>VMDO01000076.1:146855-481879 GCA_007922755.1 Pedetes capensis | reverse complement strand
GTCAGATCTCAGAAGCTAAGCAGAGTCGGGCCTGGTTAGTACCTGGATGGGAGACCGCCTGGGAACACCAGAAGCTGTAGGCTTGGGAGAAGGACCTGGCAACCCCCTCCCAAAAATCAATCTGCCATTGAAAACCCTATGAACAGCAGAGAAGCACTGACAATAGTGTTTCCCCTGTTGTACAGAGGGTCGCTATGAGTTGGGTACTGACTCGACGGCACCTAACAACAACAACAACAACCACATGTCCCCAGAGAGACGTGGGTGTTCTTATCCCTTTCCATTAGGGTGAGAAGGTATGTTCATGGTGTGAAGCTCTGGAGTTGAGTGTTCAAGAACTCAGGCTCCTGCTGATTCTGTTCTCTAGTTCCAAAAAAATGTGGACCATCTGGGCTGGGTTTAGCTCAGTTGGTAGAGTGCCACTCTACAGTCTCTGAGGCCCTGGGTTTGATCCCCAGCACCGCAAAAATGAGAGAAGGGCTTGGCTGCCCACTCCAGAAACCATCTGCCATTGAAAACCCTATGAGGGTCGCTATGAGTTGGACACGACTCGACGGCACCTAACAACAAGTCAGGGCCCCTGAGAACACATTAGTAACGAATACTGTGTGCACCTAGTGGTCAGTCTGTGCAGGACCCCAAGCTGCCTGCTTTATAGGGGGTCATGCAGTCCTCTCAACCAGCTGGAAGGTTTGGAGTCGGTGATGTTCTTCCTATTTTTATCTGGAAGCAAATGGAGGCTCAGAGAGGTCATGCAGCTTGACCGGGGCCCACAGCTGGTGGGTGACAGAGTGGGGCTGTGAAGGAGGTAGGGTGTTTCATCATGTCGCCTCAAGGAGTGCCCCCAGCCTGAAGTCCAGGCCCAGTAGGAACCATGGCAGCCCAAGGTGCTGGTGGAAGCTCCCCCAGCCTGAGCCCCAGCCGGCTCCCCACCAGCCCAGCCGATGATCTCATCCCCCCGGCGGTCTCTGTTCCTCTTCCCCACAGCTCTGCTCCCCAGCCAGGGTTTGGGGAATGCGTGCATTTGCCCTCTCAGCTGGGAGCCTCTGTGGCCACCACTAGGCTGAGGCAAGCAGGCAGCTGTTTTCTTAAAGCCCCTGGGCGCCACTGGGCTGCTATTCTGAGGACCAGCTGCCTCCCACCCCCCCACCCTACCTTCCAGCTCTGATGCTCTGTGGGGCTTGAGGGAAGTTGAAATAATTTGGTTGTGGCCCGCACAGCCGACTCTGAAGCAAGTCACTGGCTATGCATGGCAGGCCAAGGGACTCCTTGTGTTTTTCTTCACTCTCCAGGTCATTTATTTATTTTTTTATTTTTGCAATACTGGGGGGTTGAACCCAGGGCCTCATGCAAGTGTTTGCAAGCGCTCTACCGCTGAGCTGCACCCTCGGCCCATTTATTACTTTTTATTTTAATTAATTAATTAATTAATTTTTTTTTGCAGTACTGGGGGTCGAACCCAGGGCCTCACGCTTGCATGCTCAGCAAGTGCTGGACCACTGAGCTGCACCCCCAGCCTGTTTTTTTTTTAACTTTTTGAGACAGGGTCTCGATAAGTTACGCAGACTGCCTCTGGTCTCAAACTTGTGATCCTCCTGCCTACACCTCCCGAGCTGCTGGGATGACGGGCGTGCGCCACCATGCCCGGCTTATTTTTTATTTTGAGTCAGTGTCTTGCTAAATTGCACAGGCTGCCTCTGGCCTCGAACTTGCGATCCTCTGGCCTCTGCCTCCAGAATCGCTGGGATGAGAGTGTGCCTGGCTGCTCCCCAGCTTTTCTATGAAGTAGGTGCAAATGGCCCTTTTCTGTGTAGACATGCTCACAGCTTAATAAACTGTAATTTCCTCTGCACCTGTCATCCTGTCCCGAATGTACCTGGCCTAGAACTGGGAACGGAGGCAGTGCCAAGGAAATGTTCCTTCCTGTCTCTCTTCATCTGCTCACCTCTCTCAAATCTCTGGCAAACTCTTACACAGAATTCTGGGTATGGGGAGGTCTGTGAATGTGACTGCGAAGAACAAGGACAAGCTTGACAGTTCCTAGTGTTTGGCGTGCGGAAACGCGAGGATGTGTTTTGTATTTTGACTGTGTGTGCATTTGTGTGGGGGTATGTGCGTGTGTTTGTGTGTCTGGGGGGTGAATGTGGAGAGTGATGGGGACACATGTTCACACTGGAACGTTTTGCTCCCCGAAATGACTCTCCCAGACAGGAATGTGATTTGAGTTGAAGTGCTGTGAAGACAATGAGATTCGCAGAACAGTTGCACCCATGTGTGCCCCCGCCACACACCTGCAGCCGTGTTCACGCACACGCACGCAAGCAACCACTGCTGTGATGTAGGAAGGGTGACAGTTTCCTTGCAGCTGAACAGGTTGTTGTTGTTAGGTGCCATCAAGTCAGATTAGACTCATAGCGACTCTGTGTACAGCAGAACGAAACACTTGCCGACACTGGGTCTTGCATAGGATCTTTTTATGTTTGAGCCCTTTGTTGCAGCCACTGTGTTTCTTCTCATTTTGCGTCATGCCACATCAGCAAATGGAGGTCCCGGGGGCTTTACAGGGTAGTTGCTGTGAAACACAACATCTCAAAGCCAAGACTGACTGGAAGTGCTAAGATGTTAAGCAATAGTCTCTGGAAATGTAGCCAAAGAGGTCAAAATAGGAATGGGCCAGTTGCCCCCAACCTGGAGCCATCTGCCCTCAGGTCACCGTGGGGGTTGCGCCTGGCTCTACAGTCCCGGGGTACCCAAGGCTGTCCTTTGGTCTGGTAGCAGCAGCTTCTCTTTCTGTCTGCTAAGCACTAAACCCAGGGCCTCCCTGGCCCTGGGACTAATCTTTTCCTGAGCCTTTTCTTCTTCTCTGTTAGAAGCTAATGCTGGGAGGGGCCCCATTTCTTCCTCCTGGGCCATGGGGATGGAGTTTCTCTGTCACGGATGACCCACCGTGCCAGGCAGACAGACAGGGTCAGGAGACCGAGAGACATCCAGCAGGGAATAAAGCCAAGCAGAACCAGGCAAGCCACTTATGATATAGGAAGGGAAAACCATGTCTGGCTGGTGACCCCTGTGTCCTACGTGGCGTGGCTCCCTGCCGGCCAGGAGGCCGACTTGGAGGTGAAGTTGACTGGGGGTGGAAGAGAGAAGCTCATGAGTCAGAGGTACAGACAGTCAGGGCAAGAGGAGGAATCCTTCCCAGCCCACTTAGGAGAGGGACTCAGGAGGGATACGATGGGCCGGGAACTCGGTCTTGATAATCACGCCCAGAGTTGGGGAGCGATGTTGGAAAGATCTAGAGCTTCGCTCGCCCGGCATCTGTGCTAATGAAGCCGTGGCGTGAAGTACACGTGACAGGTCATCATTAGCTAAGCAGCAAAAGGCATCATGCGATACAAATGTGAGGCTTAGCGGAGCCCCTCTGCGTCCCTCCTGGGCCAGGCTCGGTGCAGGACACAATAGGACACAGTCCCTGGCCTCAAGGATGCACTTAGGGCCCTGCGTAGTGGCCCACGCCTGTGATCCTGGCAACTCGGGTGGTGGAGGCAGGAGGATCTCGAGTTCGAGGCCAGAGGCAGCCTGTGCAGCGTAGTGAGACCCTGTCTCAAGATAAAAAGTAAAAAATGGGCTGGGGGGCAGCCCAGTGGTAGAGCACTTGCACAGTACGTGCTGCAAGGCCCTGGGTTTAGCCCCCAAGTATTGCAAGATGAAAAAAAAAAAAAAAAAGGATGCACATAGGCTCTGTGGGGGAGGCAAGCTGTGTCGAAGCTCACACCACCAGGGGGGCCATCGAGGGGGTGACGGGGGTGGAGCTGAGAGGGAGAGCCGCGATGATGGGCCGCAGCTCTGGGGAGCATTGGGGAGGAGGAGCCACGGGAACAGGCCACGTGCCAGGGGGCCATCTGCTCTCAGGAGCAGCTGCTCCTGGAGGGCTTCAGCCCTGTGCCTGCCCCCAGGAGCTGGGTCTAGAGCTCCTCCTTGGGCGTGGTGGCTCACACCTGTCATCCCAGGGACTCAGAGGGGGAGGCAGGGGAAGGGGGAGGCAGGGGGATCGGGAGTTCAAGGCCAGAGGCATGCTGAGTAACTGAGTGAGACCTTTTCTCAAAAAATAAAAACTGGGCTGGAGGTGAAGCCCTGTGGTGGAGCGCTTGCCTGGCACGTGCCAAGCCCTAGGTTCAATTCCCCAGTACTGCAAAAAATAAAAACAAATAAATATAAAAGGTACAGCACTTGCCCGGTGCAGTGGCTCACGCCTGTAATCCCAGCGTCTCGGGAGGTGTGGAGGCAGGAGGATCGCAAGTTCGAGACCAGAAGCAGTGTGCATAATTTAGCGAGACCCTGTCTCAAAAAGTAAAAAAATGGGCTGAGGGTGCAGCTCAGTGGCCCAGCACTTGCAGAACGTGCAAAAGCGAGACCGTGGGTTCAACCCCCCGTACCACACACACACAAACACACACACACACACACACACACAGAGTACAGCACTTATTTAGCATGCGCAAGGCCCAGTGTTCAACCCCTTAGTACTTGACAAAAAAAAAAAAAAAAAAAAAAAAAAAAAAAAAAAGGAAAGAAAGAAAGAAAAGAAAAGAATCTCTCTTTATTTCTCTGCAGCCTTCAATACCCCAGGTCCCAAACTACAGGCTGTCGATGACGATCCCAGACTGGCTCCAGGCAATCCAGAACTACATGAAGACGCTACAGTATCCTTCCAGCCAGGTGCTGAGCAACCCCAAGCAGGGGCTGGGCGTGGGGCTTGCAAGTCTGATGGCATGTCCGTCCCCAACTCTGTAAGGTTGGTGAGGCAGGCACCGAGGGGCCCCGGGTGAGAGCCTCAAAAGAGTCTGAATAGAGGAAGTAACGGCAGTGAAAATGCCCTTCGCCCTCCGAGCAGCTGTGGGCCAGGAGGGCAAGGGGCAGTGAGGCAGGGTGTCCACCTCGAGCCCCTCTGGCTTCTTTCTCCCTCCCCCTCCTCTGCCCTCCCTGAGGTCCCCTCTGTCTTCGTTTTCTCCTTTCTCTCTACGTCCTTCTTCTTTGTCATCTTTGCTTGCCACCTGCTGTCTTCCGCTGTGGACTATGGAGCCTTTCTTCCTCCTCCTCCTTCTCTCCAATTCTTCTGTTCCATTTCTTTCCTCTCTCACACGGTTGCCTTCATCCCTGACCACTCACGATCCCAAGAGACCCCCGTTGGCTCTGCCTTTGGCCCCACTAGCAACCCAGGCTGGGGACCTTGCTCTGGTTCTTCATGAATGGCTGGGCAACTTGAACTAGAAGAATGGCTGAGGAGCCCATGGAGCCAGCCTGTTGTTGGGTGCTGTCGAGTCAGATCTGACTCACAGCGATCCTGTGTATAACAGACGGAAACACTACCCAACACTGCTGTGCGCATGATCTTTTTATGTTTGAACCCAAGGTTGCAGCCATTGTGTTTCTTCTCATTTTAAGTTGTGGCACATCAGCAAAAGGAGGTCCCAGGGGCTTTACTCAATTCCCATTGTTAAGGTCGACTCTACTTAGAGGAGGCGACTCTTCCCCAGTCATTTCTTGAGTGCCTTCTAGCCTGGGGGATTCATTTTCTGGCACTCTATTTGGTAGTGTTTCTCTGCTGTTCATAGGATTTTCAATGGCTAATTGTTTCTGGAGTGGGCTGCCAGGTCCTTCTCCCTAGTCTGTCTCAGTCTGGAAGTTCAGCTGAAACCTGTGCACTATAGGTGGCCCAGCTTTCAGCATTCCAGCAGCACGCAAGCCCCCACAGCAGGACGAGTTGACAGACACATGAGGGAGTTTACGCACTAGATGCATAAATTAGATAAACAGGGAGGTTGAGTATATCACTGAATTTTTCCCAGTTAAGTTCTACTTTAAATGTACTGTGAACCCCACTGTTTGAGCAAAATCTTTGGCAAAGTAAAAAAAACATCATTTCACAATAAGAATATTTAGCCCCTCATTTTTCTTTTTTACCTCTAAGATTCTTTATGTCTTATTTTAGCAATGCCAGGCAAGCCTGTATTGCTAATGGTTATTCTTACCACCAAGGTGAGTAGCTCCCAAATGGCAAGCTTGTTAAAAATCACACCCCTCCTGGCCCTCACTGTGGGGCTCCCAGTTCTACTCTGAATGGCATCCAGGATTAACCACCAGGGCCTGAAGTCAAAATCTCCACAGTGGCTCCTCGAATCTAAATTCGAGCTCCCCAGATCGTTGTTACCTGTATCCACGTCTGTGCTGGGAGGAGACCCAGCCCTTCTCAGGAGGGTGTGAAGTGCCTCCCGGTTAGCTGCCTCAACCACTATGGGGGGGCATAATGAATCTTAGGCAGAGATAGGGGTGCAAGTTCATGTTGCCTTAGTGACCTCCCACCATGCACCTTTCCTATAGGATTTTGTATGAAGCCAAAGAGCAAAACATACAAAGCAACTTTCCTTTAAGCATTGAAAAATGAAGATCTAGTGTCAGAAAGCCTGCAGCTGTAGCACTGTGGCGTCCAATGCCGTCAGATCTCGGAAGCTAAGCAGGGTCAGGTCTGGTTAGGACTTAGATGGAAGGCCACCTGGGAACACCAGGAGCTGGAGGCTTGGGAGAAGGACCCGGCAACCCACTCCCAAAAAACAAGCAGCCACTGGAAACCCCATGAATAGCAGAGAAGCACTGACAGTAGTGTTTCGCCTGTTGTATGTGGGGTTGCTATGAGTCCAATGGTGACTCGATGGCACCTAACAACAAGTGTCAGAAAGCATGACACTTAGGGCTTTTGGTTTCCTCAGAATGACCTGGTGGGTGCAGGCTCACCAGTCCCTAAGAAGTGGCTGTCAACCAAATTCAAGGAGTGGATGATGGTGCCATCTTTTTAGATTACTGATCCATGTTAAGTGCCATTCCAGGCATGAAATGAAGTGATGTTGCCACAGTAAGTCCTGCAGCAGTCTGTGTGCTGTCTGGAACTATGGTGCCGTTCATTGTCTTCCCAGCCTGCCTTCTATCCAGCCTCATCCACCATCCATTCCATCCATGGATCAGTCCATCGGTCCATCCACTGATCCATCCATAATCCATCTATCCTTACATCCATCCACCTGTCCATCCATCCATCCACCCATCCATCTTTCTATCCATCCACCTTTCCGTCCACCTGCCTTTTCTATCCATCCCCATTTCCATCCATCCATCCTTATATCTACCCACCTATGCATCCATCCATCTGTCCATCCACCCATCATTCCATGCTTCCAACTTTCCATCCATCCATCCTGTCATCTACTCATTTATTCATTGATCTATTTAACCATCATTCACTTGTTGTTGTTAGGTGCCTTCGAGTTGGTGTCTGACTCATAGAGACCCTATGTACAACAGGCGAAACACTATTATCAGTGCTTCTCTGATATTCATAGGATTTTTGATGACTGATTATTTTTTGGGAGTGGGTTGCTGGGTCCTTCTCCCAAGCCTACAGCACCTGGTGTTCTCAGGTGGTCTCCCATCCAAGGACTAACCAGGCCCGACTCTGCTTAACTTCCGAGATCTGACGGGATCAGACTCCACAGTGGTACAGCTGAAGGCATCTATTCACTTAGTCCTCATTTATTAAATATTTGTTAACTTGCCTATGTGGGGCGTCTTCAAGGCTTTATAGGAGATCTAAAGATGATTATAGAATGATCCTACTCTGACAGTCTATTAGGTGAATTAAGGCATGCATTCAACTGACCAGACTACAACAGATTGAAAAGAGCTATTTAAAGGGTCAAAGGTGCTTTGAAACTTGGGTTAGAAATTAGATTCCCAGTGCAGCACAGTGAAGAGTGAGAGACTGGTGGCTACCTCCTGGCCTTTGCCCACTTCTGCAAAACGCCTACTTCCTTACCCCATGGAGAAATGACAGTGCATATTCTCCTCTGCTAGATGACTGGGACCTCTGGTGTTTTCTGTCACTTTCTCTTTACGTACTCCACACAGATACAATCATACAGGGACCCAGTTCTTTGAAATTAGGAAAATGAGACCATTAAGTGGGTAAGTGGCGCATGATCCGTGGACCTCTGTCCTCCCCAAGAACTGCCATCTCCCTCTTCCCACCCCTCTCCCTGTACCCCTGTGCCCAGATACCCCAAGTCTGAAGAGGGGGGAGGGGGAGGGTGTTCCGGGACCAGGCGGGAGGTGGGGCTGAGGACCGGCCAATCTGACAGCCAAGTTTGGTGTTGAAGACATACGCTTAGGATGGAGGAGGTTTCTGCCACTTGCTTTATGAGGCCTCCTTTACTTCTTCCATCATAAGCTCCTGTCCTGGGGCATCAGGGGATGCTGTGGAAGTCTACCATTTACTTCCAAAAAGTAACTCTCCGAGAAGGGAGTGGAGAGTTAGTTTTAGTTGTGCCAAGGGCAGATGAGCGTTGGTGCCTTCCTGGGAGGAGGATCCTTTCCTCTCCCCTCTGTGTGCCTGTGTGGTCCCAGCATGGAGACAGGCGTGCTGATGGGTTGATAGGCAGCCAGGATGGCCGTGTCATTTAATAAGTCCTGAGATGCTCCACTGTGCTCTCTCCCGCAGGCTGATGGAAACCGCGAAGGAAATGACCCGAGAGTCCTTGCCGATCAAATGCCTGGAGGCCGTCATCCTGGGCATGTATCCTTTAAGCCACATGTGGTTGAGTTCCCCACACAGACAGGGACCCTACCACGGGGGTGGCTGTGCCTGTAACACCCTAAATCCACAGAGATGATGTCCGTGGTCTCCTTGGAGGAAGGTGCCAGATCCCTCCGCTGCTGCCTTTTACCTTTCGCCCTCCGGACTGGAGCCAGCCCAAGGCTTGGCTTCTGGGACCAGCCATCGTCTAACCTGTCAGCTTTGTGGAATCCCCATTCACGAGGATGATTCTAACTGAGAGGGACGAGAGAGAGAGAGAGAGAGAGAGAGAGAGAGAGAGAGACAGAGAGACAGAGAGACAGACAGAGTCTTTTTTGCATTAACCTGACCTTGCCCCAGAAAAGATCCTCAAGGGGAGGTGGAGTCCAGGTCAAGGGGGCTTGCATGCAAGCCCACCTCTGGGAAAAGCATAGAAGTGGACTGTGGCAGAAGTGTGTCCTGACTTGTTGCGACACAGCAGGCACAAAGGGCTGGTCTATCTCACGCTTTAGCTTCCACTTTCCACCACTCCCCTCAGCCTGAGAGGGGGTTGGTCCAGAAAAACAGTGATAACTCCTGCTTATTGGTGGTGATGGCAATTGGACCTGGTCAGGGAGAAGAGCAAAGAAGCTGCACGTCTTCTGGGGTAGGGGGCTGGATGGGACAGTGGCAAAGGAGATACGGGAAGATATGAGCTTGAGAGATGGACCCAGGTGAAACCAGCTGGATCCTTGAGTGGGGTGCTGAGAAGACCCATTTCTGAAAGGCAATGGGTAACCCAGGTGGAAGCGCTGAAGTAGAGGAGTGACCTGGTCAGGTGTCCCCAGAGAGTAGCCTTCTGAAGGATGTGCTGACAATGACAAGGACAGATTGGAGAGGCAGGTACCCGATCTGCAGAGCCCAGTGGGAGCTGACGCAGGAGGTGCTGGGGACATGTGAACCATGCTGTGGCGATGGGAATGGACTTGAAGGGTGGCCGAGAGATAGTTGGCAGATTGAATCTTCAGGGTCTGGGGACCTGCTGGATGCAGGTGGCATTTTCAAGCAGTCAACTCGGGAGGCAAAGGTTTCCTGGTTCGGCAAGTCTGTGGAAGCTGGGCTGGGGGAGGGCCAAAGAGGTGAGGTACCTTGGTGCAGACCCGAACTGAGACAGGAGCAATCCAGGGGGAGGGAAGGGATTCGAGGTGTGTCATCAACACCATGGTGGACTGATGGGATGTGAGTTTAGGAGAAAGCAATGGCCCCACATTTCTGGTTGGAGGGTCAGATTTCTGGGGACTTGGATTCCAATCTGGATGTGGTGAATTTGAGTCATGAAATTTGGAGGTCAGGGTGGAAGATTTGGAGCGCGGAGGCCAAGAAGGGGGTCCACGCTGGAAACACACGTGGGAGCTGTGAGCGGTTGGGGGGGGTGGTCCCTGCAAGGCGAGGAAAAAATGATCAAGGTTGAAATCCGAGTATTTTGAGTTTGGTTAGATACAAAGAGCCCATGAAAGAGACTGAAGAAGGGAGATAAGAGGTGGAAAGAAAATCAGGAGAGAGAAGAGATACAGCAGTCAGTGGATGTGGGTCGCTGCGGGTCTGTGCGCTTCACCGGCAGGCCAGGATGCGATCAGCTGGGAAGGCACGGTCGCGGACCAGAGAGAGAACTATCTTGGGACCCTCTGGTGAGGGGCGTGGACTCGGGCAGCCCTTGGGAGTTTGAAGCGAGAGGGGAGGGGAGAAAAGGAAAAAGTCTCAGGCGCTTTTACCTGTGGGGGACAAACAGCACTTCATTGCCTTTCTGCCAGTTACAGCTAAGTGGAGAACTGCCTCGGGGGCAGGGGCTGCTCTTCTGCCTCTGGCACTGGGACCGGAGACTTTCCTCAGCTTCTGTCCCTAGATGCCCGGGCCAAGGGACTGTCCTCAGCTTGCGTGAAGGCTCTTAGTGTGCGTTGACTGGCACCCTGGTCTTGTCTCTTGATCTCGTCGTGGTCTTCTTTCTCGGTGTTCCTCAGGCAAAGAGCGAAGCCTTTTGGTGGTGGCAAGGCCATACAAACTGACTGGGTTGAGCCAGTCAGGTTCCAGTCCTTTGTTTTCTGTGGTCCAATGGGAGCTTGGGTGGAGCAAGGGGTTTGGAAAACGGTCCACTCATGGCCTTTCAGTTCTGGCCAATCAGAGTCTTAGAAAACTGTCCAATGGGAGCTCGATAAACTGTCCAGTCACAACTCGCCATTTCTGGCCAATCACATTTTACCTTTTCTTGGCAGGCTTTTGCCAGCCTGGTTCGTTGATTTTATTTACGTTACAAGGTTCCTATTTACGTCACCCCCATCGCTCAAGTTTTTCAGTCAATTCTTCAAACCCCGTTTTTCCTGTTTTGGGGCTTTTGTACTTATCTTCCAAATTTTCCCCTACAAGTGGAAGGATGCAGGGTTCAGGATTAGACTGCGACACGAAGGTTGGTTGGTTCTGTTTTTGTGGGGTCATGGACCCCTTTTTTGTTGTTGTTGTTTGTTTGTTGTTTTGCTGTGACAGGGATCAAACCCAAGGTCTTGTGCTTGCTCGGCAGATACATTGCCACTGAACTACATGCCTAGACCGAAATCTTCATGGGGATTTATACCTTGTGTGTGTGTGTGTGTGCGCGTGCAGGAGTGCGTGTATGTGTGGTGTTGGGGATGGACCCCAGGCCTTGCACGTGCTACTCTTGACATTTCCATAGGATTAGGAATTTCTGTGTTCCTCTGCCATTTGCGGAGCACTGGAATCCCTGACCGGAAACAAGATTGCCTGTAGGCGCCACATGGAAAGTGAAAACTTGAGGCTTCCGGAAGCCCCTCCCCAGCCCTCATCCCATGGCTTCTCTCTACTCCCCACAAAGGAAGGGAGACATGTGCCGGGGGAACCCAGCAGGAGGCCAGGGCTGGGGTTGGGTGCCGCTTGGCTCAGGGCCCCAACTCTTCCACCACAGGAATCAGCACAGCTGTTTAGCAGAGCTTCTTGCAAGTTTAATGGGGTGGAGCTTGGGAGACCACAGCTGGCCGGGGATCTGCTGGTGGAAATCAGTGAAGGAGACCCAAGCCTTTCCCCTCGCAGGTAGACAAGCTGACCTCAGACCCTTAGTTGATGGGTGTCTGAGCGCACCTGGGTGTATGGGTCGCACGACCCTGAACTATTCTGCAAGTGCAAGCACCATTTCTCTGGAACTACCTTCGACCTTTGGGGTGGCGGGAATAGATCTGTGATCTGTGGGAATAGATCTGTGATCGGCCTGTGGGCCTGCGTGCTCGGTTTTCCTTTGTTCTCACCCGTGTGACATTTCAGAAAAGTGCTGGGAAGGTGGGGAGGGTGGGGAGATTTGGCTCACGCTGCTGAACTCAGGGAAATCTGACGCTTGGGCAAGGACCTCAGTTCTGAAAGTTACGGCACCCCTGTCCCTCTTTGCTCTGAGTCAGCCCTCAGGTGACAGCGAAGGATGACTTGGGTCACGGTCTCTGGGCTTTCCAGAGGTCCTGGGAAAATGTGGTGCCCTGGCCACGTGGATCCTGGTTGCCTTGGCTTCATTCCTCTGTCTGCCCTGGTTTTCCCTTCTGGGCCTTCAGTCCAGAGTTCAGGATGAAGTGCATGGGCACTCTTTTGCATGCTTGCTGGATATACAGCTCTCCAGTTCCAAATTATCTTCTGAGTTATGGTCAGAGAGCTGCCAGGGTCTAGGGGAAGTGAGACCTGGGGGCCAAACCACGGCAGGACGGTGCGCAGAGATTTGGACCAAGTCCTCACACAGATGAAACGTTGAAAACTCTTAGGTGGAAGAGTGAGAGTCTCCAGTGTTGGCTTAGACATGTCACTGTGGTCAGCACAGGGAAGGGAGCTGCAGTGGGGTCACCGTGGTGAAGATGGATCCTTGGAATGGAGAGCTACCCGCTTCCCAGCACTTGCCACGCTCACGGCACTGTGTGGGCACCCAGGTTGTCCCTTACCTTACACTCTGGGGTCACCCAAACTTTGTAGCAGAGAAATGACATCGTCAGTTTCCAGTGCCCTCCAGAAGAGCCGGGTTGAGGTGGCAATGGCCTGACCAGGGCTGGCAGGGAGGTCCAGGTGGGCAGGAGGATGCGAAGTGCCTTGCCCACGCTTCCAGGGCAGCGAGGCCATCTTGGCAAGCTGTGCTGCCGGGGCGTGGCTGGGTCAAACCCAAAGGTGGGAGGCTGTCACTAGGTCCACATGGGCCACTGAGTGGCGAAGCCGAGGTGTGACAGTACTTGGGTTGGGATTGAAGGGAGTCTTGGGGTTCAGGTAGAGAGGCAGGTTTTTGTGGGGTACCCTAGGCGTGAGAGCAACAGAGAAGGTGCAGATGTGACCAATTCTGACTCCTCTCTGCCGGTTCCTGTCCAGATCATCAGCCAGCCTGTGTCTCACATCTGTTGCCTCGGTCACAGTTTTCTGTTCTTGCCTGGACCGTCACATGGGCCTTCAGTTCCTGGTCTGTTTCACAAAGAGCAGCCTCAGTACCTCATTCAGCCGTATAAAAGCTAACAGACCTGCTTAAACATCTCCCAATGCGTCATAGAAAACCAGACAAAGAAAAGTTGCTGCATTGTTTTTTTGTTTTGCAATTAATTACTAAAGAAGATAGAAGACAGCAAGTTTTTCTCTTTGTTCCCTGGCTCCTTTTTTTTAAGCCAGGGTATCATGTAGCCCAAACTGGCCCAGAACTTACTACGTAGTCAGGATGGCCTTGAACTCACTATATAGTCTTGCCTGGCCTTGAGCTTGTGATCCTCCTCCCTCAGCCTCCCGAGGGCTGGGGTTATAGGTGTGCGCCTTCACGCTCAGCTTCTTTGTCACATGTTAATTTGGTTTTGTTGTTGTAGGTGCTGTTGAGTTGGATCTGACTCATAGGGATCCTGTGTACAACAGAATGAAACACTACCTGACACTGTGCAATGCACACGATCATTTGATGTTTGAGCCCGTTGGTGCAGCCATGATGTTTCTTCTCATTATCAGTTGTGCTACATGAGCAAATGGAAGTCCCAGGGGCTTGACTCCATTGCCATCATTAAGGCTGACTCTACTTTGAGGAGGTCACTCTTCCCCAATAGTTTGTTGAATGCCTTCCAGTCTGGGAGGCTCATTTTTCAGCGCTCTATTTGACAGTGCCTCTCTGCTATTCATAGGGTTTTCCATGGGTAATTGTTTCAGGAGTGGGCAGCTGGGTCCTTCTTCCCTAGTCTGTCTTAGTCTGGAAGCTCAGCTGAAACCTGTCCACCATGGGTAGCCCTGTTGGTATCTGAGATACTGGAGGCATAGCTTTCAGTATCACAGCACCATGCAAGCCTGCATACCACAACAAGCTGGCAGACGTGTGGGTAAATTTGGTTTTGATGTACACCATATACTCAATGCTATTGTTGTTAGGTACCCTGGAGTCAAGTCCAACTCATAGTGACCCTCATAAAGTTTTCAGTGGCTGATTATTTTGGGATTGTTTCAGGAGTGGGCTGCCACATCCTTCTCCCATTTTGCAGTGCTGGGGATCAAACCCAGGTCCTCAGAAAGTGCTGAGCAGTGTTCTACCAACAGAGCTAAACCCCAGCCCGTAGTCTATACTAGAAGATACCAAGTGAATCCCTTATAAAAGGATTTGTCTGGAAAAGTTAGGTTTGGAGCTTCTTAGAGACCGAGGGATGGACCCATTGAACCCCATCAGGCACTTCCCTTCCTTGGAGTCCATGTTCTGTGTATTTTCGAGGCTTTCTCTCTCTTCCTTGACTCAGATTGTCTAAGATACTTAACCAACGGGCAGCCTTCAATCGAGCGATTCCCCATCAGCTTTAAAACCTACTTCTCAGGAAACTACTTCCACCATGTTGTACTGGGGATTTATTGCAATGGCCGCTATGGCTCCCTGGGCATGAGCCGAAGGGCTGAGCTGATGGACAAGCCACTGACCTTTCGGACTCTGAGTGACCTTGTCTTTGACTTTGAAGACTCCTACAAGAAATACCTGCACACAGTGAAGAAGGTCAAGATTGGGCTGTATGTCCCCCACGAGCCACACAGCTTCCAACCCATCGAGTGGAAGCAGCTGGTCCTCAATGTCTCGAAGATGCTGAGGGCAGACATAAGGAAGGAGCTGGAGAAATACGCCCGGGACATGCGGATGAAGGTGGGTGCTGGGGGACTAGGGGGTCTCACGGCAGCCCTCCTCTCATCTCCCTGTCTCTCTTCCTTCTCTAGCTCCAGGTCCCACATTTCTAGGATGGTCAAAAGTTGCTTAAAGTTATCTTGCTTACTGGTCACCCTGTTAAAATGAAAAAATGTTGTTAGGTGCGGTTGAGTTGTTAGGTGCGGTTTAGCTCTACCAACTGAGCTAAACCCCAGCCTCAAAATGAAAAAGAGAAGTCATTTATTTTTGATATGGACAATTAAAGTCTCCTTTGAACAGACTACAGTTGGCCCTGTGCGTCTGTGGGTTCTGCATCCTCAGTTTCAAATGAAGTTGGATTGGAAATAATCCAGAAAACACCAGTCATGGTGTCTCATGCATGTGATCCCAGTGACTCAGGAGGCAGAGGCAGGAGGATCGTTAGTTTGAGGCCAGAGGCAGCCAGCGTAACTTAGCGAAACTCTGTCTCAAAATTAAAAATTAAAAAGGGCCTGGGGGTGTAGCTCAGTAGTAGAGCATTTGCAAAGTATGCATGAGGTTCTGGATTCAGCCACCTGGTACTGAGAAAAAACCAAAAAGACAATTTAGATGTAAAAACTAAAGCAATGTCTTGGCCTACAATTCTTCTGTGAGGTCAGATCTAAAATGTTACTCATTTTCTACTGAGGGTCTTGTCTTGTTCTGTTTTGTCTTCACAATAGGATGATCACTTGTACCTGGGACTGAGGGGGTTCCCAGGATATGAGATTCTCAGTACTAAAACCAGGAAAGACCCTGGAAAACCAGGATGAGTTGGTCATCCTGCTTTATGGTGTATTTTAGAGTCACATTACGTCTCTGCTCTGGCTTATAAGTTGCAAAGGCCTTTGACGTGAAATTCTACCCTGGTGTCATGTGTGCACATTTGCCTTAGAACAAACAAGGTGTCCTGAGAGCCAACAGGGGCACATTCGCTTGCTGGACTTACATAGACTATACTCATTGGCCCTTCTTCCCCACCCGTTTTACCTACACGATTCCACTTTTTCCTTGTCCCTCCGGGGCTTGTAGAGACTCTTAAGAGAAAGCCAGTGCACCTTCTTGAAGACCCAGGGAAAAGGGAGGTCTGCTGTCTTCAAGCTTGGGGGGTGTTTAGCACCTTGGGATTTGTTGTCTTCCTTCTGTGGGACCTAGAGTGGAGAGGTGGCTCAATGGAAGCCATGGTCTCTACAGGCATGGGATGGGAGACTCAGAGGAATTTGGTTTCTGGGGCAATGTAGATGACACTTGCCTTTTTTTTTTTTTTTTTTCCTTCGGTACTGGAGGTTGAACCCAGGCCTTCCTGCATGCTTTGTAAGTGCTCTAACACTGAGCTGCACCCCTAGGCCCATTTTTTATTTTTTAATTTGAGACAGGGTCTCACCAATTTGCGCAGGCTGCCTCTGGCCTCGAACTTGTGATCCTCCTGCCTCTGCCTCCCGAGTCACTGGAATGATAGGTTTGCACCCCTGCCCCTGGCCAATGCTTTACCTTTATGAGAAGAGAAACTTCTAAGCAATCAAACACTGCCCAGGGAGGGTGCGGGGTGGGGTGCGGTTCCCCTGTCTGGCGCAGGAAAGCGGAGGCGACGTGATGCAGCCCATCGCTCTTGGGGAGGTGATACCCCTGCTTCTCCAGTGCAGAGAGAGGACCACGTGTCTCTGGGTGCTCCAGATCAGTGCCTTCTAGACCCTGGGATCGTGGATGGGCTTGGGTCCGGGCTGCTGCCCGAGGGAAATGTGAGGCTGAGGGTCCTTCGGGAACCAGCATGGTGACTCCTCACTTCTCCTTCAGATCTTGAAACCTGCAAGTTCCCACTCTCCGACCCAAGTGAGAAGCCGAGGAAAATCTCTGTCGCCCCGAAGGAGACCAGCAAGCCCCCCGAGAAGGCTCGGCAGGAGAGACAAGTCGTGAGTACCGCGTCCTGTTCCCCAGTTCAGGGCCAAGCACACGTGTTGGGAGGGTTGTCCTGGCCCCTGGGGACAAGGCTGTGTCCTCTCTGAGAGCACCGCCCCCATTCAGGGGCTTTTTGTGGGGAGGCCTCCACTGTACACATCACCCCCCTTCCTCTTACTCTGCCATGCATGGAGGGACAGGCCCCAGGTGGCCTCCGAAGAAGAACAGCTGAAATCCAGGTAGCCCTTGACCTTGAAGTAGGAAACTCAGTTCTGGAACCAGCTCGGCCCCTTAGGGGCTGTGCAGCCTTGGGCCTGTCTTAAAGCTTTCTGAGTGCTGTCTTAGCTTGCACCCATAAAATGGGATTGTTAGGATTAAGAATTTCCTAAAATCCCGCAGCCCTTTAGGTAGTGACATTAGAAATGCCTCCCCGGCCTGTCCTCTTCCCTGGCTAACTACCCTCCCCCGTTTTAGCCCCAGTGCTGATGATTCCACACCTACTTTTCCTTTTTTTTTTTTTTTTTTTTTTTTTGCAGTACTGGGGGTTGAACCCAGGACCTTGTGCCTGCATGCCTTGCAAGTGCTGGGCCACTGAGCTGCACCCCCAGCCCATTTTTTTTACTTTTTGAGACAGGGTCTCTCTAAGTCACGCAGACTGCCTCTGGTCTAGAACTTGTGATCCTCCTGCCTCCGCCTCCTGAGTTGCTGGGATTATAGGCATGTGGTTGGCCACACCTACTTCTTAGCTCAAAATGACCCACCTAAGATATGACAGGTGGGAGCTGTTGAGGTTGCCCAAAGTAACTAGTGATAATCTGCTGGCAAATACTTGAGCTGTAACTATACTGGGGAAAAACTGCTTTTCTTAATAATAGCACCATGCTGTGTCACAGGGGCCTCTTGCAATGCTGGGGACTGCAGTGAGTGCGTAGGGGTCTTGGCTGAGTCTCTGCTGCATATTAACCGTGCAGCTGGGCAGTCCAGTGGGCCTCAGGGAGCCTTAGTTACGCAGGCTTCCTCCGGCTTCGAACTCGTGATCCTCCTGCCTCAACCTCTGTGTGCTGGGATGACAGGCACCACCACACCTGGCTTGAGAATTTGCATTTTAACAAGTACCCAGGTGGTGGTGATGCTGCCCTCCAGGGCCCACACCTTGGGATCCACTGTGCGATTCAATAGCAGACCTCCTCCACCTGTGTGAGGAAGTGAATGGAAAACGGAGTCCGGGCGCACCTTAAAAAGCAAGAGAAAGCCAGGTGCTGTGGGGCACGCCTGTAATCCCAGTGACTCGGGAGGAGACAGGAGGATCGCCGGTTCCAGGCTGGAGGCTGCTGCCTGCGTAAGTTACCGAGACCCTGACCCAAGATAAAAAATATAAAGTGGGTTGATGGTGCAGCTCAGTGGTAGAGCTTTGCATTTGGAAAGTATGTGTGAGGCCCTGGGTTCAACCTTGCAGTACCACAAAAACAACCAACCCACCCCAAGGTCTTCAGAGAGGTGCAGATATGGCTAGTCACTGGGTGCAGATTAGGGGCTCGGCTTTGTCCAGTGCTGGGCCACCGGCTAATGAGGTGGTTGTTTTGTTGTTGTTAGGTGCTGTCCAGTTGTGTCTGACTCATAGCGACCCTCAGGATTTTCAATGGCTGATTGTTTTCGGGATTGCCTTGGCAGAAGCCTGGGGGCATTTTCTGGTTTTTATACAATTAGGGCCCGGTGGCCGAGAGGGTCGATGCAGCCCAGGGTGCCTTGGACCGTTTCATAAGCCCTCTCCACTTCTTTTCTCTTCCGACATTTGGAGGTCGGGAGAAGACTCAAGACTGGAAGGGAGAGATGTGGCAGCTGAGGTTTAAAATGGATTGAGCCTGGGCACTGTGGCTCACACCTGTCATTCCAGCAACTCGGGAGGTGGAGGCAGGAGGATCTCAGGTTTGAGGCCAGAGACAGTAATCCCAGCACCTGTAATCCCGCCTGTAATCCCAGCGGTTGGGGAGGCGGAGGCAGGAGGATCGCAAGTTTGAGACCAGAGGCAGTCTGTGTAACTTAGCGAAACCCTGTCTCACAAAGTAAAAAAAATGGGCTGGAGTACAGCTCAGTGGTCCAGCACTTGCAGAGCATGCAAGTGCGAGGCCCTGGGTTCAACCCCCAGTACAGGAAAAAAAAAAAAAATTTTAAGAAAAAAGGGCTGGGGGTGCAGCTCAGTGGCAGAGAACTTGAAAGGCATGTGTGAGGCTCTATATGTTCAACCCATAAGTACTGCCAAAATATGCGTGTGTGTGTGTGTGTGTGTGTGTGTGTATAATGTATTTTTCTATCTATATATAATCAGTCAGTCTATATATGGATTGAGGTGGATAGGATGGGACGGGGGTGCAGCTCAGTGGTAGAGAACTTGAAAGGCATGTGTGAGGCTCTATGTCCAACCCATAAGTACTGCCAAAATATGCGTGTGTGTGTGTGTATAATGTATTTTTCTATCTATATATAATCAATCAGTCTATATGTGGATTGAGGTGGATAGGGTGGGACATTATCTTCTCAGTTCCCCTTAAACCTTGGCTTCTGAGTCACAGGGCTGGAGAAGGGGTGGCGGGGCTGCCATGTAGGAGCAAAGGACAGACACTCGCAGATGTGAGAACAGAAGGGCTGGAAGAGGTGCGGCTCCCAGGGGCCCCCAGCCGCTCCTTCCTAGTCCAGATGGGGGCTTCCTGCATTGCTGTGGACTGGGCCCCTCACACCCTGGCCCCTGGAGGTCCGAGGTACGTGTGTGGAAAAGCAACTTCTCGTGTCCTGCTTGTGGCCTTTGCCTAGCAGGCTTTGCTCTGAGTTGTCTTGCATTTGGCAAGGAATCGAGATAGGGTGACTGCACCAATCTGAGCATCCCGCTGCGTGCGGGTCGCAGGCCCAGGGAAGGGACCACATCAAGGTGCTGGTATTTCGGCGGTGCCTGAGGCCACCAAGTCATTTCTAAACGTGTGGGGAGCCACCCCTGACACAGGCAGCGTGAGCTGAGGGGCTGTGAACTCTGCGGGCCAGGCAGGATCAAGGGTCCTAGAGCAGAGGGTTTCCAGTTGCAGAGAGGAGAGGTGACACGAGAGCCTTGAAGCGGGGTTAGGGTTAAGGGCCAGGCGGGCGAATGTCTGCAGAACCCAGTCCATCTTGGGGAGGCTTCTCTGTTCACGCCAGCACCCTCAGCTGTCTGCCTTGTAGCTGCTGCTGCCCTGGGAAGTGAGGAATGTGGGAGAAGAGCGAGTCTGGCCTTGAGGGAGGGGGGCAGGTGTGAGAGGACCCTGCCCCGAGTCCCTGCAGCGGAGGCCCTGCTTTGGCTCAGTGGCCTTCCCAAGGGGGCCAGGCGTGCTAACTTGCCTGACCCGATTCCTGGCAGCCTTGCCAGGCCAGCAGTATGTGGGGTCTCCGCCTACCCTTGCAAGTGATAGGCAGCAGACCTGAGGACTGACGTCAGAGCTGCACCTTTAGTGCGGCTCTCTGGTCCTTGTGTGTGCGCATGTGCCGGGGAGGACCCACCGCGTGTGCCACATGCAGCCCCTTGGGCAGGTGTAGAAGAGAGACCGGGGCTCTGGGGGCCCCCAAAGCCTTCTTTCTCCTTCCAGCTCCCTTTTTTTTTTTTTTTTTTTGGTGGTATTTGGGGATCGAACCCAGGGCTTTGCACATACTTTGCAAGGCTTCAACCATTTTTTACTTTTTAATCTTGGGACAAGGTCTCACAAAGTTGCACAGGCTGCCTCTGGCCTTGCACTCGAGATCCTCCTGCCTCTGTCTCTGGAGTCACTGGGATGACAGGCGTGTGTCACCGCTCCTGGCCCTGATGCTTTTCCTAAACCTGGTCTCACACAGACACCGCCCACGCATCCAGCCCTGGGATGTGCTGTGCCCACTTCAGTCCCCAGCATGCTGCTGGCGATTTCTAGTTCTGATCTTCTTGTGGCCTGCCTGGAGGCTGCCTCAGGTGGGAAGGACTTGGCAGACCGCTGTCGGGGCAGTGGCGAGGACCAGCATGGGGCCACTGTCCACAGGATGCCTTCTCCGGGGCTGCCCCACTGTCCTCCCTGAGTCTTGACTCCTCTGTTCAGCTGGCTTCTGTCTGTCTGTCTGTTGGGGTGCAGACTGCAGTCAGGGTTAAGGGCAGATGGGCCAGGAGCCAGCCAGCTTTCACATTTACCTGACAAGATGAAGCCTTCTGGGTGGTGCGTGCCTGTGAGCCCAGTGATTCTGGAGGGAGGTCAAGGCCAGAGGCAGCCTGAGAAGTTTAGGGAGACCCTGTCTCAAGATAAAATAAAGTGGCCGAGGGTGCAGCTCAGGAGTAAAACACATGCCTAGCATGTGCAAGGCCCTGGATCCAACCCCCAAGTACTGCAAAACAAGAAAACAACAAAACAGAACATATGGCATCATCCATGTGTGCGGAGAGAGAGAAGTTCCCTTTGTTCCTCCTGCAAAGCAAGTCATAAAGGGAACCTAGAGCCTCCCACCCCTTGCCCCAGACAGAAGGTTGCCCAAGAGTCTCGCAAAAGGAAAACCCTCTGCTCGCCTTGTTTGGACTGGGGAGGGGCTTGGAGACCTGCGTCATTCAGTCTGAAGTAACCCCAGGGTCTGATGAGATGTTTTTAAAAATACCGCCCCCCGGCCATATTCTAATGACAAATAGGGGTGCATTATTGAGAGGCCGCTGCACATAGAGTAGCTCATACAGCCCTGGCTCTGAGATGAGCTGGCTGGGGCCCCACGGGCGGGTGGTGCACTGTGACAACCCACTGCTGCCCTTTCCCAGGCGGAGAGACTTCAGCCGCTGCTGCTGAAGACAAAAAACAGCATCTCCCAGGCAGTTCACCAGGAGTCACAGCATAACCCGTTTCCTGCCAGCACTGACCTTTTTTCCCTGGGTTCTTGGTGCCCAAGGGGAGGTGGCTGGATATAGGAGACAATACAGCCCCTTTTATTTGGGAGCATACAAACTATCCGTCATTACAGGACCACATTCGGCTTAATAAGCAGGCAGTTTCCCCACATGGCTTTCGAGGGTAAATCCTCTCCTACACAGAAGGGGAAAAATTCTTCCTACTTGTTAATTCCTAAAATGTTGTAATGGTAACTTGAATTTTTGGCTTAGGACTTTGTTAAAGTAAAACACCCCACAATATAAGTAGCCCCATCTGCCGTTTACATGTTAGTGAGAATTTGACCACGATTTATTGAGAGGTGCATATTCAACAAAGGGATTCACAGATGTGTTTATTTGGTCACCATTCTGTCCCCAGCAGTGAGGGCTGCAGTCCAGCTTTCCTTCTGCCCTAACCTGAAGAGTTCTCTTTTTTTGGGACCTCCACTCAGGTGAAAGCTAGGTCCTTGGCTCAGTTGCAAAAATGAATTTTAGGCCAAGTTGATAAGAGTGAAGCAGTTGGAAGTTTATTTGATAAAGGATGAGAGATAGTACACGCTTCCTGAGTGGAGCATGGGGATCTAGAGAGGAGCGCCCTTGGGTGTCTTTACAATGAGTATATGATTTTGTCTGTTTTAAACTAAGTTTAAGGATTAAACAAGGTTTCAAGATTAACTGGAGTCAAAAATTTACTACAAGCAAAGGCAACATGAGCCAGTTTACCTGTTCCTCTTATCCTAAAGAATTTCCTTGTGTGAGTTAAATTGTAAGGTGATTTTATGGGGTGCAGTGTTTAGGCTTGGGGATGGGAGAGGGATGCTAGTAAAGTTAAACTCCAAAGTCATGAACTTTTCGGGGTCAAGTAAGCATGGTCTATTTGTCGTTTCTGACTCGCTAGTCTGAAAGTCCTTGGGAAGACAGATGTGTCCACACAGGCATCCTTGTTGATCTTGTCGGGAACTGGTGACTCTGAGCTGGTGGGGTTGTGAGCAGATTCCCAGAGTTAAAGCTATTGATTTTCAGTCTGTGGGAGACGTCATCAGATTCCGGAGTGAGGGGCTTCTCTCCTTTCCCATATCCCCTATATTTTCTGCCTTTATCCTGTCCTGGTTTGATAACTTTAATAGGGTCCATAATCTGGTTTGGTGAGATTCCTGGCGAAGCCCTGGTGTCTACGCAGGCAGGTCTCCCGTCTCACAGCAGCTTGTCTTTCTTTGATTGTGCTGGCATTCTCTGCTGAATAAGACTCAGACCCAATCCCAGGGTGAAAAGCCCTGTTTTTCCCATGTCCCCCCAAATCTCCCTGTCCTATCCTACCTCCCTCTCCAGTTGTTCATGGTGTCCAAGGCGGGCATGAGGACCGTGAATTGGCAGGACTCTTCAACAGATGTACGTAGTAAATGGAGCAAGGAGAGGAGGGTGAGGGGAGGGAGCCGGAAAGTACAGCATGGGATAAGTGGCATTTGGGTCAGACCCTGAAGGAGGACAAGGCATGGGGAAGGGCATTCCAGACAGAGGGCGGCACGACCAAGCCATGCAGGGGGGAGCATGGATGCTTGGGAAGATGGCTAATTGGGGTCAGGGGCACGGGGGCATTTTGCATTGTGGTTAAGGGCATGTGCTCTGAATTTTGGGGACCACCTTTGGCTCTGCTGCCTGCCTGGAGTGTGACTTTTCTTTGGGCAAGTTCCCTAACTTTGGTACTTTCTCACCTATAAAAGGGACAGTACCAGTATTGACCCTTCAAGATTATGCCGAGGATCAATTAATCCATATAAACCTCTTAGAATCCTGCGTGGCACAGTTCATATGTCCACGAAATCTATTTATAACAACAATAATTTCCTGGCACCTGGAAGGCACAAGGGAAGCAGTAAGTGCTAAGGAAAGGTCTTGAAAAAGGAGGCCAAAGGCTCCCAAGTTATAGTCCATCTATTTTCAGATGTGCCAACAGCAGAACACAGATATACGAGTGAAGAGTGGAATTTGAGGGGCGCACAAACTATGCAAAGTGTGATGCAGTTCTGTTCCCTGGGGCTCTGCCGTGAAAATAGGCAGGGTCCGAAAGTGGCTTCTCCGGGGACATGGCCTGTGGCTAGTTAGCTACAGTGATCCCAGCTGGCCATGTCACAGGACGAGTGGGCAAGCTTTGACCCTACCTTGGGAGCCGAGCCTGGCCTGGCCGAGGCATGGACTTCCCAGTGGGGGCTACGGGCGGGGCACAGGACCGAGGGAGGGAAAACCCCAGTGAGCTGGATTCCAACATTTCAAACCAACACTGAGCTAGCGTCCTGCGGGCATGTATAGGGTTCTACTTAGAGGAAGTCTCAAATGATGTGTTTTGCAAAGATGATACCACCTCAGGGAAGGGGACAAGATGGAGACTTCATTTCCAGCTTTTTGACAAAATGAACAAGATACTTATAGATCCTCGAAAGCTGACTCGTCTGTCGGAGCTCCAGTTCTTTCTGTGTTAGTGGGCTGAGGGCTAGGGCAGAAATACAAAGCAGAATCCTCCAGTGACATGGTTCCCTTTTGCTGTCAAGTCAGGAAGGGTCCTCATGTGGCCCCTGGGACTAGTGGTCCAGGCCTGTGGCCAGTGGCCCCATTTAAAGGGAGTGGCTAAGCTCCAGGGCATGACCAGACTCCAGGACATCATCACCCTGAGTGCCAGAATACTTGAGCGCTTTGGTACAGTGAGTGAGAGTCAGCACAGTGTTGGGGTCTCTTCCAGCAGTCAGCTGAATTTATTAGCATTGTGGCTGTGTCCCAGGAATAGGAGAAGAGACAGAGAAAGGGGGCACGGGTCCTGACCCCTGAAGCAGGGCACATGGTGAAGAAATAAGCTCCACGCGACACAGACAAGGTAGATTACAAATTGTTTTATCAAGGCCAAGTGGCAAGTCAGAAGGTTTCGCAACCACCTTGAAGCTAAATTTCAGGAAGGATGATCATAGACTGTAGATGAGCAAGAGGCTATTTCAGAGGAGAGGGAGAAGGGGTGGAATGGGTGAGAGGGCCGATTGCCACCCCCCGATCTGAGCTGACAGAGGTTGGCTGGTTATTCTGCTTGAATGAATTGGACCACACTCAATGCTGGGAGGGGAAACCATTTGCTGTTAGGCAAGTCTTTCAAAGGTATTAACTAAGAACGTTTTCACAGTTATATTTTCATTTTTTAACACTTAAGAACAAGGTTCATGTGTCACCTGAAAATATCTTTGATTTTCTTGTAAAAATGGCTAAGTGTGAAACATCTGAATTAGGAAACGCTAAACATGCTGAGCCTCTTAAAGCTAGGTTGACCATCTTGGTTATCCCTCATCCAAGGCAACGAGAGACTCATTAGAAAATGGAAAAAGGGTAAGATTGAGTGTGCTTAGGCATAGTGTTCCTATTGGAAAATGATTTAGGAAATATCTTTACTAAAGGTAGATGATGGGCTACTAAATGATCCCCCCCACAGCTTCAAGTACTTTCTTACATGACTTCAACATAAATGATGAGGAGTCATTTTATATTGGTTATTGCTGTTGTTAGGTGCCATCGAGTTGGTATCTGACCAATAGCAACCCTACGCACAACAGGTGAAACACTTGTCAGTGCTTCTTTGCTGTTCATAGAGTTTTCAATGGCGGATTGATTTTTAAGAGTGGGTTACCGGGTCCGTCTCCCAAGCCTATAGCACCTGGTGTTCCCAGGTGGTCTCCCATCCAAGGACTAATCAGGCTGACCCTGCTTCTGAGATCTGATGGGATTGATGTCACAGGGCTACAGATGCAGGCGTTTATATCGGTTAAGTACTTCAAAACATGTTTCTTAGGGAAGAGAGCTGCTTTGCTGCTAGATCCTTTTCCGTAATGATGTACCTTTTCAGATGAACTCAGAGATTCACCTTGATTTTATATATTCAAGTCTGGAATACTAACCAGCGATTCACACCCACGAAAAATTGGGTTCAGGTTTGGGTGTGGGCACAATGTGTTCAAATGTAGAGGATTTGGGTTCACTTTGGGTTCAGGTTTAAAATTTTAATCCTATGTGAATATAATTTTTTCTAATTTTTATGTATAATAAAGTAGCTAATGATACAGAGCAAAGCAAAACAAAACAAAAGCTGAGCCCGGACCCAGTTTTCACTGGGTTCAGGTTCTGTTTGTATCCCTCCTGTCTGCACACAGGATTTCAACTCAAGGCCTAACCCTCTAAATATTCACACATTGAACCCACACTCAAACCTGAACCCAGTTTTTCACAGGTGTGAAGCCTTCAGCCCTCTGTCAAGGGTAACTGAGACCCTTTCTCAGAACATGAGTCACCTTGTCATTTTTGGGGATTCCCTGGGGCACAAACACTAGGAAGTCAGTGTGGCCAGGAGAATTTCTCTTTTAGTTGTGCAGTATATGCGACTTGTTAAGACTCTTGCAGTAGGTCCTGGGTTTCTAAAGTTGGAGTGGGACCGGATTCAAGCTTAAAGCTGAAAAAGCTCACTTGATACCTTGGGATTTTTTTCTTTACCTCTGCATTGAAAGAAAGCCTGTTAGGGAATGTTCCCTAACCTATAAAGGTGGACTTAAGAATAAGTAGCAGAGATCGGAGCCAGGGCTGTCAGAGCAGGGGTTGAGGTTGGAGGGGTGGGGTGTGGAAAGGGTGATGAGACCCAAGTATCAGGAGGATTAGCAAAACTGAGCTGAGCCCTTTGAAAGGGCGCATTATCTTCCTCTGGCCCTTCCCCTCTCTCCCATGGTCTTTCTGTCTTTAACCCTTAGGCCCGCTCTGCCTGAAAAGAAGGTGGCTGACCTTGGCACTCTGAATGAAGTGGGCTATCAGATCCGAATCTGACCAAGCCGTACAGGCCAGGAAGCAGGTCTCTGTGGTGCTTCTCTCTGCACTTTACCCAGCGTCTTCAGGAGGAACTGCAACTATTTATTAAGAACTTGTGGATTTTATTTTTAAGGATTCACACGGAAATAGAATCTGAGTGGGTGGGAACAATCAGCTTTAAAGAAAATGCCCCGAGAGGCAACCTTGAAAAGGCTAAAGGAGTAAATCCCACTGGGGCTGGACCATCTTCCTCACTCAGGATCTCAAGGGTAGCAACCATTAAGTGTAGTTTTATAATTTTCCATTTACCGACTTTTCCTTGCTTTGACCCTTATGCCTCGCCAGTAGTAAATGTTCATGAAGTTCTCTTCTCCACTTTTGGTATAGTAAGGCCACTCGATCAGTATTACTCTTTCTCAGCAATAACAAGCAGAGATGGGTGGGTTTTCTTAGGCAGTTAATATTACCTCAGCATTCTGACACCAGATATGCAAACTCGATGATGTTTTGGTTTTTTATATTCTATTTGTATGGTTTCCCCAATATTTCCAAGGGGGACCTCCACAGCTTGGAGTTTTCTTTTTTTGTTTCCTGGTACACACGTGATGGGATTTGACGTATTATATGCAAGTGTTTTACAAGGCACTGAAATTCTTCTGGCAATACGGGAAACCATTTTTAGGATCT
The DNA here is from genome assembly GCA_007922755.1 of Pedetes capensis. Taxonomy (NCBI): domain Eukaryota; kingdom Metazoa; phylum Chordata; class Mammalia; order Rodentia; family Pedetidae; genus Pedetes; species Pedetes capensis. Next base: position 454,786 of record VMDO01000076.1, on the reverse strand, counting down.
CGGAGTTACTTAATCTTTCTTAAGAGCGTTCACTGACAGCCGTTTTTGTTCTTTCGAAACAAAACAGACACGTCAGAAGCTGGTCTGTTCTGTCACTAACACTTAAACTTTGCAGAGTCCAGCAAGGATGAGAGGCCACGCACTTGTTCCACAAGTCTGCAGTATTGAGGTGACCTGGGACAGTCGTGCACTCAGAGGCAGGGACACTAGGGGTGAGCCAGCAGGGCTTGAGAAGCAGATAACCTTTCTGTTCACATTCCATCTGGTTTGTAAACTGAGCCGGGCATTGATCCTGAAGGGCTTACTGCTGTTAAAGATGTGTTCTGATGTCTTATATTAAGGCCACAGGGGACATGATGGGATTATTTTCCAGTACTTTGCTCTCAGGTACCACTTGATGGCATTTGGAAGGTACTGGAAAATACAATGGATTAGGAAAGAACTCTTGCCCTCTTTTTTCAAAGGAAAAGTTCCCATACAGCGTCACACCTTACAGTGAGGTTCAGTTCGTGAAGCATAGAGCTGGCCTGCCTGTGGTAGGAACAGTGTGAATTTCAGGTTGTGGATCACCCAGCGTGGCTCTAAACGCATACATAGACTGTGTGTTACACACACTAAAAGCAGAGCTTCCACATCGTTTGTCTTCTCTTAGCAACCGTGCCAACTCGTGAGAACAAAGGATGTATTTAAGCCAAGTCTGCTGGTCCGCAAAAGCGTTATCTTAGTCTCCCTGCTTGTCTGGCTTTCTTTGGCTGAAGGTCCTTAAAGGAATGTAGTTTAAAGAGTAATCTCATGGAGAGTCTTTACTAAGAAAACCCCCAGGGATGACAAGGGATGCAACAGGACTTCGTGGCTCAGTTACATGCGTTAAGAGCTCACTTTACCCTAAAAATCAGTATTAATGGAGAGCCTTGATTTCCTGGAAAAGGAAGTCCAATGTCCTTTAGTGACCACCAAGTAAGGATACCTCTCAGGCTAAAAGGCAGCTCAAGTTTAAAATTCTGAACCTAATCACTTTCTTCAGGGTCTAAAATGAGGTATGGGGCCTGGGAGTGTAGCTCAGTGGTAGAGCAAGTGCTCAGCATGGTCAAGGCCCTGGGTTTGATACCCAACACCGAAACAAACGAGATCCATGTATCTTCACAAGTCCAGTTGCACCCTCGTGGCAATGTGTATCCGGATGCTTGCAGTAGCCAGTGAATGATTTCATTCTTGCTCTCAAACAGTGCTTAGCCACTTACCTGGTGTTTATTTACTGGAAACTTTGTTATGGCCAGTAAGCAGACCTCTTTAAACACTGAAACCATCCTACCAGCTTGGGATGGCGCTTGCTCAGTATTACTTTTGGACTATCCCATCGAAAATAGAATGTCAAGTAGATGCATAGCTTCTTGTTTCCCATGAGAAAAGGGGAACGCAGTGCAGAACTGTTCTTCATATGCAGACAGATAAGCCTTAAAACTGCCAACTGGCTTGGTGATTCCATTAGCAGCTTATTTTCTTTCACACTCACTTTCTGTTTTGTACATTCATTTTCCAAAGCAAGGGTCGGTCCAGAAAGAATTAAAATGTCCACATTTGTCTATTTTATCTCCTACAGGATATGTTAATTTCTAAAAGACACAGGGAAGTCACTGAACTCCTAAATTCTAATGTAGTTAATTTAAATATGGCAAAAAATAAATGAACCCAACAGGTTTTACCTGCAAAACTTGACTTTAAAACTGGCTATAATTTAAAAGATAAGAAGACTATGAAATGATTTGGAATCTAGCTTTTAAAAGCTTATTATGGAAGAGAGTTTATGCTAAGCCACCATGGCAGTATATGCAAAGTTTGAATGAATGACAGAAGTTTTGATTTGCGAAGATCCGTTGTGCTGTTTTGAGTACACTTTATTTCAGAAAGTGATACTTAGTATTTTCTATATCCACGGGAATCATGAGCATTTCACTTTTTCTAAGTCAATTGTTTCATAAGGATTTTATTAATAGATATTGGTAAAGAGAACTTTGGAACTCTTAATTCAGTATTCTTACTATCCCCAAGGCTTTTGTAAGCTCTAGTTTTATGTACAACCTTGTACAGTTTTTTTGACACACAATTCAGAATCTTGTTTATTCTCTTGGACTTTGTTCTGGTCGATAATGTTTTTTTTAAATCTTTCAGAAAAACTGTGATTGTTTTAGTGGGTATTTTTCTAAGTAAATGAACTTGGATAATGGTATTTTAGAGAATGCCAGGGAACTGCATGTTTCAAGTTAATGTTTTTCTCCTCACTGGTACCTTTATACTCAGCATGGGACTTTAATAAAACCACCCTGGAAATTAAGGCTTGGCTGTTTTTCTAAAATCTTACGACAGTGTTATTATGTACTTGTTCTGGTCAACTAATTTATCATTTTTTCACCTTTCCTCTTTTGCAGTTTTTAGGCTCCATAAATATTGCTCTACTTTGGCATATCTCAATTAACTTATCTTTTAGCTTCACTCTAAGTAATAAAGGCTGAAAAATGTAATGAATTAAAAGAGGTACCAGGCCAGTTTATATGGAGCTTAGTACATCTATCACAAAACCTTCAGGGCACAGGTGTATGAGTGTAATTACATAATTTACAGGTAGTAGTGTTGTTAGGTGTTGTCGAGTGGAGTCTGACTCATAGCGAACCTCTGTGTAACAGAACTAAACAGTACTCAACACTGTGCCATGCACATGATCTTTTTGAGCCCACTACTGCAGCCACTATGTTTCTTCTCATTTTGACTCATGCTGTATTAGCAAGAGGAGGTCCCAGGGGCTTTACTCCATTCCCATCATTGAGGTACAAAGTGCAAGTGACTTAACATCCCAGTTTCCTAAACCCCTTGAACTCTCTGGCTTTTTCTTTTTTCTTTTTAGAAAGCAAGCAATGGATTAAAAACAGGCAGTTCCTAAATTCCAAAAAAAAGACAAGATCTTAAAAATGCACATTATCTTGATCAAATGGTGTAAGAAAACCAATTTTTATTACTTCATAATTTCCTTTTCAGTTGTTTATTCATTTTGTTTTGTTTTCTGAGACAGGTGTTTTTGTGTAGCTCAGGCTGCCCTGGCACTCATAGGTGGCCCAGCTCAAACTGTTGATTCTCCTGCCTCTGCCTGGAGTGCTGGAGTTCCGGCCACGCACCGCCACGCTCGGCACACTTCCTCCTGCACTAACAGCACCACACTTCACACTGTGAGACTTGGTTTCTGCAGTTGCCCACTTTTAATTGTTTTTGGCAGGAAGATACAAGGCTCTAGCAAGTTACCTATTCTTCTGGTCAAAAAATATAAAGACAAGTGGATAGTTACTTTTAGTGGAGCTTTAAAAATTTTCAAGGAGGTTACATCTTCCTGTTGACTTCTGGTCCACAAAATAACATTTCATTTGATAAGGTAATGTAGAAAGCAGTTTTATGGATTAACTTTATCAAAGTTAAGTACAAGAAACAGGCTGAAATTTACAATATATTAATCAAAATATTAAAAAGTTAAACTTTCAGAGGTTTTCCAGGATGTTAGTTTGCTAGCAATGACCTATTTGTAACAGTCTTTTGTTAATACACTCACGCAACACAAAGCAGTAATCAGCGGGTCATTTTTCTCCAGTAGTGAAAAGGGATAATTATAATTTGGTGATGACTTTATCTGCACATATAATATTTCACAAACTATTACTGAACAATGAAATGTCATGGAACTATAGTTAATAATGTAAATAGAAACCAAAAGTGAGAAATATTTAAAAGTACTCACTTATTACAATTTTTACTAGACATATCTTAAATCCACATCACTTCTTTGAGGCTTTCATCTACTTTATTTAAAAATAATTGTAGTAAATGACTTAGTACAAAATCTTACAGTTCAAGATTACTATTCCAATTTAAGAGAAAACATTCTATTAATAAAACTCACTGTAAAAACATAATTCAGTGCAAAATGACTACTTATTAAAAATGCCTATAATTCTTTGATCCTACTATCTAAAAACCAGAAAATTTCCACTTTTTATGTTTAAATTTTTTTTGATCCAAACACTTGTATAGAGCCCAGTATAGGATTTATTAAACCCATTCACAACACTTCATAAAAAGTGTAAACACTGTCTCGCATTGGTGTAAAAGAAAACATCTGAGGAAGAAAACCATTAAAACCAACGGTGGCAGTGACTATGTAAAGAGCATGAGGACTCTCAGTTGGTGTCTCCCTACGGTAAGCTTTATGACTTCCTCACATCTCCAAGGCACAACAAAAATAATCTTAAAGCTGCCACTTTGTTATCAAGACAATTTTCCTAGTAAAATAAATTTCTACAGAATTGGTTCAGGGAAATTAAAACGTCTGCCCTAAACCAGGGATCTTTTCTTGTAACTCAACAGAAAACAACAAAGGCTAGAGAAACAAGGGTACAAGCCCAGGCTGCTTTTCTGGGGCTGACACTGTCTGCTGCAGGGCGCAGAGAGAGGGCTTATGTAAAGGACCTTATCCTCTTACTAGATAGGATGACCCACATTTTTCAACTGTCTCCCCAACTTGCTTCAAGCATATAACATGGGTCAGAGTGCTAACAGGATGGACTCAGCATTTCGTACAATATATAAGTACGATTAAGCCCCTTCAGAAGGTACAATGCTTGAGCTGGGTGTGGTGGTGCAAGTCTGTAATCCCAGCGACTCATGAGGCGGAGGCAGAAGGACGGTAAATTCCAGGCCAGAGGCAGCCTGTGTAACATCGACCCTGTCTCAAGATAGAAAACTTAAAAAGGGGCTGGGAGTGCAAGGCCCTGGGTTCAAACCCTCAGTACTGCCAAAAAACGTATAATGGGTGGGTGTCTGAGTGACCTAATGACTTCTGAGATTAACTAGTTAGGATTCAATAAACATAGGGTTCTCCCAATGAAATCAGGCCTCCTGAAAAGGAAGTAACTCAGAGCTACCACAGATCCACTGTAAAGCTTGCAAAAACAGGGAGTGCAATTCTTATAGGACTAAAGATGCACAATATTTAAAAATCACTGTCAATTTTACTAGGATTTAGAATAAAAAATATTTACATCTCTTTTTACAATAAGGAGTATTTAGAGCTCAACTGTCAGGAAAATATTTTCATTATTAAAGAAAATTGTAAACTTGCTTCTGATAGTTTCAAGCACATTAACTTCTTCGGAAACGCAACCACACAAAAATAAACATGCAAACACATAAGAACACCTTGACATCATTTGAAAAAGCATATAAATTGGAAAGATAATTATGTGCATAACCGAAGAGTTAGAGCCCAAGTCTGAACTTAGCCAATAAAGGCAGATGATCTGAGGAATGATTTTCATTGGGGAGTCCATTAACAGTCCACAGGTCTTGTTCCGTAAGAAGTGACAGTCTTGCTAGAAGTTTCAAACCACCAACCAAAGCAACTTCGGCTCCTACATTAAAGAAGCACATATTTAGTAAAACTTGGCAACCAAGTTATTGTAAATTAATCAAGTCTTTTTTCTAGACACTGAAACAGAACTTGAGATCCCTCCAGGGGCACTGGTATGAAAGGTTTCAGAATATGATTTAAGTTTTGTTAAATTATAACCTAATTACAGTTTCAGATGCTATTTCTATGTCAGATATTTCTTCTAATTCAAGTTCTGCAAATCACTGTTGGAAGAAGATATTACTGTGGAAAATTTATAAGGTAACTGGAGAGTTAGTATAATTTAGTCCCAAATGCTCCTGAAGTTGAAATTTGAGACAGTGTTCTGATCCTCTACTGCCACCTACTGAGCTTCTGTAGGCATGACATCTTCCAGAACCTTACTACAAATTCAGATAGCAAAATGTATTTTGTAGTTGCTTAATTGGGATTTAGCTCAGTTGCTAGAGCGCCTCTGCAGTCTTTGAGATCCTGGTTCAATTCCCAGCACCGCAAAATCAGAAGGACTTGGCAATCCACTCCCCAGGCAATCCTGAAACAATCAGCCACTGAAAACAACTATGGGTTGGATACGACCTGAGGGCACCTAACAAGTGGGAGGAACAGGCCATCTGCTGAATGTTGATAAGGTAATCCCCACAAAGAATGGGCACCGGGAAGAAAAGCATGAGAGGGAAAAAGGGAAGACAGGGAACAAAAAGGCTGCTCTCATTCAGGACTTCTAAAGTTTTCTGAATGATACTTTTAGACTCCTAGTTAAATTTTCTTCTCTACTTTAAATCCTGTGGCTAGTGTATATGAATACATACACATATAACAGACTCTTCATTAGAAATATCTAATATTCCAGGGTCAACATAAAATTGTCTGCTGTTTATCACAGGCATGGTCCTAAAGTGAAGGCAGCATGCCTTAATAATCACAATAGTGTATGATGACTGTTCACAATATATTCAGTTTCTACCACAGGAAAAACAGTTAATTTATGTTGTTGTTAGGTGTCATCAAGTCACATCTGACTCACAGCAACCCTATGTACAACAGAACAAAACACTCCCCCAACACTGTGTCATGCACACGATTGTTTTATGTCTGAGCCTATTTTTGCAGTCACTGTGTTTCTTCTCATTTTGAGTCGTGCCACATCAGCAAATGCAGGTCCCAGGGGCTTTACTCCATTCCTCTCATGAAGGTCAACTCTACTCTGAGGAGGTAACTCTTCCCCAGTTGTTGCTTAAATAGTTTCCAGCCTGAGGGGTTCATTTCCAGCACTCATATTTGACAGTGATTCTCTGCTATTCCTAGGGTTTTCAGTGGCTAATTGTTTCGGGAGTGGGCTGCCAGGTCTTTCTCTCTAGTCTGTCTTAGTCTGGAAGCTTAGCTGAAACCTGTCCACCATGGGTGGCCCTGATGGTATCTAAAATACCGGTGGCATCACAGCAACACGCACGCCCCCAGAGCATGACAAACTGACAGACGTCGGGGAGTTAATTTATCGCAAGTAAAAATAAAGGGTAATATAAAAGACCTATCACTCAGTAACTCACTGGATCTGGATGATAGAAGTGAGGACATAATTGCTGGGTAATAATTTGCTTTGGAATGTTACTGCCTCCCTCATATGCATGCAGTTAACTAGTTTATTCAACTATACTACCAATCTGTCTATTTAAAAACATTTTAGCTGGGTGAGGTGGTGCATGCCTGTGATCCCAGTGACTAGTGAGTTGGAGGCAGGAGGATCTTGAGTGTGAGGTCAGAGGCAGCTTCTGTAACTTAGCAAGACCCTGATTCAAAATAAAAAGTTATAAAGGGGCTGAGGGTGCAGCTCAGTGGTAGAGCACTTGCAAAATGTATTTGAGGTCCTGGGTTCAACCCCTAAGTACCGCAAAAATAAGTATATAAATAAATATTTTAAACAACTCTAGAACTTCATCTAGATGTTTAACTTTCTCGGCAAAAGCCCTAGTTTTAGCTACTGTGTTCTCTAGCAGAATTAAGATGACATGCAGTCCTTGCCTGGCTGCCCCGGAACATCTTCCTTTTCTGCAGAGTAGAAAATATAATCGACCGTTATAGCACTTCTGGAATGACAGGTGGTCACTTCTGGAACTCCGGTGTCAGGGAAGTAATGTGAATAAACAGATGACAAGCTGAAATGGTGCTGTAAATTTGACGACAATCTAAATTAAAAAGAAAAAGCATTTAGTACTCATCAAGTTTTTCACAGTTTCTATAATTCCTACTTAAAGTACTTTTTCATTCAATTTCCACACTAAGACCAAACATCAGGACAAGTTTTATTTATCTTTTGTTTTGTTTTTTCAGACAGTGTGGCCCAGCCTGGCCTCAAACCCAGGACCTTCTTGCCTCAGCCTCCTGAATGCTGGGATTATAGGTGTATGCCACCACACTCAGCTGGACAAGTTTTATTTAACTAGACCATGTCATAGCTTAGCATACATTTATTATTGCAATGATATCTTGAACCCATTAACAAGGCTATAGAGTTAAATTTTTTTTGTTGTGTTTTTCAGAAGGAAAATCAAAGTGGCCAAGTAGGCTCAGAAATGCTATTTGGAACCCTCTAGACTTCTAATGTCAGAGCAGCCATACCTCTTGTTATCCTTGCTCTGATGTATGAGATCATTTTGCACTGCATCTTAACATGGCTAACATTTTCTGTATGCTACAAATACACACAGTGTTATTGGTTAAGGGTTTAGAGGTCATTTTCTAGAAATTTTAAAGATCATGGATGCCATGAAGGAAAATAAAAAGGTTTAGGGCATTTTAAAAATTCGCTCAACAAACATTTATCAAACATTTGCCAAGTTAATCTAGACTACATCTTGGGTGTTGAGGAGACACAGATAAAGATGTCACCCTTGCTATTATTCTTATATGTCAATGAACTAAAGTAGTTTCTTGGAAGTACCTTTAACTTCCAACTTTCAGCAACTTTTTATGTTTAAGGACTTAAATTTACAGTATAATTAAATGTAAATAGAGCCAAGTGTGGTGGCATACACCTGTAACCCCGCATTTGGGAGGCTGAGACAGGAGGATCACAAGTTCAAGGCCAGTCTGGGCTACATAAGAAGACCTTGCCTCAAACATTAAAAAATAGAATTTAAGAATTACTCAAAACTAGCCAGGTGCAATGGCACACACCTTTACTCCCAGTGACTTGGGAGGCCTAGGTGGGAGGACCGAAAGTTTAAGGTCAGAGGCAGCCTGAGTAACTTAGTTGAGATACTATCTCAAAAGACCAAACAAAAAAACCCCCAACAAATAAAACTATTATACGTTAGGTTATCCTTTTTTGTTAATCTCAGAGAAGATTTTTATTCTATTTAAAAGGTTTAATTATTAATTTTAAAATATTCATTAAAATATTTTAAAAAATTGTTTCCTCTCTTACTAGGATCTTTTTTATTTTGCAGTACTTGGGGGTTGAACCCAGGGCCTCACATATGCTAGGCATGTGCTCTGCCACTTTTTTATTTTTTGAGACAGGGTCTCGCTAAATTGTACAGACTGCCTCTGGCTTCATACATAGGATCCTCCTGCTTCAGCCTACCAAGCTACTGGGATTACAGGGGTGCGCCATGGCACCTGCCTCCTACTAGGTCCTTATTTATGAGAGAATGTTTTTTCAAAATAAGATATACAAAATAAAATCAAAAAGAAAGATAAAATGAAAAGAAAGATGCTTCTACTATAGTTCTTAGCTCTAAATATTCATGTTTCTTTAATAAGAAATCCAGGTATCCTCATCTGACTCCCTCTGATGTCCTTTTCCTACAGTTAAAGAGAGAAAAATGATCATCTTTTCTAGGGATTTTCCTTTTAAGATAAATTCTCTCATAGCTCGAGATCTAGTAAGTCAGAGATGACTAGGATCCTCTTGAAATCTGGAAGATGTTTTCCTGGGATCTAAGTGTGTAACAGTAGTACATTTCAAAGAGCGCTGGAGCCTGTCCAGGTGCACAGATAAGTCGTCTCCGTTGAGAACACTGTCTCAGGATCAAAGACTGCTTTACGTATTTTGTCTCTGTGAATCCTCACGAAAACCCACATTATAGGTAAGGAAACTGAACCTCAGAGATGTTCAACTTCTTACACAAAGCCACATAGCTAAAAAGCAGTGGAGTCAGGACCGGAACTCATGCCTGTTTGACTTAAGAACGAGCATTCTTTGCAAGCATGCAGTATCGTCGTCATCATCTTTGATCCAGGCGTTTTGTGAGAAATGTTTTCACTCAGCTAAAGTCGGGAAATGCCTACTGTTGCTTTCCAGAACTCACTTTTCAGCTGTCACAAGGACCTCTGTTTTTTCCAGCTGTGTTTCTGTCAGATGACTGTCTGTAAGAACAGAGGGAGCTGTGTTAATCTTACTGACATGTTGTTTTGCATTAGTTTGTTTATGTATAGCCTTCCAACTGGTAGCTATGATATTTAAGATATATCTAGTTTAGACAGATGCCTACTTAAATGTTTTATCCTGGTTTTATGTTTTAAAATAGACTAATTCCTAATTCCTCAACAACATGCAAGTAATTCATGCACAGATAATTTTGGAACTTCAGCTTTAAAAACATTAATTTGGAGCTCTCAAAAAAGAGAAAGTAGCAAGTAACTATATATTTATATATATTAGATGTTCATCCCTGAGATGTTATCCCTTTGAAAATTTAGTTTTATGTCTTCAAAGGGAACACTATGACCCAGCAGACTGCCAAAATGTACTGCGAACACTTACCTGTCTTTTCTACTTTGGGGACCTGCTGTACCTCATACACACAGTTCTGTGAAATACCTAGGTTTGGGGGCCAAATAGGAATAGATAAAATTCTTTGTCCCCGTGAAGACTGTTCCTGGCCAGATACCTAAACAAAATTTCAACAGGTATCTTAAGTGAACAGATTTTAAATAATTTATGTATTGAAAAATTTATGTCTTAAAAGGTAATCAAAAAATGGTAAATACTGCCTTTCATTCATTATATTAAATGATTATTGGTGTTTATAAAATCATGTTCAAAGGCAATCCATAAAGCACTTATTGGTTACATGAAAATGAGTCATTTCTGATACATATTTCTCTCTAATTTGAACACCCATCCGATCTACAGCTTTAGAGTGATACGGCCCCTCCTTTTTTGCTTCCTGCAATATAGTTCCTATTATATCAAATACTAAAAGAGATCAAAGCTTATAAAATTTAAAACTATCATTCAAAACTCCAGTGGTGGAGAGCTTGTTTTTGTTAAATATACTGAAGATCAAATGATCTAAAACAAGCACAGGAAAGCACAAATAATATGGGATAAATGATACTAAGCTAAAAAGTTAAAACAGCATATAATAGAAAACATATAATATCAAACTCATGTTTTGCCTCCTCTATACCCCGTATCTAACATTCAAAATTCTACCCTGCCACCTGTGGACAGTTCCTTCTTGGCAAGGTATCCATATCTATCAGTGTTTTTTTCTCCCCCTCCCTTCGTTTTGCTGCCTACTAATTCCTCCAGGCAGAATATTTCCACAGACAGATGGGAAAGATGAAATTAAACCAACTGAATTAAGTCCCTTCTTCACGCTTGTGGAAAATCACCACAGGCTGGTAAAGTCCGATGCTGGATCACCCAAGGCTTTCAAACAGTCACGTAATGACCAGCCTTGCATTACCTTCGACAGAGCAGCTGAGTTTCCCTCCTGGTAACAATGAAGTGAACGCTTACCTTTCCTATGGCAAGGCCTTCGTAATTCAATTTCCCTTCCTTTATGAAACTATAAAGTGGAGAGCCAGGAACGGAATTAAAGTCGCCACACATAACAATGGGACAGAAGCTGCCATCTTTCTGATGGGCAACACTGGAAATCTCTGCCAGGAGCATTGCCAGCTGGGTCAGCTTAATATCACCTCGCCTTGGATTGTATAAGAGATGCGTGTTAGCTACACAGATAGAGGGAGAGGTGTCACGGGAACTTTTGGGCTGCAGGAGTAAAACTAATCCAACGTTATCTCTGTCCAAGAGAGGAATATCAGGGCGGTAGAATTCCACTGGGTTCACTGATAATAGTGAGAATTTGGAATGTTTGAAGCAAATGGCGCAGCCGTCAGGTTTCTTTCCTGTCCGCATTTTATATTCACAGTGATAACCTGTGAGAAAAGATAGGAACCCATTTTTTATTTTTTTATTATATCCCCTTGATTTATAAAGGTTGGTGGCATACAGAGTAATAAGGCTTTTGCTATTTCTGTTATGCAACTATCACTTCCCTCTTGGTCACACTTTCATCAACTTACATATTTTATAGAACCTTTTGACTAATGTATAGTAGAAAATCATATGCAACTATGGGTTATATTCCCTTTATTTTCCCACGTATTTTTATTGTTGCATTATCTATTTTGAGACTGTCGTCTCCCCCTTTATCCCTCCACATTATTTCCCCTTCCTTTGCCCCTTCCTAGGCCTCTGCTCTCCACCCAGCCCCTCCTCCTTTCTTTCTACTCTGCTGTCAATTTCCATTCTTATAAGCCTGATTGATTACATATATGTATATATGGTCCCTGATTTCATGGACCTCAGAATCTTAGAGGTCTAGTGATGGGCAGAGCATTACTGGGAAAGGGAGCTATTAAGAGATGATAATGTGCTTTTCATTTTGCTAAACTGTATATAAACATTAACTTCCCAACTGAAATACCTCAATCTTTTCTTGACCTTTTAAAATAAGACTTACATTTTCAAAATTAAGACTTTTAGCCTGAACATGCCACCCACTTTTGTTTAGCCAAGTTAATCTTTAAAAAACACAAATCTTAGAGTAAATTTGGCTAAAATGAAAGTTATATTGTACCCAAGGATTCCAAACTTGGCCTGATTTCTGTTCCATAATGATCTTCTTGAACTTCTTGCAAACAAAGTACCTCGGAAGAGAAAAAATGCCTTGAATTAAAACACAGAGGCAAACAGGAATTTTTTGGTGCTTTCATCTTCAAAAACAAGCTCCTAAAATTTCAAACCTCGTAAGAGTCGAAATAAAAGACTCATAGCCCTTTTTTCTTATTATTTATAGATCTATCGAATTAATGTTTCCAAATTAATGTTTCCAGAACCCCGGCCTTTAATCACACGGAACCCTCTTCCTATCCAAAACTGAAATTTTCCCCAAAACAGCATTTTAAATTTATATCAGGCTATCTTTCCTGAACTTACAAGTTCATCAGTATAAATCTCTTGTTGAGATTTGTTCATCAGTACAAATCTCTTTGCATGAATTATTAAAACTTCAAATGAAATAAAATATTTAATGTTCCCAATTCCTGTGTTAGAAGTAATGAATACTTAAGACTTTCCAGATCCCGTTTTGAAAAGTTAGATGATTATTTATACTGATGACCACTGGCACGATGACCATGACATTCTTTAATATTGTCCCTTCTAACCCCACAAACAAAAGCACAAATGAAAATTTAAACCAGTTTTTCCTCCTGTGAAAAACTTTGATCCTGTTTTACTTACATCTGCATCAAAGTGCTTAATTTCTTTCAGAATATTGGGAAACCTAAAATTCCAGTGTAACACTGGCCGCCGGCAGTGTCTGTAAAGGTGGGAGTTATCTTCCAGTAAATCTTGTGAGAGTATGTTATAGGACATCACTGAGAAGTCAAAGTTGTTCTCCTTGTCTTCACTTTTAGGGTCAACATTTTTGTCTCCTACAACGTTCGCTTTTTCTTTGTTATGGTTACACATGTATTCCCAATTCCTTTTTATTGTGCCTGTTAAAATACATTGGACAAGATATAAAGATTTAATCAAAAAGAGACCATACGGTTGCCCGTATGTAAGAATTTCCTTGCTTTTTAGAAATTCCCATAGTCCATGAGTACAATGTTGTCCCCTAGGAAATGGCAATATAACGCTGAATACCTACAATGTGTCATCAAACTTACTGCAAAGGCAATAAAATGATACACTGACTGATGGAAGGATTAAAGGACCGAGCATCCCAGCATTCTAGGATGACAGGTTTAAGGATCTGGCAAATCATCCCGGAGGCTGAGAGCACATGTTCACAAAGCTAAGGCCGTTCATGGGCGTGGCTTCTCACTTGTCTATGGCTGAGAAGCAGTTCTGCCACAGGCGCACTTAGCAAATTTCTAAACATAACAATATGTCACAGTTGGCTTTTCAACTAGGTGACTTCTCGTTGTATTTTATTCTGTTAGTAAAATAAGATTATCAAGTGATTAAGTAAGTTCCAGAAACAACTCTTAGTTCAGAAGTCTGGTTTATCCATGGATGAAGGTTGTGTAATGGCAATATGTGGCAACGGTATTTAGAGTCCGGAACAAGTGGATCGGTACAAACAAGATGGACACAAGAAATCTTTTTAATGTACATCAAAGCAAAAATTAAATGTGACAGTTACAGAATACTAGTAAATGATAACTTATTGACAAAACTGGCATGCAACAACCCGGAATGTATCATAGTTCATGTTGTGCAAAGATGTCGTATACTCTGAAAAAGCAATGGAAAGAGGACAGAAAAGCATGATATTCTGCAGTTACAGTGAATCATCAACCTAGAAATGACCAGTGTGTGTGCGTGAGCAGGTACACACGTGCCTTTGATCTTGTGTCCCTGACCCCACCATTAAAGATGACACTCTTACTGCCACAGGAGGAAAAAGAAAAAAAGGGAACAGAAAACAGACTTGCCGATGGACTGCAGAGCATGATGAGATTGTATGAAAAATCTCAGCCCTAGAATATCTTCCAGCATGACGGTTTTTACTTCCCTGGATTACAGTGCCTAAAAGTCTACCAATTCAAAATAAAATTGAGGTTAAAATATTCTAAACACTTCTACAAGAAGTGAAAAAAACTAAAAGGAAATACAGTAGTAGTTTTAAAAATACTTATCTCTGAGTCGCAGGATTGTGGAAGACTTTTCCAAATCCTCGACAATGATGATGTACTTACAATTAAGATATCAATGTACTATATAAAACTGCCAGTGAAGTAATAGCTTTAAGATACCTTCTCATAAGTCAATGAGATTGCTTTCCTCAATATCTAAGTACATGATATCTGCTGCATTGAGGGAACAGACATTTTGAGCAAGTGATAGAAGATAATTTGTATGACTGGTGAGGTCTGCACGGAAAAACAGAGTTGAGGACTTATGATGTCATGGAAGCAGTAGCAGAAAGGCAAAGAAAAAAAGGTAGAAGGACACCAAACCAAACCAAAGTTTTCAGTTATTACAGAATTTTGCCTAGAGCTTGTACGATGTCCAGGAAAGGGAAAGCAACTACCCTCCCTTCCCCGTCCTTCACTGAGTGTGGAGAATCCTCCCCCAAACTCAGAACTAAGGCTCCATAGAGCTACTTTGAGATTTACAGAATACCATTCATAAGTTGGGAATTATCTATTCTGGCTCAGCCACAAATCAAAGTCTTCACATACATATGAGGTAGAAAGGGCTCTCTAGTCATGCAAACAAAATGTAAGCTATGATCATATGTAAGAAACACTATCCTGGTATTACTGCCATATTAAAATATGGAAATTGAAGGTATGAAACACTTGTTCACAGTTCCTTGTAAAGCATGTACATTAAATGGCATGTAAATGCATTAAGATTTTTATGACCCTGGGAACAAACTCTTTTTGCAATTCCACTTTTAAAATAACCAGGACCACTGAACTGTGTAGCCAATACAGTGGCTTTCAAGCTTCTGTAGCTTGTAGAACCCTTTGGCATTGCCTTTCATGTCCTGGACCATCAATCTCTGCATGTGAGGACTAGGGCTGGGATGAAGGCAAAAACATAAAGCTCATTCTGACCGTATATGCTTTTAATAAACATGCATACATGTTTTCACACACTAGGGTTTCCATGGAAGACAATTTCAAAAGCATTGACAGAGCGGATAGTCTCTGGCCTTTTTAAACTTCACAACATAAATTCACACTGCAAAAACTTATATACCTTCCATGTCAGGAGGAATAAGGTGATCACAGCAGAGAAGACAGATGAATCAAAGAAAGTAAGCAAGAGGCCTGATCAGGTTTTTGGGGTGCCTAATTAAAAAGTCATAATTGTGTCACACAAATCCTTCAGATATCACTTTAAAGTGATAGGCAAGTTAGCAATGCTGTTCTCTTGATTGGAAAGTATTAGTCACATATATGGCTTAACGAAGAGCCTTTTCCTTATTCACAACACCTAGGAAGAATGGACATATAAAGAGTCAGGTTGCAATCAGAGATTATCCGTATGTAAATGTCATTTCCCATCCATCAAAGGGAAAACACCACCACAACAATTATCTGAGTACCTACTTGGAAGCCAACATTGTGTTAGGCACTTGACAAACTTCATTTCACCCCCAATAGACTTTCAGAGTAAGCATTATTTTATATAAGGAAACCAAGGAGTAACTTCTCCAAGTTCAGACTCTAGTGACAGCAAAGCAAGGACAGGGAGTGACCCCTAAACTTGTGTTTTTATCATTCGCACGGTTTCTCCTGAGAGCATGGCACATTCATAGGAAGAAAAACAAAAGAGGAATGTGTGCTGACCGAGCTAACAGTGAATATGTAAATGAAAAGCAATTTGAGGTCATCATACAGACCTGGATTTACAGGTCCTGTATTGTGCTTAGGAACCTGATTTTAATGCCTCTAAGTACATACTTCATTCTTCTGAACAAATATTTATCTCCCATGCTGTGGTTACATACCACACAAATAGATTTTTCACTTTTGAGTGCTTAGAATTTGTACTCTTTTTTTGCAACTGTGTAGCAATAAATTATACATTCACTTGAACATTAGCTTAGCAACTCTTGCTGGAACCCAGTTGAAGCCTGTAGGCTGAGCCCCCAACTACTGGGCAGCAGACTAGTACCATCCATATGTACATTTGTACTTACAGCTTCTCCCTATCACTTGCATTATGGCCTCAGTTCTGCCTCCTGTCAGATGAGCATTCCCTGTCCCCCATGGAAAAACTGTTCCACAAAACTTGCCTATACGTGTGAGGCCCTGGTTCAACCCCTCAGTACTGTAAAAAAATAGGTTAGCATTAAAAATGAAAACATGCTGGGCATGGTGGTATACACCTATAATCCTGCAGACTTGGGAGGCACGGGCAGGAGGATCACAAGTTTGAGGCCAGAGGCAGCCTGTGTAACTTGGCAAGACCCTGTCTCACAATAAAAAATAAATGGGCTGGGGTGCAGCTCAGTGGTAGACTACTTGCAAAGCATGCATGAGGCCCTGCGTAGAAGCCCCCAGTACTGAAAAAAAAATTATATATATATATATATATATATATATATATATATATGGAAAAAGAAAACACAAAATTAACATCTTTTGGATCTGTGGCCTCTAGGAATTTATCCATCAATTTCTAAGTCATCAAAGAACTTTTGTTCCCAAAACACTGGATATGAAAATTATTCTTAAATTAAACTTAGTATTTGAATCTATTTCTCTCTCTAAGTCATCAAAGGACTTTTGTTCCCAAAACACTGCATATGAAAATTATTCTTAAATTAAACTTGGTGTTTGAATCTATTTCTCTCTCTCTTTTTTTTCTCCTCTCCCTCTTTTTTTGAAACAGGGTCTCATTAAGTTGTGCAGGGTGGCTCTGGCCATGAACCTGTAATCCTTGTGCCTCAGCCTCCTGAGTCAGTGGGATTACAGGTGCGCCCAAGAGCACCCAGCGTATTTCTCCATTCTTTTCCAACCTTATTCTATCTGTAGAGTCAATTCTACCTTTACAGGCAGAAATATACACAGGAGTTTTTTAAGGATTAGATGTGAAAGCTTCAACTTATTCTTTTTAGGTGCTGTCTAGTGCCCCGATGTACAACAGAACGAAACACTACCCAACACTGTGCCATGCCCAGTGCTAAGTGCTTCTCTGCTCTTCATAAGGTTTTCATGGCTGTTTTGGGAGTGGGCTGCTGCATCCTTCTCCCAAGCCTACAGCATCCGGTGTTCCCAGGCAGTCTCCCATCCAAGGACTAAGCAGGCCCGACACGCTTAGCTTGTGACATCTGATGAGACTGGACACTAGGGTGGTACAGCTACAGGCTAATCTCTCATAGTTATGTCTATTTCTTCACCAAGATAAGTGTTAC
This sequence comes from Pedetes capensis, assembly GCA_007922755.1. Classification (NCBI taxonomy): domain Eukaryota; kingdom Metazoa; phylum Chordata; class Mammalia; order Rodentia; family Pedetidae; genus Pedetes; species Pedetes capensis. The sequence continues at coordinate 437,158 of VMDO01000076.1, read as the reverse complement.
CTTTACCTTGGTGTTTTCTTCGCTTTGATGAAGGCTCATCTCCCTCAGAGTTCATGACGTAACTAGAGAGATGAATCAAGGATGTCTGGCTCAGGTGGTCAGGTCTCCAATTACAGTACTGCAACTTAGTTCTAGACTCAAACAAATAAGGTGGCCTCCAATTTAGAGAAAAATGCCTACTACTGAAGTATGGGTAAGGAGCACGAGAATAATGTCCAGGCCACCTCATACAACTAGAAACATATCTGTTCCAGCAACACCTTTGCAGGTTCTCCCACGGTGTAGTCCAGTCTCTGCCCAGACTCTTCGGGTGATGGGGAGACAAGGGGTATCTAAAAGAAATAAATACACTCCTTGAGGCACTGTTTTTTGTTTAGCTATAGTACACACAATCTAAATCTACTTCCTCAAGGCAAGGTAGTGTCTATATTTAAAATCCCACTTCTAAATCTGTGAAGGACGAAGGGAAATACAGCCATGGTTTAACTATTAGCATCATTACCTTTGCATTCTCCCCTACAAACACAAATGGCATTCTAAATTCTTAACAAGAAAATGACACCTAGGCTCCGAAAACACTATATACCCCTCAAAAAGTCCACAGCCCAAGGGAGTATTCAGAGTAGCTTTCTAGCATTAAAAAAAAAAAAAAAAAAAAAAAAAAAAAAAAAAAAAAAAAAAAAATCAATGGAAAAATAAAATCCACAGAACACATAATAAATATGGAACACTGAGAGTTCAGTGAAAGTGAATGTCTCTTCCAACTTGGGTTTGAAGTAAACACAAGTTTCTGAACATTTTTGTATATCAAGGTTAAATGTTTCCAAGCATCTATAAAACTAAGAGAACAAAAGCCTATCACAACTTCACAAAACTACTTCCCTTGCTGACCAGTGGGTAGACAATTTATGTTTCCATTTTTTTTTTTTTTCTTTTTTAAAGCATGCTTCTCCTTGGGGGAAATTAAAGAGGCTAGAGATTATTTACTAGGAATTTACTAACACTCCAAACTAAACATCATCAATTTAACCTACGATCCAAAAGATCTCCAAAGTAGTGCTGAGATTATTTTTAATAGGTACATTGCTCTAAGTAACACCATCTGCTCACCCTACTATTTTGGCAACATGTTAGGATTCAGAGGACTTCTATCCTTTCCTTTGGAATTCATTATAAGATCATGTCTAAGACAGTGGCAATAATGTCCACCATTAATGGAATTTTGCTTAAATTGCATTTGTTGTTATTTTATTTTTGTGTTTTCATTTTAAAAGCCTTTATTATTATATATATTTGCAGTTTAGTTCGAAACTGCTCTCTAAAATCAGTTTAATCGCCAACCTTTAAAGGCATGACATGTGAACTCTATCCTGTTTTGTGATAACTCTGAAAGCCATTGGGATTTGGACACTTAGTCCTCACATTTTCTATGTTAATACACTGTCATATTGAAATGTAGAACTTGGACCATATTTGTAGTTATTTACGCAGATATCTTCTTTTCTTAAAATACTGAGCTTCGATACCAGACCCTTCTTAATTCATTTTAATTCTGGCCTCTTCACAAGTGCCTAGCACAGTGCCTGGCACACAGGTGGTACTCAGGAAACACTGTTGGACTGAACTGTCATTAAGTCCCAGGCCCAAGGGAGCTAAAACCAGATCCTTGCCTGGCATGGTGGTGCACACCTGTAACCCCAACGACTCAGGAGGCAGGAGCATCCCTAAGTTCCAGGCCAGAGGCAGCATGCAACCCAACTGGACCCTGCCTCAAAATCAAAAAAAATAAAAACCGGCTGGGGGTGCCGCTCAGTGGTGGAGCACTTGCAAAGTAAATGCAAGGGCCTGGGTTCCACCCCCAAGGTCCGCAGGGAAGGAAACAAAACAAAATAAAACAAAAACAAAAAACCCACAGACCCTCATGCCTTACATAAAATACAGTGCCGCTTCCCACGCGTGGCACACCAAGCGATTTCATAGGTTATACAATTAAACCTTTTGATTTGTAACATATACTTATTTTAAAGTTTATTAGGAAAAAATATTAATTAGCACACACCAAACCCAAGATTCGGTGGCCACCATTAGGGTGACGCTAATGTAGATAGTACCTACTAAGTATATATGTAAGCATTGTATAAGCATATATATAGAAAATATGTATGTAAACATATATAAATTTATATATATTTATTATTTATTTACTTATTTATGTGTATATTTACATATACTTTTATATATAAATATATGTTTATATCTATAAACTTATAGATATAAAAATATATAAATATGTTGTTGTTGTTAAGTGCCATCGAGTCAGTATCTGACTCATAGCGACCCTTATAGGGTTTTCAATGGCTGTTTTGGGATTGCCTTGGGAGTGGATTGCCAGGTCCTTCTCCCATTTTTGCGGTGCTGGGAATTGAACTCGAGACCTCAGAGACTGCGGCGCAGTGCTCTACCAACTGAGCTAAATCCGAGCACTTATATAAATATAGATATGTTTATATATAAATATATATGTAAATATAACATGTATATATATAAAGTGAGTTAATTAAAAGAAAAATAATCTAGTAAAATAACAGGGACGGAACGAGCACTTGGCAACAAGCGTCAGAGCCGGCGCAGGCGCGATCGGGGCTGCAGGCCAGGGCCCACCGACGGACAGCCCGCCCGCCCGCTTGTGCGCCGTGTGCGCCGCGCGCGCCTCCGTCCAGGCCCGGCCCGCCCGACCCGCGCCCGACAACGGCCTCCCGCGGGCCGCCTGCTCCCGGCCCGGGGCGTGGCGGCGACGGCGGCCGGGGCGCCTCGAGCCGTGCGGGACGGCGGCGGCCCAGCGGGGTTACCTCGCCCTCGGCCTCTCCCGGGGCGCGTCCCGGCCGCGCCACCGCCCGCCCCGCTTCCTCTCCGTCCTCCGCGCCCGCCCCGCCCCGGGCCCCTGGGCCGCCCGCCCCTTCCTCCGCCCCGCGGCGCTCGGCCCCACTGACCGGCCTCGCCCCGCAGCGCAGCGGCCGTAGCCCCTCCTCATACAGCGCATCGCCTCCATAGCGCCTGGCCACCGCCCGACCCCGGCGTTCCCCTCAGCCTCTACAGCCCGCTCAGCGACACTGGGTCCCCATCTCTGGGAGTCCCGGTTCCCGGCCCGGCTGCAAGGGATGCTGGGAGGCGCGGTTTCGCCGCCGGCCAAGTCTCCATCTTGCCCAGCCTCTTAATGCCTTTAGCCCAGAATTGCGTACAGGGAGCATGCGCAGAGCGCGTGAAGCCTGGATAGCCATTTTGGAACAGGGCAAAATTCATGACTTCTGTCTTAAAGAAACAGAAATTAAGCGCGGGGCAACTTTATATTGAGACCTGTGGGCAGATGCGCTGTATATATTGTATGAGAGGTAAGAAGGAAAACATTATTTTGTGTTTTTATGGCGTACCTGGAAGGGCGATTTAAAAGGTGTACGCTCAAACTCAGAAAATATCTTTGGGTTGCCATGGAACTTCAACAGATTTTTCTAATTAATTTCATAGAAACACATTGCCCATAGAAACCTTTTCTCTTTCTTTCTCTATTTCCTTTTTTTTTTTTTTTTTTTCTTTTTGAGAGGATCTCACTATGCAGCCCAGGCTGACATCAAACCCGAGGTCCTCCTGCCTCAGCCTTCCGAGTGCTGGGATTACAGGAATGCATCACTACCTGGCTCAGGAAGCTAGTATAGGACTCTAGATTCTTGGAAGACATTATTTAAGTGGAGAGAGTGAGGTAAAGAGAGAACCCAGGAAGGATGAACTGGAGAGACAAGAGGGGCAAAGTGTTACCACTCAGCTCACCGGGGTCCTTTTGCTTTACCTGGGTAGAGATTGTGGGTAGGCTAGGAGAGGCTCTTCAAGTGCAGGCCTTTGGCAACTTCTGTATTCTAGAGCGCTTGTGGGCAGTGAGTAGTAATAGCAGAGGGGAAGTAAGTGGTTACCACACTTGTGTAGGCCAAGGAGGCAGAGATTCCTCAGTCCTCTAATTGTTATAGCTGGTACGTAGGCCTAGGAGGTGGGGACTCCCAAGCCTGTAAGTGATCCAGCTGTTAAGTAGGTGTAGGAGGTCAGGATTGCTCAGCCCTCAGCAGCATCAGGTGTTGCAGCTCCTGGGTGTGCCTAGGTATCAGGATTTCTCAACCCTTGGCAGCAGCTGGTGGTGTAGTCACTGGTAAGGACTGGGTATCAGGATTCCTTCTTCCTAGATAGTGGCCAGTGTTATAGCTCCCAGGCCTACGGTGTCTGAGACTGTTGTTCCTAAAGAGTTGAGAGCTCTCTGGAACTCTTCCAGTGAGGAGGACCTGCACTTTCTCTTTTCTGGCTCTTTACAGTATTATTTCTTTTTCTGCCATCCCTTTTCTTCCTGCCCTGGTCACTCTCTCAAATGATTCAGCTGCTTCTTATTGCTGTGGATGCTGTCTCTGTTGCCACCATTCAGGAGGCAGCTGCTGCTGCTTTTCTGCTTCTGCTGTTGGCCACTGATCTTGCAGCCTCACCTCTTCTTCAGCTATCAAACAACCAGCCACTTTGCTGCTTCTGCAAGTTGATGTTCTGGCTGCTCTGCTGCTTCTTTCTGCACATTACTAGCTCTGCCTGTACTACTAAAAGTAGGCAAAAAGACCACTCAAGAGAAGCCTTTTATTGGGTGTAATGTTGCAACACTAAGGGGCAGCACAAAAGAGTTTCTCCCAGCTGGCTCACTAAGTGAACTAAACAGTCTGCTTATGTAACCAGAGAAGGGATGTTTGCACCAATCACAGCAAACCCCTCATGCAAATCAAGGTTTGTGTTTACACCAGTCATGGCATAGTTCTTTTGCACCAATCACATCAGTCCTTCTGCTTGGCCACCAGGGAAACTTCTTCCCCTATGGCCTGAGTTAGTCACAGGACCATCTAGAGTTCCTTGAGGCTTGTGTTAACAACAACAAAAAGTCCAGTACAAACCGCAAACTGAAACAGCCATGGCTGGGGCTGCACCTTCAGCAGCTGGAGTTGAGCTGCAGCAGCAAATGTCACATAGCTTTCTCAAGGCATCTGTGAAGTGTACAAAACCACTGGTGCTAGCATGCAGGTAGTTCAGCTGGCTGCCTGACTGAGAGTGTTTTACTCAAAGTGGCCAGGATGGCAAGGAAGAGTCTAACAGCTGCCAATTAGGGAGCCAAATCACCCTGACCTCCAACATCTGTTAAAGATAAACATTGGAAATTGTGCTCATAGAAAGAAAAAAAATCTCTTATTATTAACATCAATATTGATTTTAACAGTATTTAAAAGTGATTTTAACAGTGTTTAAAAGTGATTTTAATAATGATTAATACCTGGCCAGTTCTCCAGGGTCCCCCTCATCTGTCTCAAGAGAATACTAGGAGGCAGGATCACCACTTTCATAGGCTTTTTGGGAGAGTAGTATAACTATTTTTTGGGAAGGCTTTTTTTCCCCTTGTGTTAATTTTGAAAAATATTTTCCCCCTCAGCATAGAGTTGATTCTCCTTATTTGCTCTATACATTTGCCAAGAACACTTACTTAGTGAATACTGAGGAGAAAGGTTTCATTCCCATGAGCTCTGATCATATTTCATCAGCTAATCAATACATAATCTAATTTTATGTGTGTTTCTGTTTAAGGTTTCCTTATTGAAGTGGCATTGTTAACTCATTCACATTGAACTCAGGGCCAACAGCACTATAACCCATACCTAAACATAGCTTACTCAATACCCATATTTTCTCCATAAATTACATCACAGCATTTTTTTCACTTAGGAATGCTTGACAGCATTGTGCTTGGGGACCACTTTTAACAGCAAAATTAATAAAAATGTGGACAAGTGGCACTGGATAGAAGGTGAGAAGGCACTTGTGTGCAGTAGGAGAGCTGAAAACAGAAGGTGGAGGGTGCAAGTACATTGGCAGCTAAAAACGTCACTTCTCTGTGCATCCTGGAGAGTAACTGCAAAGATACTGCGAGTATTGATTTTGGAGCTCAGATAAATTTTATAGGCTAGGCAAATTTGCAAATACAGAACCCACAAATAAGGATCAATTGTGTTTCCAGCTGATACTCCTCTACTGTCTGATTGTATCAATTTGTTTATTAAATTTGATGGGTAGCTTCCTGTATAATTCGTGATGACATTTTAAGTAACTTGTGAGCAAGGTCTGTGATCCATTATTTTGGAAACTTACCCAAGCTAGTGAGCTACGAAACACATAATAGGTGGCAGACAAAATATTTTTAAATGTAGGGCTAATAGTGGATCAGAATCACAGATGTGCAAATGACCAGAATCTTTCCCCTTTAGGACACCCCAAAACCTCTTGTTTGTGTTGTATAAGGACAAATGTAATACTTTAAAATAAGCAAAAGAAATTAACAGATGTCTTTTTAATGAAATGCTGGGGTTTGGAGGAATTATTTGATCCTAAAAAGATTTCTTTATCTGGAACTACACTATTGTAGAATCTGTGGAAATCAACTTACAGAACACTAGTAGCAATGCAAAAAAGTCTCCTCCGTGAACATGTAAAAGAAACCTATTCAGTGTGTAGGGCCCTGCCTAGAGAGGCAGTTTGCCCCAGGGCCTATCTAGGCCCACTTGGAGGTCTGAGGCTTGTTGCCCTGGCAGTAACCTTTGTCCTACATCTGGGAACTCCTCGGTGTCGAGCTCTCAAAGATAGCACTGGCATCTAACTCCTCTCCTCAGACCCCTCAACACCTGATTGGCTGTTTCCAAACCACCGAACGGCTCCTGATTGGACCGTTCAGGAACCACCCGATTGGTCCTTTTTACAAACCCAAATTTGCATGTCTCCCCTGGTTGGCCAAGGCCCATATGAAGTGGCAGTCTCTGATTGGTCTCTGGCTAGCCCCTGAAGGGGATAAAAGGGCGGTGCACAAGGCAGTTGGGTTTCATTCTACGGACCCGGACAGACGAAGTAATAAAGAGCTGTGTTGAGCTGAGCACTTAGAGGCAGCGTCTGGATTGGAAGAAAGAAGCAAGGAGCCGCCGTGGGCATAAACCTCCGAGCTGTCCCAAGGGACTGGCGGAGTAGCCGTGGGCATAAGCCTCCTCTCCGGGAGTCGCAGTTCTCCGGCACTCAGCTCCCCTGCTCCAGACGGCCGGCAGTGGCCATGAGCCTCCAAGCCGTCGCCAGCGAGCTGTGCACTTGGGAGCCGGCGTCTTGACCAGAAGAAAGAAGCAAGGAGCCGCTGTGGGCGTAAACCTCGGAGCTGTCCCCAGGGACTGTCGGAGTGGTTGTGGGCATAAGCCTCCGTTCCGGCGGCACTGTTTCTGGCGCTCGGCTCCCCGTCACCAGACAGCAGGTCTTGGGCGTCTGGTTCCTGCTCACCGCTGGGTCCAGCGGTAGGGACCTTTGTTGGCTTTGCCCGGACCCGTTTCCAGTCACAGGACTGGTGAGAGCCTCTTTGTGTGTCCATTGTCTCCCTGTTGTATGTCCTGTCTGTGTTGTCTTGTGTGACTTGTTAGGGAAACTCAACCCCACCCCCCCATGGTAATAAAGCTCACCTTCTGTCCTTCCCTCCCTCAAGTGTGCTTTAACCTAACTGTCGAGTGCGTCTCCTGTTGCGTCCAATTCTTGTGCATGGGTGGCGCCGGGTGGGGGGAGAAATAACTAACAGGCCTCTGTTAAGTACTTGTCTCTGTCACTTTATTTTCTTGTGTTGCGCGCTTACCTCACTCACAGGTTGGGACCCCGTACGCCGGGACCCAACAGGCTGTGGAATCCCTATCTGGGATGGCCACAGGGTCCGGTTTCCCAGTTCACGGGGCCTCGACTGGGAAGCTTGGGATTTCTTTGGGACCCAACTAGATGGGTCTCCCCTTAAGGGGCCCATCCTGGTCATTGGCCTCAAGCCCTGGCATTTTAACAGTCAGTCAGGCAACAGACATTGACAAATGGTCCTAAAGGTTCACGATGTGGCTTAGTGGAAAGCAGTTATTGGTTTAGTGGGAAGGAGCCTCCTCTCAGAGGGGCTCTGCGGAACTATTAAGGGTCAATGAATTGGAGTTTCCTTTTAGAGGACTCCAGGGATGAAAGGGGTGCCTCTCGGAGGGGCTCCAAGAAGTTACTAATTCTTAATGGGTTGGAGTTCCCCTCAGAGGACTCTGGGGTTTAGGAGTTGCCTCTCCAGAGGACTCTGGGAAGGAAACATTGAGACTCTTTCGGGAACCCACACATCGGTCTTGGGATGCTCTCTCTGCAGACCTCCCAGTTCCTCTTTTGCAGGAACACAATTAATTTGGGACCCCTTTTCCAGGGACCCAACAGGTTAAGAGTTCAATCGACTCAGGTTTGCAGGACCCCCCCCCCCATTCGGGACCCAAAAAAAACACTAAAATGGGGAACAAACCGTCAACACCAGTAGCTTCACAGGTGCAGTACATCCGCACCTGCTTAGAGGTGAATGGTATTATGGTCTCTGAGGCAAAAGCCTCCAGGTTTTGGGAGAGTTAAAAAATTGGTGCCATGGGTAGCCAAAAGGGACCTCTCCAACCTGGCCGTTTGGCAGCAAATCGAGATACAAACTAGGATGCCTTTGGCAGGGGGAAAAGGTGATTTCTCAGAGGCATTTATCCAAAGATTGGTTGCCTTGAGGCAAAAGGAGGAAAACAGACAACCAGATAGACAAAACGGGGGGGGGGGCCCAAAGAAGCTGATGGTTAGGACCCTTAAGCCATCCCAGGGGGAGAGATGAATGATGGGAATAAGGCTCCCTCGGAAATTCGCCCCGGAGGGGAGGGACTTCCCCTCAAATGCCCTCCCAGGCAGGAACCCCCACCGGAAGTATGGCCAAAGGGGTGAATATATCCTAACTTTAGTCACCTCCTGTCTTACCCGGGACTGGGGCCCCCTGTGCCCTTAAATGTAGGCCAATGGATGGGAGGCCCAAATGAGGCCAGGGACAGATGTCAGGTCTATCCAGTTAACTTGGTGCCCACCCCCAAAAGACCCCACATGTGGTACCCCCATGGTAATAAAGACTTAATGGAGCTTAGAACAGCAGTCAAAGAAGACGGACCCCATGTCCCCTGGACTAGGATCCTACTAGAAGCCCTAAGCCTAATGATAAATACCCACCAGGACTGGCAGCACATAACCAGGGCGGTCCTTCCTGGGCCAGCCTTTATACAGTGGGGGGCTTCCTATAAAGATGAATGTGAGCAACAAGCCCACAAATGCTTGCACCGGGGTCGCAGTTGGGATTGATTGCCTGTTAGGGGAAGGTCCCAATTTCTCCACTGTGGCCCTACAATCGATGGCCCCAGTCCAAAGCTTTGACCAAATTCATTTACAGGCCCTACAGCCTTGGGGCTGACTTCCCCATAAGGGAACAATTCCAAATTTAACCTCCCTCCAGCTGCGGGCCAATGAGCCCTTCCCAGACTTTACAGACCGAGTATCCGAGGGCGTAGACCAGAGGATGTTCGGTATTGAGGAAGAGGCCAAACACCGATTAAGAGTCTGACCTGGGATGGCATGACAGGTGAATGCAAGACAGCCTGTCAGGGGATGAAGGGAGACTCCACTGAGGACTGGATTGTAGCAACACAGGATATTGACTCTTGGAGCCACACAGCTGCTTGTTGTTAGGTGCCATCCAGTCAGTATCCGACTCATAGAGACCCTCATAGGGTTTTCAATGGCTGTTTCGGGACTGCCTTGGGAGTGCCAGGCCCTTCTCCTATTTTTGGGGAGCTGGGAATTGAACTCCTCAGAGACTGCAAGGCAGCGCTCTACCAACTGAGCTAAATCCCAGCCCCTCACAGCTGCTATGACAGCCCAAATAATTGCCAAAAACAAAGAAATGGTAAAGGCTTTTGCTGCCACCATTCAAGACAACACTAAAAGGAAAAAGGCCCCAAAATAATACAGAAAAGGATACAACAAAGGAACTAATAAAGGCCTTTAACACTGCCATAAGGGAGGATAAACAAGAAAAACGAAAGGGGAGACGTGGGCCTTACCATTGTACATAGGAGGGACATGGGAAGGGAAAATGCCCAAGGAGAGGGGTAAATAAGAATAAAAGGGGGCCTCCAAACCTGTGCCCCGATACAATAAAGGCTTCCACTGGAAATCCGATTGTAGGGCTAAGACCCATAAGGACGGTATCCCCTTCCATGATTTAAATGCGGAGCATCTCCCAGCCCAACCACAAAGGGAGGAAAATGAAACACTAATAATATTGTGGGGCTGGGATTTAGCTCAGTTGGTAGAGCGCTGCGCTGCAGTCTCTGAGGTCCTGAGTTCGATTCCCAGCACCAGCAAAAATGGGAGAAGGACCTGGCAATCCACTCCCAAGGCAATCCCAAAACAGTCAGCCATTGAAAACTCTGAGGGTCGTTATGAGTTGGAAACCGACTCGACGGCACCTACCAACAATAATATTGTGGACAGTCCCCATAAAAGCTAGTAACAGCCCCAAATTTGAAATAAAAATAGGGGGACAAACATTTAAGTGTCTAATACAAACATTTAAGTGTCTAATAGATACCGAGGTACAGAGAACCGTTCTTAGGAAAGAAGAGGTTCCTGGATTTTGGGGGCTAACATCAGGACCCAAAATTAAGGGGGTGACTGGAATGACCCAGGCATTGACCACAAAGATTGGATCCCCTGGGAGGTCCTTGATGGAAACAAAGGTAAAATAAAGCCCTTGATAACTAATCTGGAAATAAATCTGTTGGGGCAAGACCTCGTTGGGCAGATAGCTGCCATTGCTATAACCAGTAGACAGGCACAGAAAAATATCTCGAATAGGTGCCCCCAACAACTCCACCCCCAAAAGTCCCCCATGGTAAAGATACATAATGACTACCACCATGAAAAACAATGACACTGTTAATAACATCCTTGCTAATGATATTGCTGATAACATTGTTGATAATATTGTTATGGGAAAAAAGGCTATAAAACAATTTTCCAACCATGGTAAACAGATCTGGTCTCCCAGCCAAACCTGTGATGTTACCCCACAAGAGGAAACACAACATTTACAGTCAGAGACAATGCGTTCTTTATCCATTGATCATAATCAAAGGCCTAAATCAATAATTAAGGATATAAAGCCATGTCCAAAAGATGCTACCTCTATAATAGAGATAGATGATAAAAACTACAATCACATGACCTGTTGTTGATGACTGTAAGTCTTGTTCATTGTATACGAAAAAGGATATCTCTGATTCACATTGCCTAAGTCTGTCAAATTATACCTTTTGGGAAAAGAAACCTTGGAACCAAAAGAAAAAAATCTCATGGCAACAAGGAACCCTTGTTGATGTTTCTGATGAAACTGATTTGGTTACATTTTCTAAATTTGTATCTCCTATAGTAGCCAGTACAGCGGATCAAAACACTTCCTGACTCTGTGCTAGGCTCACTATCTAGTCCATTGTAGCAGACACTGTGTCAAATCCATTTGGTGTAGGGTTTTCATTTTTTTCGTTGACCTGCCACTCTCCCAAACATCATGCCCTTCTCCAGGGATTGGGCTCTCCTGACTACATGTCCGAAATATGTAAGACGCAGTCTGGCCATTCTTGCTTCCAAGGAGCACTCTGGTTGCACTTTTAGGACAGATCTGTTGGTTCTTTTGACAGTCCATAGTACATTCAGTAGACGTCTCCAGCAACGCAGTTCAAAAAGTATCAATTCTTCTGTCTCCCTTGTCCAACGTCCAGCTTAGTCTCCCTGTTTTTTGGTGGGAGGCCAGCAGCAGGTTGATTTTGCCACCAAGCTCAGTACAGAAGCAGGAACTCTGCGGTTAGCCCGGAAAGGCCAGTGTGTTTTGAAAATTTTCAGCAATTACCCATCAGCGCAGAACAGGGCACTGGTGACAGTCATAAAGAAAAAAATTTTTCTCTGAAAGATTGGGGCGGGGGTCGCACTGGTCTTAGAGCGCGAGCCAGGGCTCCTCGCTCGCAGTGCGTCTCCTCGGTAGTCATGAGGTGCACAGGAGGGGTCTTTCTTGCCTGAAGCTCTGGCAGCTCGCAGCGTGACCCGGAAGCTCCTCTCTCGCCCCGGAAGCAGAACCGCGCGCGCGCCGCCTGGAGTCCCCGCCCTCTCGCCACCCGGACCGCCCCGGCTCGGCGCTGCCCTGATGGTCGCGGGCTGGCGGCAGCTGCCCGGGCGGCGGGAAGATGACCTGTCCCCGGGGTCAGAGCGCCGACCTGGCCCGGTTCTACACTGTCACCGAGCCCCAGCGACACCCGCGGGGCTACACGGTGTATAAGGTCACCGCCCGGGTGAGTGAGGGGCTGACTGACGAGCGGCTGAGGGAGGGCCGGGGGCGGCGGCCCCGCGGTGGGGTTCCCGACCTCACGGAGTGGGGGTACCTCGGGAAGGACCCCGCGTTCTGGGGCGTGGCGGCGGCGGCGGGCGGTGTCCCATCGCTGACCCGGCCTCAGTCCCTTGGCACTTGCTGCGGGGCCGAGGTCTGCAGGTGCGGCTCGACCGGCCAGTGTTTCCTTGCCTCACCTCTCGTGCAGCCCCGGGCGCCTTCGGGGTCAGGGCTCGGGCACCAGGCTCGGCCCTATGGGTCCCGGGGCGTCTTTGCCTCCGAGCTTCTCGTGGCCTCCGTGGGAGGCGGATGACACCGTGCTGCAGGTCCCCCGGTGGGCGCTGACTGGGGGGCGTGTGTGGAGGTTGTGAGGCTCCGTCTCCGTCCGCTGATCCCACTGTGGCGCCCACCTGGCTTCCGTGGCCTTGCTGGTCTTGAGTTTTAAGTAGAGCCCGCATCCCCTTTCCAGGAAAGAAATAATAACTAACATTAAATAAGTCGCTATGTGTGATGCTTGTGTGCGTCCTGGGTATTTTGCATACATCACCCGACTTAATCTTCTTTTTTATATTTTTGGGGTACTTGGGGGTTGAACCCAGGGCCTTGCACATCCTTTACAAGTGCTGTCTCACTGGGCTGCAACCCCCAGCCCAATTTTTATGTATTATTTTGAGTCAGGGTCTTGCAACGCGATGCGAGCTGCCTCTGGTCTGGAACTTGCAATGTCCCTGCCTCTGGCTCTCGAGTCGCGTTGTTACAGGTGTGCACCACAGCAGCTGGCTTTAATCCTCATTTTAATGATGAGAAAACTGAGATTCAAGGAACTTTAGGCAGTTATCCGAACTTAGGTTACAAGGCTGTAGCAGAGCTGGGGTTTGGGACCAGTTCTGCTTTGCTCCAACATATATAAAATGTCATGGATAACCTTCATTATTCTCCATTAATTTTTAAGTCAGGGAGATACTAATAGTACAATGTGCATTTGGAAAATGTAGTACTCCCGTGTGGGAGTGAGCTCAGGAAGCAGGCCTTGAGAAGAACCTGAAAGTTTTCGTGGATCTCCATAAGCAGAATTTAGGGCATGGGAGTGGCAGGTAGTATCTGGAAGTGTTGCACAAATGGACGTATGTGAGAGGGTGGGGTGAGCAAATTTTATTAAAGATAATGTCCTCATTTATTGCTTATGTTATAGATTTCATTTTTTGAATTTAAGATTTCAGGGTCCACATGGAGATATATTTTCAAAATAACTGCATTTATTATTATATGACATGTAAAATATTTATTATTTTTTGAGACTTAAAGAGAAAAACATCTTTCCTCTGGAGAACTAATCAGGTAAGTAGTGCTCCCTTGAGAACGTCACGAGATTGAAAATTAGAAACGTGTCCTCTATGTTTCTTCCCACTGATGATTCTAGCTTTAAGGACCAATTTCTATATTCTTGATCCTTGCAGAGTTATTTTATTTCTATAGGAGTAGAATTAGAATCATTGGAAGTACAATATTAAATTTCAGATAGCAATTCAGATAGAATTCAGAGAGAATTCTTTCATCTTAAATCTTCTTTATACTTGTTTTGCCATTCTCCGGAACCTGATAGGCTTAGATAACTTTGTGGCTAGTTACAAGCACGCTAAAGGATTCCCTAGTTAAACTCTATGTTACTTCTTATTTTTTTTTTTTAGAATAATAAGTTAATATTTTACTACAATATAAGATTTATAGAAGTTTACAAATAAGCCATACAAAAAGGTCACAAGCGATAATCTACACTTGATAGCAAAGTCACAGCATTCTTAAGGAGGGCTGTGATGTTTAATGTTCCCATCTTGGCTCAAACAATCACGCTTGTCCATCTGCAACATCTCAGTAAAGTTAGGCTTGGCTACAGAGCATATTCTAAAGAATTGATTAGCTGCTTTTAACCAAAGCACTTAGATCACCATGAAAAGGGTGGAAAGGATTCCATAAAATTAAAACTACCTTCCTCCCGTCAACTGCCTTCATTGGTAGTGCTTTATTCTTCAACCATGATGGAAAAAATGAATAAAAATAGCCACAGCTTTTGCCACTTTTACTTCTAGCCCTATAGTTGTAGCCTCTGCTCATGTTTTACAACAGTGAATCAGGACAAGGTGTAGATTTGCTAGTATGTGTTCAACCACCAAAAGACAGAACATGCCTGGATTTCTATTGTGTAATGTTTCTAAGAACGTATGTGTGAAATACGAACAAAAAGGGACAAAGTCTTGGCAGACCAGGAGAAGTAATGCACACTTGCTGATCAGATGGACTTGAGTGTGATTCGTGGGAAATAGCCCGGCCTATGTGCTGGCTGTTTCTATGGCTTGGGTTTTGCTGGCCTTGGACTGCTCTTACACGTTTGCTAATGGATTGTCTGGATTACGAACACCGAACAAAGCCTGGATCCATAGCACAACTGTGTGGATCTGCAGTGCTGGAAACCACGTATTTCAAAATACCTAAGTGTGTGGAGTGTGGGGGCACACGCCTGTAATCCCTGCACTTGGGAGGCAGAGGGAGGAGGATTGATAGGAGTCTGAGGCCACTTGGTCCACATAGTTAGTTCCAGGCCATCCTGGGCTACCCAGGGAGACCTTGTTTCCAAAAACCAAACCAAAACAACAACAAAAAAAGAAATGCCTGCACATAGTCTTTGCAACTTGTTTTTGTTAGGATGATACGTTTTGGTCCTGAAATGTCCTTTAGGTGCTGCCATTGGGTATCCTTCTGGAAGGAGAGGTTCAGATTTAAAAGTCCCTTCCTCAGAGCTGAGTGTGGTTGTCCATTCCTATAATCCCAGTGCTCGGGAGGCAGGAGGGTCACGAGTTCGAGGTCAGAGGCAACCTGCGCAATTTAGCAAGACCCTGGTTCAAAATAAAAACAAAAAAATGGTCTGGGGGCACAGGCCAGTGGTGGAGTCCTTGTAAAGTATGTGTGAGGCCCTGGGTTCAACCCTCAGGTAACACCAAAAAAAAAAAAGTTCCTCCTTTGAAGGGAGGATCCTGGGGACCAGCAATGACTGCATGAAGACAACTCAATGGCCACATGAAGATAACATCAGTAATGGTAGGGGGTGGCACATACCTATCATCTCAATACTTGGGAGGCTTAGGCAGGAGGACCGCAAGTTCAAGGCCAGTCTGGGCTACTGTCTCAAAAAACCAAAAGAAAAAAAAAAAAAAAGAAAAAATAGAAGAAAGTAACGTAATGGTTGTTGCTGTCTTCTGGGTTTGCTTTAATGCCATAAGGTCAGGAACTGGTTCTGCCAGCAAACACTGGGTTTCCTTGGTGGGCCTATGGAGCAGCTCACCTGTCTTTTCAGATCTCAAGTTTGGACTCTGGGATCTTGCTTAATTTTTATCTACAATAAGTAACTTTATTTAGAATCGGAACATTCTTGTGTCAATTTTCTTCGATTTTCTTTTATTTTTCCAGGACTGAGGAATTGAACCTAGGATCTCTTGAATGCTAAGCAAGTGCTCCACCCCCAAGCTACAGCCTTGGGCTTTTTAAAATTTTTTATTTTGAGTCAGGGTCTCGATAAGTTGCTGAGTCTGCCTTTGGCCTTGAACTCATGATCCCCCTTACCTCAGCTCTCCACAGTTGCTGGGATTACAGGTGTGTCTTTAATTCTTTAATTCTTTAGTTGTAGGGGATGCAGATAGAAAAGAGCCACCAACATTGTTTTTAGTTGTTTTATCATGCCCTCAGCCATGCCACTGTGGAGTTTGATCCCATCAGATCTCGGAAGCTAAGCAGGGCCGGACCTGGTTAGTCCTTGGATGGGAGACCGCCTGGGGACACCAGGTGCTGTAGGCTTGAGAGAAGGACGAGGCAACCCACTCCCAAAAAATAGTCAGCCATCGAAAACCCTATGAATAGCAGAGACAGACTGGCAATACTATTTTGCCTGTTGTATGTAGGATTGCTATGAGTTGGACACTGACTCTATGGCACCTAACAACAACAGCATCATGTGAAGTATGCAGAATTTCACCTTGTGATCTAACTTTCTCAACAGTTTAGGTGTATGGTAGTACTTGCCTGTGTTGTTCCTACGAATATGGAAAGCCAAAGAAATGCTTTAAAGACACGTTTTCTGTCTTAAAGGTAGTGCTGCCTCGTCTTCATTTTGTTTACACTGAGGCATAATTTATGAATAATAAAAGTCACCAATTTTAGGTGTAGTTTGACATGTTTTGACAAATGTAGGTAGCTATATAACCACTACTGGGGTCATACTGCAGAGATCCCTTCCATACTCCTTTGCCCCCACCCCCTTTGTGCCCCCACCCCCTTTTCTAGGGCACCCACTGGTTTGCTTTCTGTCATTATAGAGTAGGCTGATTTTCTAGAATTTCGTGTAAAAGGAATCATGCAGTCTTCACTTTTGTTGGTCTGGCTTCTGCCTCTCAGAAGAATTATATTCATGCATGGTGTGCTTTCGCTGTGTTTCACTGCTGGCCAGCATTCCGCTGCATGGGTTGATAGGAAAATCTATGGAGCAAGGGTCCACGGACCTGAGAGAAAGTGCTCTGATGGGTAGAGGAGCTACTTTAGTTACCGCAAGTAAAGAGCAGGGAGAGGATGGGAAAAGAAGCTGTCCAGACAGCAGCCCCGGAGTGAGTGAGGGAGGGAGGCAGATGGCCACAGCTGCAGAAGCTGAGTTGGGGCTGGGGCTTTCATAGGGCTGGGGGCCTTGGTGAAAAGTAAGGTGGAGGATTTTTGAAAGGGTGTATTCTTTTATGCAGCTGGCACACGGGGGAAGTTCTGACCTTGGGGACCAGTTTACTTTAAAATGTTTCAGCCACTGGTCCTGGATATTATTTCGACCTTGGAGCCTTGTATGGCTCTTTGTTTTCATGGTTATGCCACATTATATCCATTCACCTGTTGATGGGCATTTGGGTCATTGCTGGCTTCTGGTTATTTCGAACACATCTATTAGGAACATATACATGTCTTTGTATGGAGATTTGGTTTACTGTTGTTGTCAGGTGCCATCAAGTTGGTGTCTGACTCATAGCAACCCTGCTTACAACAGGTGAAACACTGTTGTCAATGCTTGAATTTTCGATACAAATACTGTAGAAAATAGTTTTACAGATATGAAATCTTAAATTTCGGTAATGATTAGATATTTCTGTGTATGTTTTGTTTTAGGTTGTTTCACGACGAAATCCAGAGGATGTCCAGGAGGTAACGTGTTAATCCATATGAAAATTCCCTTTTATATATTTGATAAAAATTTAATCAAATACCTTATTGAAGAAAGTGCCTAAATTATTTGTATGTCAGTCTTTGTATTTGAGTGGAGGTTGTCTTTAGCTTAAAAAGTAGTAGCTGAAGTGTCCTATTTGAGACCTACTAAGTAGGTGTTATATAAATAAGAATTTGGGGAATTACAGTGCTGTTTAATAGTAATAATTGTTCTGGTAACTTGTACAAGATTCAGTATTAGTTAAGGGCCTCTGACCATTTCAAAATCTTGATGCTTGTTTAATAAAAAAATAAGTATTTGATAACATATTAATATCAAAGATTAAAGTAATAAATTGTGGGTCTCCACCTACTTCCACTTTTATGTGGAATTGACACGTCAACATCTTGAAAATCTGCTTTAGGGTTAGATGTTTCCTTTTAACATCTTTTGTTCTTTTATAGACTTTTTTTTGCATCTTTTTCTTTTTTTCTCCCCTTCTCTCCAGTGATACCAGTCTGTTACATTTTTGCTTAAAATTGTGGAATTCTCTGTTTGAATGTATTCTGTGCTCTTTGTATATCTTTAGGAATCCTTACTGAGGTGCTTGCTTCTTTTGATGTTTCTTGATTTATATTCATTTTGATCCTTGCTCATTTTCACTAAGGCTAGAAAGAGATGCATATATATATATAATATATATATATATACACAATATATATGTATATTACATATTATATATATATTAGAGATTACCCCCCACCGAAATGTTTAAAACAGATGCTGTAAATTTTAAGTCCTTTTTCTGAAACAAGTATTCTTGTCAGTTTTTTCCTCCCCAATTGAATTTGGATGTATTCAGGTAGGATATGAACTTTGCATTTAGCCACAGGCCCCTCTACTGTTCACTGAACCTGCCTGGTTTGAGTCATCTGTTTAGTTGATTGTTTGGTACTGGTTGGTTTGACTGTGTGACTCCCCCCAAGTTTAGAAAATATTTAAATTTTATACATTACTATTTCTTGATGTGTCTGATTTGAAATTTGGTTTTGTCGTATGATTAAAAAGCACAATAAAAGACACATTGAAAAAGATTTCATGCTCCTTTCCTCAGGTTTTGAGATATCTTCCCTTCCCCAATAGTAAGAAAGAAAACTGTAATATTCTTGTTTAAGAAGAAAAGAATACACACACACTCACACACGCACACACAGGAGACAGAAAGTAACTTGCACTGTTAATTAAAGTACTTTCTATTTATATATCAATTGATTAGTATAAACTATTCTTTAGAATTCTAATTACATTGGGTTAATAGCCAGTACCAGTCTATTCTTCGTTTGAAAATTTGCAGCTCTGTTAAAATTGGAAGTGGGTTTGTTGCCTTTGAATGCGTTGTCTGGTTGCTGTGCTGTGGTTTGTAGCTTGATGTTCCCCTTTTCCAGGGAGAATCCTGAGCCAACCTATCCATGAACACACTCTCTGCCATTTCCTTAATCCTTTTTGGGGGAAAGCTCTTTTCTAATAACAGCTGGTGGTGAACCATTCATCAGAAAGCTCTTGTAAGTGTCCTTTAGTTAGATGATTGCATGGTCCTTTGTTAGAAATGATATAAAAAAATTTAAAAGTCTTCTATCTAGTTGACTTCTTAAAATAGAAAACAACCTTGGAATCCTAACAATACTTCTTTAAGTTTCTTCAAATATGGGAGTTTAGAAGAGGGGCTTCCACTTAAACTTTGTTTCCAGTTCCTTTCCTTTTGCCTTCTTTCTCCTTAGTTATTACTCTAATATATAGTCAGACTTCACAAAGGCTATTGAGGACTAGTAGACATACTATTAATTCAACTAAATATAAGACCAATAATATACTATCCTTATAAAACCAGAAAGGTTTTGTCATTTTTCATTTATATGTATCTTGGCATATATACCTTGGTATATATATCAGATCTCAGAGTTTCCTTCCTAAGAATGCTATGGTACTCACATGGAATAAATAATTTAAAACAATCTAAGATAGATTTTTGTTTCTCTCTCTCTCTCTCCCTCTATCTCCCTCCCTCCCTTCCTTCCTTCCTTCCTTCCGTTTTTTGAGATGATCTCATAGCGTAGCCTTTCCTGGAGCACGTTATATAACCCAGGCTGCCCTTGAACCGTGATCCTCCTACCTCTGCCTCCTGCATACTGGAATTATAGATGTGTACCACTATGCCCAGCTGAGAGTTATGACAGGTGTTACAAAATGTTGTTTCAGGAGTGGGTTACCAGGTCCTTCTCCCATTTTTGCAGTGCTAGGGATCAAACCCAGGGCCTCAGAGAGCATAGAGCAGCACTCTGCCAACTGAGCTAATCCCCAGTCCATAAAATCATATAAAATAATATAAAATTAAAATTAAATGTAAATATTAATAATATAAAATGTAAAATATTATAAGAATATAAAATAAAATATAATATGTATATTTATAAATATAAAAAATATGTATTTTAAAGACAGGGGCTCACCATGTGGAACTCACTCTGTAGACCACTGGCCTCACGTTCACATTGATCCTCCTGCCTCAGCCTCCTGCATGCAGAGATTAGAGGCTTGTGCCAATACGCCCAGCTTTGCCGCTGTATATTTTCAGAGCAAATATTAACTCATTTCAGACCATGAACTCTATTGGTTAGAATATAAATTTGCTTTGCATGGTAATTTTTAACACTTTGATAAAAAGATTATTTGTTGTTTAGATACTGGAACCTGAATGGTTTTGGTATGTAAAGCACATATTTTTTTTCTCTTTCTAGATAATCGTATGGAAGAGATACAGTGATTTTAAGAAACTGCACAAGGAGCTATGGCAAATTCACAGAAACTTGTTCCGACATTCAGAATTGTTTCCTCCGTTTGCTAAAGGAATAGTGTTTGGTGAGTGTTTTGAAGTTGTAATTTTACTACAGTGATAAGGGAATGGAGTGTGTGTGCTGAACCCTGATGTAACATAGACTGATGTCACAAACCTTTTTGCTTAGTAAGGTAGTTCGTAATGCCCAGCAAGTACTTGAGGTTGGTTTTTCCTGTTCTTGGTATAGTTTGACTTGTAGAGAATACCATTACTCTTCCTATACATGAACCAACTCCAACTCCAACTCCAAACAAACAAATGAGAAAAACTTCAGAAGCTGAAGAAAAGATGTTCAGTTACTCTGACAGTTCTGAAACTCTTTGATTTTAAAAAAACCGTCTTTCTATATTTTTCTGACATTTTTCTCATAATATAAATTTAGTTATGCTTTGAGTCACCTTGTCCAAATACGGGCATTTTAGATTGATGATCTGGGTATGTTATTGATTTCAAAATTGTTAGGTTCCTGGCATTTAGGGGACCAGTCAAATGAAAAAAAAAATTATTTGATAGGATTTAGTTATATGTTTGATGTAGAGAAGGTGAAAAATATGGAAAAACACACACATAAAGTGACAGTAATAACAATGACCAGGAAACACACAGGGACAGCCGGGTATGGTGGTATATTCCTGTAATCCCCGCAACTCTGGAGGTGGAGGCAGCCTGGGTAACTTAGCGAGACCCTATCTTAAGATGAAAAATAACAAAGGGGATGAGGGTGCTGTAGAGCGCTTGTAAGGTGTGCATGAGGCCCTGGGTTCAATCCCCTAGTACTGGGGGGAAAAAAAAAAAGAAAGAAAAAAAGAAAAAGAGGGTGTTGGAGAGATACTAGAGGCAGAAGGATTTGGGTGTGCGTCAGTTGCTGTTGCTCTGTGTTGTCTGTGGGGTGTGTGTGAGAGAGATTCTTAGTAACACATGCTCTTCCAAATTTTGTTATTGATTCCTGCTTGTAGCTCCCTCCCTTCTAGCCTGACCTGCTGACACAACAGTAGACATTTCTGCCTTGCAGTTCCCCGCTCACCAACTTTGGTCTCCTTTGTGAAAGGGAGAAACATTTCAATATCTTTTTCAGATAATTGAAGATGTTGCTCTCTGGTAATCCAAAACTTCCTAGTGGTGATTTCCTAGAGGCTGGTTGCATTGTAGAATCTGAAGCCCTGTGAATGGACTTAATATTAATATCTTTACTATGTTAAAACCCATTGATCTGTGTTAGGTTTGAGTGGATCTTTTACCTATGTCTGAGTTTGTAACGTCATACGTTGGTCATTTGAAAAATAGTTGTTTCCTGAATTATGCAGATCTTGCAGATGTTCACTCATTTCATTCCATGTTAGAAAACCATTTGTATTGTGACAAGCCTGTAAAGAAAGTATCTGACGTATTGGAAAGCTGTCAAGCTCACTGTGTTTTGACAGCTTGAGTTTTATTATTGACGAGTGTACTGTTTGTGGTTTTCCTTGAAGTGCTAGGCTCGCTTTTCATTTTCTTTAGAAAATGTCTGCCAAATATCTAAGTCTGAATAACTATATTTGTCCTGTTTTACAGAATTTTAAAAAGAAATGTTCTCAGGGGTTGAGATTTAATAAAATTAATATTTTTTGCTGTTTCATCAAGGACATTTTAAAGTGAAACTGGCATTAAGTTTTTTAGAAAGTGTAAGTGAGTGGCAATAAGAAACTTGATGATGACTAAGTATAGTTTGGTGCTGTGGCTCTGGTTCATACTAAGAGGTCAGCAGTTTCGTTGCTATTGCTTTAAGACCGTCAGTTCAAATGTCAGTGCAGCAAAAAAAATGCAACTACTGTCTTAGTATTATTGTGAAAATGGTTTTGACCTTGTTGATCGCCTGAAAGGCTGCAACAGACACCTCAGAGTCTTCCGACCACACTTTGAGAACACACACACTTACACAAATTTGTCCCCCCTCCCCTTATATGTACACAGACAGGGAAAGATGTCTAAGCTGTACTTTTAGGTTAAGAAAATGTTGCACAGCAGGATGTTTAGTGAGATCTCATTTATGTGTACATAGAGGCGCATGCTTAGGAGAAGACATCCCCTCACATATTTGCATAGTGGAACTTCTAAGGGAGTGGGAGGAGGGATATTTTTAGTTTTTGCCTTGTACTTTCTAGATTATGCAATTTAACTGCATGTATAAATATCTTTAATGTTAGATACACAGCTTGGCTTCTTAAACGATACATTCTTCACTGGATGAAGGGGAGTACCTTCTAAGCTGGCTGAAATTCTTAGCTCTTATTGTCTGTTGTTAATAGACGATCTTCAGCTTATCTCCACAAGTTTTCATATTATGAGTTAGAAGTTCCTTATTAATCTTTTCTTTCTTTTTTTTTTTTTTTTGCAGTACTTAGGGGTTGAACCCTGGGCATCATGCATACTTTTGCAAGCGCCATACCACTGGGCTGCACCTCCAGCCCCTTTTTTATTTTTTTGTCTTGAGACAGGATCTTGCTAAATTAGGCAGGCTGGGTCTGTCCTCGAGCTTGTGATCCTGTGATCCTCCTGCCACTGCCTTCTGAGCTGCTGGGATTACAGGCATGAGCCAC
Source organism: Pedetes capensis (assembly GCA_007922755.1). Taxonomy (NCBI): domain Eukaryota; kingdom Metazoa; phylum Chordata; class Mammalia; order Rodentia; family Pedetidae; genus Pedetes; species Pedetes capensis. The sequence goes on along the minus strand of VMDO01000076.1, from coordinate 414,134 downwards.
CATACCCAGCTCTTATTAATCTTAATAAGTTAGCAATTTGTCTTTTTCAATAAATGCTGCAGTCCATTTGTAATACTTGATAACTGTAGTGAACCCTGCAGGCAGCAGCTGTGCTTGTGTGGAGAGAATTGTTGGTTAATCATCCATCTTTTTTTAAGCTCTCTCCCACGTTTAGTAAGTAAACTTGAGCAGCAAAGGAGTCTTATTGTAGTTTACAGAACCACCAGAGATGTAGTTACTGTGCTTGTGGTATAGTGAAAAGAGCATAACTTCTGCAGTCAGTTTTAGGCCCATATCTTCTTTTTGTTTTGTAAATTGTTATTTGATTAGCATACAATGTAATGAGTCTCACTATCGGATTATCATACAGTGGAATTATGCATTTTGCATTTGTTCTCTCCTTCGTTATCCCTCCATATTATACCCATCTTCCACCACTACTTCCCTCCCTCCTCTAGATACATCTCTTTGTACTTTCCAGTCTTGCATATAAATATATAGGTGCATATTTTATTTTCATTTTAGGATAAAACTAGCTTCCACATATGAGTGAGAACGTGGTATTTTTCTCTCTGAGTCTAGTTTATTTTGCTTAAAATGATGATCTCTACTTCCATCTATTTTCCTATAAATGACATGATTTCATTCTTCTTTATGCTGAATAATATTCCATACTGCATATGTACCAGAATTTTAAAATCCATTCATCTCTTGATGGACCTCTGGACTGATTCTGTGTCTTTGCAATTGTGAACAGTGCTGCAGTGAACATGGAAGTGCAGGTGTCTCTGTGATTTGATAACTTGGATTCCTTTGGGTGTATACCCAATCGTGGTATAGCTGGATCATATGGTAATTCTGTTTTTAGTTTCCTGAAGAATTTCCGTAACTGATTTATATAAGGGCTATGAGTCTACTGTCCCACCAGCAGTGTACAAGTCTTCCTTTTCCCCTGTATCCTCGCCAGCATTTGTTGTTTGGTTTGTGGATGCTAGTCATTTTGACTGGGGTGAGATGGAACCTCAGTGTAGTTTTCATTTGAATTTCCCTGATAGCTAAAGATGTTGAACATTTTTTCATATGTTCATTAGGTATTTGTATTTCTTTTGAGAACTGTTTAGTTCAGTTGCCCACTTACTGATTGGATTATTTGTTTTGGTATTTCATTTGTATTTCTTTTGAGAGCTGTTTGTTTAGTTCAGTTGCCCACCTACTGATTGGATTATTTGTTTTGGTATTTAACTTTTTGAGTTCTTTATATATCCTAGGTACTAATGCCCTGTGAGATACATAGTTTGCACAGATTTTCTCCCATTCTTTGGGCTCTCTCTTCATTCTATTAATTGTTTCTTTTGCTGAGCAAAAACTTCTAATTTCACATGATCCCATTTGTCAGTTCTTGTTACTATTTCCTGGGTTCTTGGAGTTCTTTTAGGGAAGTACTTGCTTATGCTTGTGTTGAAGGGTTTTCCTTACATTTTCTTCCCATAGTTTTGAATTTTTTGGCTTTACATTAAGATCTTTGATCCATTGTGAATTGATTTTTGTACAGGGTAAGTGATAAGGGTCTACCTTCATTTTTCTACATGTGGCTATGTAGTTTTCCCAGCACCATTTTTTTTGGCAGTACTGGGGTTTGAACCCAGGGCCTTGTGCTTGCATGCTCTGCAAGCCAGCACCATTTTTTGAAGGTGTCCTTTTTCCAATGTATGTTTTTGGCTCCATTGTTGAAAATCAAGTGTGCCTAATTGTGTGGTTTTATTTCTGCATCTTCCTTTCCATTGATCTTTCTGTCTGTTTTTGTGCCAGTACCAATCTGTTTTTGATAACATGGCCCTGTAATATATTTGATATATTTGATGTCATGTATTGCAATGCCTCTTGCATTACTCTTTCTGCTCAGGATTGCTTTGGTTATTTGGGGTCTGTTGTGCTTCCAAATGAATTTTGGGACTGTTTTTTCTATTTCTGTGAAGTATATCATTGGAATTTTGATAAGGATTGCATTGAATCTGTACATAGTTTTTGGTAGTAGCCATTTTTACAATATTAATTCTGCCAGTCCTTGAACAAGAGAGGTCTTTCCATTTTCTGGTATCTTCTTCAATTTATTCCTTTAGTATTTTGAAGTTGTCATGGTATAGATCTTTTGCTTCCTTGGTTAGATTTATCCTCAGATATTTTATTTTTTTTTTTGAGGCTATTGCAGATGGGATTGTTGTTTTGATTTCTTTGTCATCCTGTTCATGGTTGGTATATGGAGATGCTACCGACTTTTGAATATTGATTTTTATATTCTGCTATTTGTTGAAAGTGCTTATCAGATCTGAAAGTTTCCTGGTAGAGTCTTTAGAGTCTTTAAAAGTATAGTATCGTGTCAGCAAAAAACGGGTATTTGACTTCTTTGTTCCCTATTAGTATCCCTTTTATTGCTTTTTTTTTGTGTTATTGCTCTGGGTAAAACTTCAATGACTATATTAAATAGCAGTGGGGAGAGTGAGCATCCTTATCTCATTCCTGATTTTAGAGGAAATGCTTTCAGTTTTTCCCCATTTAGTATAATGTTGGCTGTAGGTTTGATGTTTATAGCCTTTATTGCTATTCCTGTTGTTCCTTCCTCTCTCTCTTGTTTTCTTTTGAGACAGGGTCTCACTATATAGCCTAGGCCGGCCTCAAACTTGTGGTGATCCTCCTGCCTCAGCCTCCTGAGTCACCAGGATTATAGGCCCACTGCTGCACCTGGCTGAGGATTATTTTGTTAAGGAAGAAAGTGTGAACAGATATTTTGATCACAGCTGGCAGCCTCTTCCATAGTTAATAACGTAGAATACCAGATGTTAGGAATCCTGATTGCCACTTGCCTGCTAACATTTACTGGGCCTTGGGTTCTTTGAGCATGCTAAAAAATGTCACTGATACTTTCTTTAGAAAAATATTCCCGTGTATACATGCATGGATTTCTGTAGAATTATTGTCTATGAAAATCATCTAGGAATCGTGGCCTAATGGATTTTTGTGTGGACCGACTTAGATTTCTTATTAGAATATTCTAGCTGGGTCCAGGCATGGTGGCTCACACCGTTTTCTCCGTTCTTTTTCAGTGAGGAAATAATCTGCCTAAGATTTTACAGCTGGTGGATAATGGAGATTGTATTTGAACCCAAGTTTAATGCCAGTACCTTTTTGTCTTTCTTTGGTGCTAGACTTGAACCCAGGACCTGTGCATTCTAGACACGCACTCTATCACTGCCCTATATCTCCAATCCCTCGTGTTCCTTTTTTTAGTTATAATGAGCTAGACACTCTGCTGTAAGCGTGAGATGTGTTCAGTGGAGGGTATTTTAGTGGTTCAGTTTCAAATTCTTGCCTTGATTTATATAACTAGGAATATCTTTGTGTTTTGCAAAGCCACTTAAACTATTTAAGAGTGTGATGGGACTACTCTCTTGATTTTCCATTTTTTAAGCCCATATTGCAATCAGTGTGATATATAGCTTGTGACAAATGCCAGCCACTAACCTAAGAGTTGTAAAAAAAGATCATATTTGAAAATGTCTTATAAGCATTCAAATTGTATATATCATTAAAAAAATTCTATGAAAGCACCTTTTGATCACCTTGTTAAGTGGAACTCGCTGGTGCTGTGTATTCTTTTTTTCTCACAAGCAAGCTGCCATGTGCGCTGATGGCATCGCACATGGAGTTCAGCATAAAGCCTTTCTGCTTGGAGCTGAGATTTCTGACCCTACTGATAATACAGATGTTCTCATAATTTCCTCTCTTTAGTCCCTTTGTAAATCAAAAAGAGCGGAAAAGGGAAAATTATATGGGTAATTACAGTATTAAATTACCATAGAAAACCATTTGAATTCTTCAAAATTCTCTTTTCAAGTTTAGTTTCAAGCCACCAGCTTCTTAAATACTGAGTTTCTTACATTGATAGGCCCCAGATTTTGAACATAGCAATTATTCATCAGTTGGCACCTCTGCCTCTTGTTTTATCAGAAGCATTATTTCTTTTTCTTGCTGATTCTAACTGTAAAGACTAGATACAGCTTGAGAGGTTTGCATCATACGCATGGCAGATAGGCAGTGGTAATCTCTGGACCTAAGCTGTCATAAAGCAATATTTGGTTATTCTTCTGGTAAGTGTTGTTTCTTACTTAATTCTAGGGCGATTTGACAAAACTGTTATTGAAGAGCGAAGACAGTGTGCTGAAGACCTGCTGCAGTTCTCCGCCAACATTCCTGCTCTTTATAACAGTAAACAACTCGAAGACTTTTTCAAGGTTTGGTAACCCCTCTGCAGTATTATGAAATACTTTTATTTTATAATTTGTAGGAAATTCAAGTAGAAAATTTCATTTGCTTTTGAATTTTATTATTCACTTAGAAAGTAGACATTAATTGCTAAATGACTATGTCGTGGCTTGTCTTTTATTTTTGGTGTAGAAATGTATATATAATTTGGATTCATAGAATTTTCAAAAATTGATGCACAGGTCTTTAGGACTATGCAGTTGAAATGCATTTAAGAAAACTAGGTGTCATGAAACTCAGGAGTTATCCTCACTTTTTGAAGGGTTTTTCAGTGGCAGATTTCTCTTTGGCGCGTAAACCACTATGAGTCCATACTGCATTTGTTGGAGTCATGCTGGTTTGTGTAAAGATATGACAGAAATGGTCATTGCACAGTGTTAGCGAGCTAGGCTAGTGCAAATAATATTATCTGAGATCATTGAATATGAGTGTTTTACATTTCTTGAGCTGGGATGGTTTCATTCTAAGTTCTTTATTTCTTAGATATTAATCTTTTGTGATGCTGGGGATTGAGCCCAGAGCCGCAGGCATACTATGTAAACACCCTACTGCCAAGCCACACCCCCAGCCTCTGGCTTTTGCTTTGAGACAGGGTTTTGTTGTGTAGCCCAGGCTGGCTTCCAACTCTCGATCCTCCTGCCTCAGCTTTCCAAGTGCTGGGATTATAGGCATTTTTATCATTTTTGAATAATAACTTTTTAGTTTATTTTGTATTAAACCTGTGCACATTGTCCATTGGTGTCACTGTTTTTAACCCCCATATTCCCCGTCACATTTAATTAGCCATCTAGGAAGAAGCTGGGTGATTGTGTCATTTGTTTTCCTCTAACTGAAAATATATTCATCCGTGTAGATTTAATTTCTAGGATATGTAATCAGGAAGGTATATGAGTAGTGAGATTTTTCATGACATTAGTAGGTCTACACAAGGAATTTAATTTTTATGACCTTCATTTTTTCTTTTTTTTTTTCTTTTTGCCTCCTAAGCCCCTTTTTTTATTTTTTTGAGAATGGGTTTGTTGTGTTCCAAAGGCCGCCTCTGGCCTTGAACTTGTGACCCTCTTGTCTCCACCTCCCAAGTTGCTGAGATTACAGGCGTTTACTACTGTGCCTGGGTAAGAATTGGACTTTTGATTATCATAGCTTTGTAAGTTCAGATATCGAATAGTTTGCCCTTTTTTTCCCAAAATGTTATGCCAATTTTGAGTCCTTTGAATGTCCATAAGAAATTTAGCATTGCAGCCCTACCAGGCACCACAAAAAAAGTATAATTTTATAAAAAGTTGCATATTATAAACATGGTAATTTTCCTGCTGACTTTACAAATTATATTTTTAGTGTAGTTTAGGATAAAGGAAAATTATGCAGAAAATAGAGTTTTCTGTATATTATCTCTTCTCTGCTTCACACTCTAGTTTCATCTTGCATTGTGGTCCCCTTGTCACAGTTGATGAACCAGTATTGATATACTTATTGATTTTGTGAAAACAATTATAATGTAGTTTAGTAGAATTACGTTTTCTGTAATCCTTGTTTGTACTCACTTTGAGATAACTAATATTTGTTTATTACTGATTTCTTTTTCCTCTTAATGACAAGGAAACACAATTGTTCTGATCTTTTTAGGGTGGAATAATTAATGATGGTTCTGAATTAATTGGTCCTGCTGAAGCTTACTCAGATTCCCTTGTCGATACCTTTCCTGAGTGTAGTACGGAAGGTAAGGGGCCCTAATTTTCTTTTTTTTTTTTTTTGATTTTGAAAATTTTGATTGCTAGACTATAAATCACATCTGCATTGTAAAAATAGATGTCTGTAGGGATTAGAGTATATTTCACTATTATAAAATACTTTTGTTCTTTTAGATTTTAATGTCGCTAATAGTGGGTGCATGGATACAGAGTTGGTGGTATCTCACATTTGTGTGTGTGTGTGTGTGTGTGTGTGTGTGTGTGTGTGTGTGTATGAACGTATGTATGTATGTATGTGTTTATTTATTTATTGCAGTATTGGGGGCTGGAACCTAGGGCTTCATGCGTGGAAGACAAGTACTCTACAACTGTATTCTGCCCCCAGTTCCCTTTTTTATTATTTACCTCAAGATGGGGTCTCACTAAGTTTCTCAGGCTACCTCTCACTTTGAGCTCACAATCCTTTTGCCTCAGCCTCCCGAGTTGCTGGGATTACAGGCATGCTCCATGGTGCCTGGCAATAGCTCACATTTAATTGGCAACCCTTTTCTTTCTTAGTGGTATATAAAATAATGAGTCACCCTGTAGTTAATGGTATCTTAGACTTGATGATGTAGTGAGTAGTTCAGAACTCGGTGAGGCATTGCTATGTCATAGACACTACAATTTGTATAAGAATGCCTTCCTAAAATAGCAGCATTTGACTTATAGACAATTAATTTCAAGACAGGCTCTAAAAATTTAGTCATTTACCCAGGAAGAATGAATTGATGGCAGATTTAGTGCTTTTGATATGTTTTCTAATAATGAGTCTCAACCAACGCAATTTTCTTTTAACTTTTGATCACTTTAATTCAAGAGGGCTTAATCTCTTATTTTGTTCCTTTATTAAGCCATACTTGAATTTTATATGAATAGTTTAATATGTACGTCTTAGCCTTTGCATTTCTGTAAGTAGTTTTCTTTCAGGAAGGATTATGGAATTAAAAGAAGAAAAAAGAGATTGAGGGACGGGGGTGGGATGGAGTCTTTAAAACAAAATAATTACATTTATTTGAGGTAGCTCAGCTTTGGTTGATTAAATGTGAAATAATAGACTAAATAATACTTTTTTTTTCCCCCCACTCCAGTACTGGGGGTTGAATCCAGGACCTCATGCTTGCCTGCTTTGCAAGTGCTGGACCACTGAGGTGCACCCCCAGCCCATTTTCTTACTTTTTGAGACAGGGTCTCACTAAGTTACGCAGACTGCCTCTGGCCTCGAACTTGGGATCCTCTTGCCTTTGCCTCCTAAACCGCTGGGATTACAGGCATGCACCACTCGCCTGCACCACTCGCCTAGTCATTTATCATCATAGTCATGATGTCTTTCATTAGTAAGAATTTATGGTGGAGGACGATGCTTTAGGATTCTCACACAGAAGGTGGCCGTGATCTCTCTGCAGTGCTGAGTTTGTGAGGGTGTGTCCCAGCATCCGACATGATAGCCATGTTGATGTAGCTCTGTCGCAAGACATTCTCATCTCGATTTTGTTAGGAGCAGCAAGTTCCAGTCCCTTGTGCATGCTGGTGCACTTACACTTCTTTTCTTTTTGTGATACCACGTTAAGAAGTGGTTGGCTTTTACTCTTTTAACTGATGCTTCCCATCAGTATAGAAAAGTGCATTAATTTAAATCTTGTGTTCTGTGTAATGCATGAAGGCCCCATGCTTAGGGGTCCCTTGAGCCCCCAATACCTTTGACTCCATCCTGGTTCTTCCAGGGTCGTAGAAAAACATCGACTTTGTAATCCAGCATGTTTTTTGGGGAGAAACATCTATTCTCCATGACTTGTTTTAATCAGAGCTCCTTGTTAGGGTTTGGAAAAGATACAGCCCCAGCTCAGGATGTTAAAATTCTAATCCTACAACTAGTTTCCTTGGAAGATGACTTTTCTGAGACAACCTGATCTGTCTATTGCCTCAGATTCCCTACTCCTGAGAAAGGAATACATGTTTCCCCCTTTAAAATGTACTGATTCTGTGATGTCCAATAAAGAACAAGTAGGGAAAGTTAAAAAGATTTGTAGGAGAGTATTCAGGGAGGAGCATAGTTTTTGAAAATACAGAATGTTTCTCTCCTCGCTTTTTATTTTTTGATACAAGAATCAAAGGCTCTGTAATGTGGGAGAGGTTATATTCTTCTGATGTCTGTAAAAAGCCCTTATTCCTAAGTAGAAGTCTCCCGTGAGGAGGAAAGGGTGTTGGGAGTCTATTTTAGTGGTAGGTAATTGTGGATGGGAGCAGTGCAGAGGCATTTGTGTTCGTTGTTGTAGTCCAGGAGAGAAGACCTAGAGTGTTATTATTGGGAATGATTTTTCTTGGGATGGTATTTTAAAATACTGCAGATTCTTCAAGGTGAACAGGTAGCTGTGTTCATGAGAAAGAAGCTACAACCTAAAGTTAGGTAAAGCTGTAATCATTGTCCAAATTGGGGCACTTCTGAGAATTAAAGCTGATGCCATATTAATAATCACAGCAAGACCCCAGGCATCACACGGGACAGTGCCAGGCCAAGTGGGGCACTATCTTGGGTGACCCTACAAAAACAGTTATTTCAGAGTTTACCTCTGGAGTTTTAAAAAGATGTGTTTTCCTTGGAAGGATTTACATTTTAGTAATGAAATTCCCCTTATGAAAGAAATTGGGGGCAACATTTTGGTTAAAAACATAGAAAAGGATTTATGACACCTAAAACTAATATTGACATTTTGTCCCACTGGTGTAGGTTTTTAACTGCGTTACTATCTCTAAAACACCCTGTGGTTCACAAAGAGGAATAACGTGGAAGTGGAAATGATGTTGGTGCTCATGTTTTCTTCTCACTTTGAAAGCCTGTAGTCCTGGCTAATTAATCCTGCTGAAGGACACCTTGTTGAAAAACATGGATAGATGAAAGCGTCAGACAGCTTGCATAGTCATTGTTACTTGAGAGAGAATAACGCTGTTATTTGATGAGATTGTCTGGCACAGTGGGAAAGTGGAAGATTTACTTTGTACCAAAAATTCTGGAAACCCTAGAGGCAACCAAGGGAGAGAGCTGCCAGTAGCAGAGGGGCAGGAAAGCAGGCAGCAGCCAGACACCACAGGCATGTGGCAAGGTGGAGGGTTGCAGAGAGATTGTGGCTGGTGAATGCTTATGGTTTTGGATTTCAAGAAAATTTGAGAAGATTCACCCCAGAACAGTTCCTGCCAGTATAGTATTTTAAGTGGTGTTTTGAAGGCGGGTTGTCATTTTTCTTTGTGAATTAGTTTGCTGGTCGATTGAACCAGAAGGGTAAATCTTGATATGTCGTCTGTTTTATGTTCCTTCCATTTCAGTTAGAATGACATGGTTTATTAGTCCATTTTGTGTTGCTATAACAAAATACCTGAGGCTTGATACTTTCTAGATACTTTCTAAAGAAAAGAGGTTGATGTAACTCATAGTTTTAGAGGCTGAAAGTCTAAAAATCAGGTGGCGCATCTCTTCAGCCTTTAGTGAGGGCCCCTAGCTATGTCACACCATAGTGGAGAAAGGAAGGGACACAACTGAGTGTAGAAGAGATCACATGACACAGGAAGGCAGGTACAGGGTGGGATCAGTGTAGCTCTTTTTGTAACAACTCACTGTCTTGGGAACTAATCGGAGTCCCATGAGAAATACATTCATTTCTTCCAGAGTTGATGGACCCAGTGACCTAATTACCTCCCACGAGGTCCCACCCCTTATTAACTCCACCTCCTTAACTCCACCTCCTTAACTTCTTCACACGGAGGACTAAGTAAACCTTTTGGCAACAAGCTGTATCCAAACCTTAGTACATGGCAGGCTTAGCACTTATGTGAGATAAGATGTTGTTAGGTGCTGTTGAGTTGTGTCCAACTCATAGTGACCCTCATAGGGTTTTCAGTGGTTGACTATGTTGGGGTTATCTTTGGCGTGGATTGCCACATCCTTTTCCCATTTTTGCAGTTCTGGGAATCAAACCCGGGACCTCAGAGACTGCAGAGTGGTGCTCTACCAACTGAGCTAAATCCCAGCCCCAGAGAACAGATAGAGTGGTTAAATGATCATGATTTTTATTAGTACCTTAAAAATACAATCAACAAATGCTGATGTACTTTAATACGAAAGTTCTGATGGAAACATAAAAATCTAGGATTTCTGGTTTTGTTTTAAAACTATAGTACAGTGGAATAGATGCCTGTTAGACTCCATAAATCTAATCGATAATCAAATCAATCAAAATCAAATATTCATCAATAATTTGGCGATAAACTGGCAACTATTTTATTTAGTATGAGACTGAAAATTCCAAAATTAATCAGTAGGTTTTTAAACAAAAGATTAATGTTGCTTTGCATTTTTAAGATAAAATGCGGGTTATTCTTTATTTCTTTTTTCCAAAGCATTTAAACTATATTTTCTCCTTCATGAAAGGAAATCTAAATTGGTTGTCAGCATCTTATTTCCACTTTGAACACCCTGTGTTTTATTTGAATTAAACTTGGTTACAAGTTACTGTGGCTTTTGTGGAAACCTGCCCAGCACGGTGCATGGTAACTGTGCATCTTGATGTGTCTCTCACCTGTTGGCCTGCTCGAAAGGCGCAGGTGCCCTTACTGTCTTGCTGGCCTTGAGACTGGTGACTTTGATGTTCTCATCTGGAACCTGTGTTACAGATGACAGTCTCATCTGGAAACCTGTGTCATTTCCTCTTCCTAGTACATCACTCGACTTCCTTTGCAGTTTTGGGAGCGACATTTTCCTGGTTCATGCAGCAAATAAAGAGAAAATAATTAGGCGACCATAACCGCGCATGCAGTTTGAGAGATCAGCTTCTTATGCACAGCAGATCTGGAGTGAATACTCTGAAATGTTTCCCACAGAGCAAAATCTACCTTTTTTTGGGGGGGAGGGAGTGTCTGTAAATTGTAGATGGTGAGCTCTCAGGTGCTGATTGTAACAACTGTAAGGACTGAAAAGGACCTATCAAACTGTCTTCAGTAGCCATTTTAGAGGTAACGAAGTATACATTTGGTTTTTGTAAAGGATTGCTTAAAATAGCATTTAGCTCAAGATCTGTCTGTTTATTTGATGGCCAGGTAGTAATTATTTCCTATGTGTAGACAAGCATGAAAATTGTTAAATTGTTCAGTCGAGTAATATTAATTATATTGAAAACATTGAAGGACTAATTGGGAAGTTTTATCGTTAAGTTTGATTAAAAAGAAAAAACCTTCTACATCTAAATACCATGTACTTTTTTTATCGTGTTATTTTCATTTAGTTGGTTTAAACTTGATGCTTTGAGGCGGCATCATTTTAAATGGGAATATTATACAGTTAACTGGTTATTTTATAGCATAAACCCATTTTTAAGATTAATGTCTATGTAGTACAGCATATAGTGTACAATGTAAAATATAGAAAATATCGACTGTCCAGTTAGAGGTAATTTAAATTTAAAGTGGAAGTTGTGTTCTACAAATGTCCACGAGGTGGCACCACAGGAACTTGAAATCTTACGATGGGGATTGTTCTAGGCTCTCCTGTGTTACGTTAATCTGTTGCTTACTCAGCTTGAAGTTGTTCTTTTTTTCTCTTTAGTCCTTATTTACTCAACTTTGTTTTATTCAGTTCCCTTTAGTAATTGGATTTGCTTTGGTGGAGGAGCTTAAAATAAATAGGAAAAAAGAACAGATTATTTTTCTCAAGATAAGCACAAATGAGAATGTGTCAGTGTAAGTATGTACGTACATAAAACGGATGATGTGAATAATAAATATTGAGTTTTAAAAACCCTCGGACTGTTGAGTATCATTGGATATTAGGAGTTTAGAGGCTAGCTGGGGAAGGTAACAAAAATGTATGATATGTTGTAGGAATTTGAGTCTTAGAGGAGAAGGAACATTAGAAGTGATGTAAACCCCTTAGTTCACAACTGAAAAGTTGGAGTTTCAGAGGGCTTAATTCATGTGTCTAAGGTGTCCTAGGTATTTGGCAGTGCTTATAGAACTGTATTTTGCAATGAAGTGATTTAATTTATGGAGAGGAGGCAAGGAAAGGTCCTCTTTCCTCTTGAAGACTCAGTGTCTGCTCTTTGCGTGCTAGTAGCAGAGTTGACAACGTGGGAGTAGCAGAATAGGCATTTACTGGATAAAAAGAGAGGGCAAGTGATAGCGTTTTATGATTCCTGATAACAGTACTAGATTGTAATTATGATTAATGTGGTGTTTCCTGAGCTTATTCCGTTCTCACCAAATATATGAGATGTTCTGATGTTGTATTCATAAATTTTCAAGGGTGAACCCTAGACATATCCTAAGGACGTGATTAATAATGTGAGACATCAAAGGAATGGTTCTTTGTAGTGACAATAACTGTTATTAAGCAAGGAGTAGGGCGTGAAGTCCAGGAACCCGAGCAGCATTGCGTTTTAGATTTGGATATTCACGTAAATCATATTTATAAGGGCTTGTTGATTAATGGGAAGTGATCTGGATACCTTCCACCTCGGGATGACTCTCCTTCTGCTTGTTGGATCTCTTGCTTTGTGCATGAGGCACAGGTCATAGCTACCAGGGCAGGGAGAAACTCCCTCTGGTTGACTGTGGCAATATCTGAACCTGACAGTTCAGTGAAGGGTACCAGCGGATGATAATGAGGCCGTGGATTTCATATGTAGTCACCCACGAGAGCCCACCTGGTCTTCTAAAGGATTCCAGTCTCTTTTTACAGATGGTCTTCAAATGTGGATTTCTGATGGCTTGTAGTATAAAGATATTTTTTTCGTGTGTGTGGCAGCTCAACCTTTTCCCCTAAGGCCCATCTTTCAGAGCTGGTGTCCTAGACAGATTTCGCTGTACTGCCCTACTCTGAGCAGTTCAAAGCACAGAGGTGAGAGTAGGTAGGTGAACCAGGATGCTAAATAAACCCCTCATGTCTGTAGTTGCTTTTTAACAAGTCACCCGGGGCCCTGCAGTAACCCTGAGACTGGAATCTCTGTGATACAAACCTGGAGGCAGAATGCTTTGACAGAACCTTTCACTTCCCTGCTTGTGTCGCTTCCAAAAGAGGCTTAGGTTTTTGATTTGATGGTGTTGGTTGAGGATGCGCCCTTTACTCCCATGGTAGCCTGAAGGGCCCCTGTAAGGATGGATTGACTTTAGGTTGGGGTAAGTTTTGACAAATAGTCCCTGTGTTATATCAGGTATAAGTGGTTCTCCACCAGCCCTATCCGCAGTGTTCTCCCTACCTGCCTAAGTGGATAGCCTGTCAGATGCTTGTCACTCCCTCTACCTTTCTTTCTGGGTTTTAGTCTTCACTTCATGTGATATTTATATGTAGTTTTGTATAAAACAAGTTGAATTGTGAAACTGTGATTTCTAGGAGTTGAGCAAGCCCTGTATTAAGCAGATGTTTCAAGGGCATGAGATGAATAAACTTGTTTTGTTAGGTGCCGTCCAGTCGGTATCCGACTCATAGCGACCTTCATAGGGTTTTCAATGGCTGACTGTTTCGGGATTGCCTTGGGAGTGGATTGCCAGGTCCTTCTCCCATTTTTGCGGTGCTGGGAATTGAACATGGGACCTCAGAGACTGCAGCGCAGCACTCTACCAACTGAGCTAAATCCCAGCCCATGAATAAACTAGGTACAGAGTATTTATTGTTGTTGTTAGATGCTGTTGAGTCGAGTCTGACTGACTGCAATCCTCATAAGGTTTTCAATGGCTGATTGTTTTTGGAATTGTTCTGGGAGTGGGCTGCCACATCCTTCTTCCATACTGAGTATTTACATGTCGTATATACACATAAATGAAGGGCTGGGGATATAGGTCAGTGGTAGAGCACTTGCCTACTGCATGTGAGGCTCTGGGTTCAGTCCTAGCACTGAAAAAAAAAATAGAGCTCACTATGAGATTCATTGCTGTTGGTGGTGAAGGAAGTTTTAAAATGTGTATTAGCTTCCTATCACTGTGACAAAATACCTGAGGCAACAGCTTATAAAAAGGAAAGGTTTATTTTGGTCCATGGTTTCAGTCCATGGTTGGTTGGCTCTGTTGCTTCTGGGCCTGTGGCAAGTCAGAGCATCATGACAGGAGCCTGTGACACACGAAACTGCTCACCTTCTAGTGGTTGGGAGGCAAGGAGGACAGAGAAGGGGCCTTTGAGGGCCTGTTCTCAGTGACCTCACTTCCTCCCACTCAGCCCCACCTCTTAACAGTTTCACCACCTTTGAGAGTGCCACGGGCCAGGGACCAAGTCTTTTAACCTATGGGCCATTGGGGGGCATTTCATACACAGACCACAGCAAAATGTCATCGTGGGGGTGTAGCTCAGTGGTAGAGTTCCTGCCTAGCCTGTGCAAGGCCTCGGGTTTGATCTCTAGTACTGGGAAAAAAAGTTCCTCTCCTTAAGCAGGTTGTTGGAGATTACTTCACTGAGAAGAAGGGACTTTGAGAAATGCTTAATGGAAGAGAATGATATCAGCAAATACCGGGAGATGGGAAGTTGTAGTGGGGTGTTGAGGAGATACGATAGGGTTAAGCTTATCAGGCGTGGTGACCTGCAGTTTGACAGGAGAAGTAGAGACAAGACAAGGATAAGGTGTCAGGTTCACCTGCCTTTTAAAAAGATCTGTGTGTGTAATCATTTCTACTTTCTTTCTTCACGTTAGGAATTTCTTGGCATTGGCTATTAGAATGAGCCACGTAAGCTTATATTTCATGAAGAATTCCTATATAACCATATTCTTAAGCAGATTCTCAATTTTAGCCATCATAGTACCTCCTTCCGCATCTTTCGGATACCAAGTTTAAGTGCTTATCACATACTAAGAATGCTATGAAATTCTGTACCATAGAGTCACCTATAATCTGACCATATAGAGAAAATTATTATTAGTACTTATTGTTGTGTTAGGTGCCCTTGAGTTGGGTCCAACTCATAGCGACCCTGTGTACAACAGAACTAAATGCTCCATGACATTGCGCCATGCCTGGCACTGTATCACTGCCTCTCTGCTATTCATAGGGTTTTCAGTGGCTGATTGTCTTTCGGGATTGTTTGGGAATGGGCTGCTAGGTCCTTCTCCCATTTTTGCAGTGCTGAGGATCAAACCCAAGGCCTTAGAGTGCACAGAGGAAGTACTCTACCAACTGAGTTAAACCCTGGCCCTATTAGTACTTAGTGCATCTTTTTAGCCTTTTCTTCTGTGTGTGTTTTTTAATTAGAATTACAGAATACATGCTTTTTTGTGGTTTGTTTTTACATAATGTGTCATGAATAACAGTATTAAACATTGTTCTCTAACATGATTTTTTAAATTTATTTTTATTTTATTTTATATTATTTTATTTTTGTGGTACTTGGAGATTGAGCCTAGAGCCTTGCATATACTTTGCAAGTGTTTTGCCACGGGGCTGCACCCTTTAGCCCATTTAAAATTTTTTTATTTTGAGTCAGGATCTTCCCAAGTTGTGCAGGCTGCCTCTGGCCTCAGACTGGTGATCCTCCTGACTGTGCCTCCCTGGTCACTGGGATTACAGGTGTGCAACACTGTGCCTGGCTGTAACATGTTTTTTAAGAGCTATACAATATTTTATCTGAGGGAGGTACTATAATCTTTTACTGTTAGGAATTTATGTTACCTCTGAATTTTCACTAATTTTTATGATGGGTATTACTGTACATAGAGCTTTTTGCAGATCTCTGCTTTTGCTATAAATTGCTGAATTTCTGGATCAAAGGTAAGAATAGTACTTGTGGTTTTGACATGTATTTCCAAATTGTCCTCCAAAAAAATGAAACAAGAAGTATTTTTGTTTCCCTTTGTTTCTCCCAGTTTGGTCAAAAAATTTTCTCTTCTTAGCCTGCTAGTTTTTTATTATTGTTGTTTGCTTGCTTTTAAAGATTCTTCTTTTAAAAATTAGGTAGAATTTGAAAAGGAAACACTTTGTATAGAATATTTATTTATTTATTTAATTTTAGTATCTGACTTTCTCCTTAGATGTTTTGATGGTCTTATTTTTCTAATCTGATTTCATTTAATTTTGGTTCCCTTTGCCAATAAAATAAGGTTGCAAAGGTAAAAGGAAATACGACTGCATTCCTAGATTTTTGTGGTCAAAAGCCAAGAAACTGAGTACATATAATTTTACTCCCTTACCCTTTGGTTTTATTGTTCTTGTTAGAAAAGAAAATCAGGCAAAACATGAAAGAGAACAGTATGATAAATGGTGTGAAGGTTATAGTGACAAAGACATGGGAGAAGAGACAAAAGATCTTTAACACAACATTTCCTTTTCTGATTAACTGTATAAACTAGGACTTTTTTTTTTCAACCAAATTGTTTAGTAGTTTCAGTGGAGTAGATTATGTAGTGGTACCATTAAAGGAAATAAATTTGCATTGGAATACATAAATATAAAACATTTTAAAATTATAAAAAAGAGCGCGATAAAGTTTGTACGTATCCCAGAATAGTAAATAAATAACTTTGTAGGTTGTTATAAAAGATTTTGATTATGAAGCACTGTCTATATGGCTGAAATGTCAGGGAACCGAAATGATTTTCAATAGGGCAAATGAATCCCAGTTGAGATTGTGGATTTAATGAAATCTGTTGCTTTTTGGGAACAGAATTAGTATTTTATGGAGATTCTAAGGATTTGAAAAAGATGAAAACAAGGATATGTTGACTGGGTGCCAAAGTAGTGTCTAAAGCTGATTTGAAAATGGAGCTTAGCTGCCAGTAATGTGTTTTTACCCTAACTTACTTTATTTGATATGAAGTAAGCAATCTGAGTCTATAATAGAGGCTGGCAAACCATGGCCCATGGGCCAAATCTGGCCTGCCACCTGTTTTCATGTGGCCTACGAGTTAAGAGTGGTTTTTACATTTTTAAATGGTTGGAAAAAAACCCCAAAGAATATTATTTTTGATATGAAAATTATATGGAATTAAAATTTTAGTGTCCGCAAGTGAAGTTTTCTTGGAATCCAGCCATGTTTATTCCTTTATGTATTGTCTGTGGCTACTCTTGTGCTTTAGCAGGAAAGTTGAGTAGCTGTAACAGAGAACATTTGGCCTGTAAAGACTACAATATTTATTCTCTGATGCTTTGTAGAAAGACTTTGCTGATCCCTGATCTTAGAATTGTGTGGTCTAATACACTTTCATTTTTGACTTAGTATTTCATCCTGGAGAAATAACTTTTTAAAAATATATTTTCTGAGAAACTTGACAGTTAATATTCAGTGGTAATGCTGGCCTGGAGAGGTGGTTTGGTGTTGGAACGTTTGCATAGCATGTGTGAGGCTCTGGATTTGATCCTTAGTGCTGAAAGAAAAAGGATCAATAGGCAGATCCCAAACTGTACTTGTTTCCAAACAATTTTATTATTATTATTATTTTTACATAACCCGATTGTGCTAATGCTATAGGTTAGTGTCCCTCAAAGTATGATTTTCCAGCCTCTGTCTATAAACCAAAAAATGCTTTGATAATAATATAATAATATTATTATTGTTGCTAGGTGCCATCGAGTTGGTGTCTGACTCATAGCGACCCAATGTACAACAGGTGAAACAGTGTTGTTAGTGCTTCTCTGCTATTCAAGGGGTTTTCAGTGGCTGATTATTTTTTGGGAGTGGGTTGCCAGTCCTTCTCCCAAGCCTACAGCACCTGCTGTTCCCCTGTGGTCTCCTATCCAAGTACTAACCAGGCCTGACCCTGCTTAGCTTCTGAGGTCTGATGGGATTGGATGCCATAGCGGTATGGCTGGAGGCACAATAATATTAGGGCATTCTTTTCACTGTGTTGATGTTTGCCTTGAATGTCATTTTGCAAAAGCAGTGGGGACAAAACTGCCATGCCTAGACCTGAATCAAGATGGTGACACCAGGCACTAACAGTGATCATTGCATAAGCTTGTGGTACAACCAATGCTGATTTCTCCTAATAATGTCCTCGATGAAGCGGTGACAACTGTTGGTGTTACTAAGTCTCAACCTTTGGGTACATGTCTTTAATACTGTGTGATGCAGCGGGAAGTAACCTACAGCACTCAGCACGCTGAACTGCCATGGTTGTCTGGAGAGAGATCAATACAATTTGGGCAAATAATTACAGATATAGTTCACATAAATAAAAACTTCTTGAAGTCCTTATTCATTTCTAAGAATGTAAAAGGAGTCCTGAGACCAGAAAGCTTGCTATCTGTTGTTGTGGGTCGTGGCCGTTTATCATGAAGTCACTTATATGAAACAAGAGAAGTAATTTTTCCTGCTAAAGTGTTCCGTAGCACCTACTGTTCCTTTTCCATCTAAAAGCTAAGGTGCATATGTAGTCCAGAGTTCCCTTCAAAGGCCTGTGGAAAGGCGTAAGACAAAATTTTCTGAAAATCCTATCCCTTTAAAAAACTGAAATAAAGCCAGCCATTTACAGGTGCACACCTGTAATCCCAGCGATTTGGGAGGCAGAGGATCGCAAGATTGAGGCCAGAGGCAGCCTGCAAAACTTAGCAAGCCCTGACTCAAAATAAAATATTAAAAATGGACAGGGGATACAGCTCAGTGGGAGACCGCTTGCAAAGTATGTGTGAGGTCTTGGGTTCTACCTTGAAGTACCACAAAAACAAAGAAACAAACAAAAACAAATAAAGCAAAACTGAAATAGTGTGCATTTCCCAGACCGAAGTAGTTGTCTGAAGGCACACCTCTGGGCAGGCATCATTTAATCATTATATAATTATTTACCTGTCATAATTTCACGATAGTCTCTCATGCCTTGTAAATGCATTAACTCCATTTCTCTTTTAATTTTTGCATAATGAGTAAGTTATTAACATGCTTCCCGTTGGTCCTATAAATATGAAGTTCTGGAATTCAAGTACTTTTCTGGTCTTACTCCAAAGCTTGCTTTTCCTTTTATTGTAATGCTGCTGTTTATAGTAGCCATGTGTACAGGCCAATTTTCTGTAAAGAGTTTGCAAGATCTTGGGCTGAAGGATCTTTTTGACAATAGGCTAGAGTTTTTTTCTTTTTTTTTTTGAAATAGGATCTTGCCATGTAGCCCGGGCTCTTCTGGAACTCGCTAAGTAGACCAAGCTGACCTTGAATATGAGTCAATCCTGCCTCATTCTCCCAAGTGCTGGGAATACAGGTGTGTGCCACCATGCCAGGCTTAGTGTAGATAAAGTTTTAAACTGGTGATTAAGGCAAGGAGGTTGTTTTCCAAAAGTATCAGGAGAGTGAAAAAGTGAATGAACGAAGCTGAAACAAATTGCTGGACAGTGACTCCTACCAGTAAACTACAGCCTGTGAATTGAAATGGTTAATATGGAAAAATGAACAGGGATATGATGTGCGTTCTTTTGACTGATGCTTAATTTAACATTTGTTTACTATTGTGATCCTATTTCCAGGCTTCTCCAGTGACAGTGACCTCATATCTCTTACTGTTGATACGGAGTCTCTTGCTGAGTTAGATGATGGAATGGCTTCCAATCAAAGTTCTCCCATTAGAACTTTTGGTCTCAGTCTTTCTTCAGAGTCTTCAGCACTAGGGGCCATTGCTTCCGAGAGTGAACCGAACAGAGCAGAGGAAGAACGTGAAAGTCGTGGCCTCTTTCCTGGCAGTTTAAAACCTAGGCTTGGCAAGAGAGACTATTTGGAGAAAGCAGGAGAATTAATAAAGCTGGCTTTGAAAAAGGAAGAGGAAGATGACTATGAAGCTGCTTCTGATTTTTATAGGAAGGGAGTTGATTTACTCCTAGAAGGTGTTCAAGGTATGGTTTTTATCTATATTAATATGCTTTCACATGCTGTTATGTTGGCACCTGGAAAAAGATTATGCATATATAACTGTGTCGCTTGAAAATGAGAAATTACTGAACCTTGAGTGACATTATCAGAGGCATTTAATTCAATACTTTGGTCAGTTAATCTACAGAAATGGGATTCTTTTAAAAAGTCTTCAAGGCTTCAAGTCTTACGTGAATAAGATTTCTTTTCCCTGACTTTGTTAGCGTATTCACAGAGATTCTCCAGAGCATTTACTCTCAGTGGCCTGAGGAGACAAACCTGAGTTTTCAATCCAAGAGTGTAAAAGGTTCTTGGATTTGCCTGCCATGTTTTTTTTTTTCATTCACTGCTGTAGTTATCATCTAATTAATGTAGGTGACATGGAACATGTACAATTGACTGTAACTCGAATGTCTGTGAGTAGAATGCCCTTTTATTTAATCAGCTTTCTTTTTTCTTTCTTTTTTTTTTTTTTTTTTTTTTTTTTTTTTTTTTTTTGCGGTACTGGGGTGGAACCCAGGGCCTTGAGCTTGCATGCTCTGCAGATGCTGGACCACTGAGGCTGCACCCTTAGCCCGTTTTTTTTTCTTTTTGAGACAGGATCTCGCTAAGTTACTCAGACTGCCTCTGGTCTCGAACTTGCGATACTCCTGCCCCCGCCTCCCGAGCCGCTGGGACTATAGGTGTACACCACCACACCCGGCCCCCTTTTCTTTATAAAAGTCAAATTAAACATTCCGCAGTTAGTTACATGACTTTTGGACACGGTACCTAAGTTGACGTGACTTTCTTCTATGGCTTTCTTTCTAGAAAATCATCATCATTTTCATTGCTGTTCTGTGGTCTTTGACTTGTCAGTGCCTTTCATGAGCACAGTTTCTTGTACCACTAACACTTTCTACCACAGTGCTCCTCCTCACTATGCCTGGTGTCCTGTAGTCCAGCACCTTTTCTTCCTAGAGTATAAAATTGCAGCCTTGTAATATGGTGAAAGGAGGTATGCCTTGCTGTGGAATAGAGAGCATGTGTGTATATTGGGAAAGGATTGGTCTTAACTGCTTCTCAACCAAGATTCCCCCCCCCCCCCCAGTTTTGGGGTCTGAACCCAGGGCCTCTTTTCATACTTTTGCTTTGCAAGTACTCTGCTGCAGAGCTGCATCCCCAGCCTGTTTTAATTTTTTTTAGCTCGAGATAGCATCTTGCTAAGTCATGCAGGCTGCCTCTGGCCTCAAACTTGTGATCCTCCTACTTCTGCCTCCTTAGCACTGGGATCATAGGTATGTACCACTGTGCCCATCAAAATTTGTCATTATATAATTTTAGCCGTCGTTTTTAATGTTTCTAATTGAGAAACTAATTCTGAAGTCATTTGTTCCCATTGATTGAGAGATCATTTTGGTCTTAATTTTGTCCTTCAGATGTTTTCATGGTCTTCTGGGGTGCTTATTTGTTTGCTGGTCCAAAATGTCTGCTTAACTTGAGTTGGGGATTTAAAATGAAGATGAGTTGCAAAAAATCCGCCCTGATGTTTCCCCCTTTTTCTTCTCCACAGATAATTACGTGCTAAAATATCATTAGTGTTCAATTGATGTAGATAAAACACATCGATGTTACATCTTTCTGCCTAAAAGTTACTTGCATTTAATCTTAGGACGCTTCATAATGTTACCACTTGATGGCACCAGAAAAATAAAAATCGCTGCTTCAAAATGAGAATTGTAGGTGTACATCGTCAAATAACAAAGAATATTTCATTTAGTTACTTTGCTGACTGTGGCGGTGAATTATATCTCTGCTAGAACTTGATACTAAACCTACTCAACCTCTGCCTTAAGGAAGTTAACTATTCAAATATATTTCTCCTGTTTAGTGTTTGTCCATCTCTGTGAAACCACAACATCCCTTCCTGCTCTGCACTGAGTTCCATTGTTCATATGCTGTTGAATCCAGAAAGCTAATCATGTGCTTAGTGCTATTTGTATTGTATTGTTTATTTATAATGCGATCAGTTCTATTTAGACAAACCATCAGAACGATAGTCATAGAATTCTAATTTTTTTCTTTCTTTTTTACTATTTTCCTCTGCTGCCATCTTCTGAATTCTAATTTTTTACCCACTATATAAGAGAACCCTTGTTTTGGTCCTCACAGTTAGGCATTTGACTGTAAGACATTAAAGTCAAAGCAGTGCTTCCAGCGAGTTGGTTCTGTGTAAAAGTATACCAGTCACCACCTAACAAACATATGGACATTATCCTTTAATTGTTGGGAAAGCTGGGTGCTCTAGTTTGTGAGCTTGATTTGACATTTATGCTCAGAAAAAATGCTTCCTTAGGGAAAGTTGGTTCCTGTGTGACAAAACTGTTCCTGAACCATCATTAGAATTGGTGATACCTATAAATCATTTTAACTCTTTTTATGACAGTTGTTCCTGTGACCTTGATTTGGATTGGCATGCTTTATAATAAAATAATTATTTCTAGATATCTGGTAATCCAGAGAAAAATAATCCTTCAGAGCTAAGTCGGAGAGCTTTATGCAGAGATTCATATGGGTTGGAAAATTCTGTTATTTTGCTACTAAACTAAAGGAGTTTATCTGGGTTGTTAGTAGATCTGATAAAGGTGGGTTGGTGTTTCTGTTACTTAACTGGTGTTTGCACAGCTGAGACCAGGCGCAAAGCACAACAGCAACATTTCTCTCTGCTCAGCCAGCAGAGAAAAAGCAGGCCCTCATCTGGGTACCCTTTAATTCTCTTTTCAAACCTGACCCTTCACGTCTTCCTTCAGTCTATAAATGGTTTTTGGAATAAAGAGGAGACCATCTACTTTTCTAAATTCTCAGTCACCATGGACTTGAGAGAGCAGATCCCAAAGTCGAGGTCAAAGGAATCAAGTTGCATGTTTGAAGAGAATGTTACAGTACATGCCATCCTTTCACGTCCACCCTGTTTATGTATTACTGGAAGTGGCTGATTGTGATCAATCTGTATTCTTAGGATGGGCTTCTTGGGATGGTTGTGATAGTGTTGGGTGGCAAATGGATAACGTAAAGGCATTAATGAAGTGTTTAAGTAACAGCTTGTTATCCATTACTTGCCTGTCACCATGAAAGATGTTTTCTTACACTATATTTTAATCTTCAGAACACCCTCCAAAGCTGAATTGTGGTTGGCGGATCTGGGCTTTGTCTAAGGATACTGAAATTTAGAGGGTGCAAACATTTAATGTAATGATTCTAAAAGCTTGGCACCTACTTAGCAAGAGTAATTATTTGAAACAGGAAGCTACCAGATGGTGAGCATTGTTAGTAATACCCATCTGTGTTCTACTTTATGAATTAGAGAATTGATCTGAGAGCTCCCCCCGGCCCCCTTTGTGGTACTTGGGGGCTGAACCCAGGGCCTTGCACATTCTTTGCAAGAGCTCCACCACTGGGCTGCACTCCCAGCCCATTTAAATTTTTTTTTTTTACTTGAAGACAGAGTCTCACTAAGTTACCAGGCTGCCTCTGTCCTCAAACGTGCGATCCTCCTGCCTCCACCCCGAGTCACTGGGCTTAAAGGTGTGCGCCACGTCTGCCAGCTGAGAGCTGGTTTTTATATTGTTTGTTCCAGGCGCCCAAATCTCTAGTGTGCTATGTTTACAAGGTAGGTATTGTAATGTCCATTTTATAGGTGGAGGAAACTGAGGCTTGTATGTGTTCTGCAGTTTGCTTAAGGATGCCTCCGGGAAGGGTTTTAATTTAAGTCCTTCCAGATCCAAATCCCGTCCACGAACCACTTTGCTCTGATGCTTCTCCCCCATCTCATGCCTCATTAGATTAGCTTTCTTAAAGTGGAGAAGCAGCTGCTGTCCAGTGTCAGACACTGACAGCTTTATTTTGAACATTCCTTCTTTTTTCATCTCCCATTTATCCAACCTTCCGTCCCTCCACTTGTTGACTCAGTAAGTGTTGATTACTCCTATGTGTCAGGCCCTGCGATAGGGCATAGAAAAATGTTTGTTTTTCTTGGGAAAATGTACAATAATGCTGAGTGATGGCCCATCAGAAGGAGATGTTGCTGTCAACCTTGCCGCACGTCGATGTGACCCGTGATTACACAGTGTGTATCTTGTTGAAAGTGTTTGTTACACTCGTTTCTAGCTAAACCTGTTGCTTTCCATTCATTGCCTTGCCATGATTTTCTAGTCCCCCATTGCCCTTTCTTGCCCTCTTCGAGTCTTCTTCAGTTGGACTGTCTTTCTGGGGATTTTTTTTCCCCCTTGCTTTGATTAAGTCTTATGTATCCCTCTCCATTCCCCTCTCCCTGAAGGAATCACTTAAGTCTTTTCCTTCCCTGGTCCTCCACAGTCACAGCCCTCTCTGGGGGGCCTTGGGAGCTCTGCTATAATTTGATTTATTTCCCTCTTGACAGGTAGTGTCCATGTCATGGTTTTCCTTATTCCCCAGCAGTGCTGAAAATGTGGGCCACACGTGGGTTTATTTACTCTTTTGGTTGGTTGTTTTTTGAGAGGTTGTGTGGGGAGATTCGAAATCGTGTGGCCACCGTTGTCCTCCAGTCATAGGAATCCCGTGGATTGTTTTTTGGACGTTCAATAACCGTAGTTATGATACATATTATCCTTTTTATAAAACATTGGATTTAGTTGCTAATATTTACCCATGGTTTATGCATGTATATTTTTATTTTTCCTATATATGTATATCTGCTGAGCTTAAAAGTAAGTTATGGGCATCTTCGCCTTCATCCCATGGTTTACGTTGCCAGAAATAGGGTCATTCTTCTGCATATTCACAGTGCGATTAGCATACTTAACAGATTTGGCGACAGTTCTATGGAAAGGGTTTTAATGGTGGATTCAGTTTTTTTGAAATAGATATCTGTTAAAATTAGATATCTATTAAAGATGTATATGTCCCTTTGTGTCACTTTTGGTAAAATGTATTTTTCAATAAATTTGTTTATTTCATAGAAATGGCCAAAATTACTAAATATAATATTGTTTTTAATGTCCTAGTATTTTTTTTTTGGTGGTGTTGGAGACCACACCCAGGGCCTTGCACATGCTAGGCAAGTGCTCTACCAAGTGAACTAGGCTGCTAGACCCACCAGTCATTTCTTGATTATTCCAGAGCCATAAGTACAGATGATAAAACTGATTATTTATTCATTCACTTATTTATTTTCGGAGCAAGGGATATAACCCACAGCCTTGCACATGCTAGGCAATTGTTTTACCACTGAGCTACATGTCTAGCCCTTAAATTGATTTTTGAATTAGATGGGATCTGATTAAATTATTCTCTGATTAATTAAAGCACACCTATTTCATTGGCTTTTAGGAGAAAAGACCCAGATACAGTAAAGTCTTGCTATAAAAGTTATCTTGAATCGGTCCAGACCAGTGATAGCCCTTTCTCCTAGAAGAGAACAGCATTCTGTAGGGCAGTGAAGAACACAGACTTCGTGTACCCAGGATAAATAAAAGCAGAGATTAGACACAAAGAACCCTAAATTGGATTTTTCATTGTAGTTGATTGGTTTGGTAATTGGAGGGAAAACAGTGGCCTGGCCTACACTGTTGATAAAAGGCCTAGCTTTACCTAGGCAACAGGAAGTAAGATTAGAAAGAATAAGTAATGAGAAGAGGCAAATATATCACAGGATATGGTAATAGTCATTTTAAATGAGGTGATCTAATGATATAGGAAATAGAGTATAGAGTTTTTATAGTGTAATCTAGCAAGCCAGTTCAGTTTAGCTCCACATCTTGGGAGGCAACTGAGCAACTGTGTGGGAGAAGCCATGTGTTCTGGACAGATTGACAACCATCATGAATTCCTGATTTAATGGAGCCGTTAATCATTAACGTGTTTTTTTTTAACTCTTTATGTTCACAGTCTGCAGTGACAGTTTCTTACAAGCTCAGCTTTCCTGTATCTCTTCTGCTGTTGTAACGGCACCACATTTTCTTGATTTTGTGGTTCTTAGGTTGACTTTTCTATATCTACTCAGGCAGCTCTTCTTTCCCCACTTGACTTTTTTTGAGGTACTAGGGTGCCGAACTCAGGGCCTCATGGGTTCTTTGCAAGTGCTCTACTACTGAGCTGCACCCCTATCCCCTTTTAAAAAATTTATGTTGAGACAGGGTCTGCTAAGTGACACAGGCTGTGTCTGGACTCAAACTTGTGATCCTCCTTCCTCTGCCTCCTAAATTGCTGGGATGACAGGCATGCGCCATAGCAGCCAGGCTCACTTAATTTTTAAGTACTGAAGTTCATTGAAAATTCATTTTCAGCCTGTGCCACCAAAATACAATGTAAGACACATATGTAATCTAAAATTTTCTAGTAGCCCCATTAAAAAAATAGGATTTCCACTGCTGGAGAACCTAGGCAACAGGGACTATATTCCCCTTCCTTCCTGAAGCAATGAAAAATAATAGATAATATATATTTGACCACCATTTTCAGGACATTGGGCATCAGCCAACAAATGACAGTGGTTTCTGAGAGAGAGGAAACAAATGCGATGAGGCTTGTGATTGCTTCAGTGTACGGACTTGAGTTTCTCCAGGCTATCAGACAGGGCGACATAGGCTGCAGAGTTCTCTGCAGAACCTCTGAGTCAAGCAGATGGAATTGAGAAGATAGGAAGACCAAAAGTGGGGTTCACAGAGCTTGCAGGGTAGAAATGCAGGATTGTCGCCTGATGTCCAGTGTCTTATCTGGAGAGGAGAGAGCTGTGCAAGGGTGGCAGAGGATCCCTGAGGGTATTCAGCTGCAGCCAGATCAGTGTGTGAGTGTGGGGAAACTATCCAAGGCCAGTGAAAGAGCCACCAGTAAAGGAGCAGGGAAGCAAGTCTTGAGTGGTTATGCAGGGCTAGGAATAGTATCTGTTCCCGAGCCTCAATCATGAGGCCCTGGCTGGAATACTCATGAGAAATAATAATAGTATGGAATAATAATTAGCTGTAGGCCCCCTGTAACAAATGGTAAAAACAACACCCAAAAGAATCAAACTGTTGCCAAGAAATGTAAATCCATTTTGAAATAAAGCTCAAGAACATTGATAGGAATTAGCAAAACGTCCACAACCCAACAAGGTAAAATAGTGGCTGGGATTCAATAAAAAATTTCCGTTCATACAGGAAAGCATGTGACCTTAAATGAAGGGAAGAATAAATCCATCAATCAAAACCCACCTGGGAGTGGCACACATTTAAGAATTATTAGACAGGGACTTTAAAATTATTATAACTGTGTTCATTATGTGGAAAAAGTTAGGTAGAGCCATGGGAGAATTACAAAAATGCCTAAGTGAACTTCTGGAGGTAAAAGCTACAATATGTAAATGAAAAACACAAGGATGGCATTAGTGGCTAATTAGATATTACAAAAGAAAAGATTAATGAACTTGAGTGCAGAGCAATAGAAACTATCCAAAATGTAACATGAAGAGGTACAAGAATGAAAGAAAAATTAGTATAGCAACATTGAGCTTTAGAACAATTTCTGTTTATGTAATTGGAACCCCTGGGAAAGGAAGGGGAAAATAAAACATTTGATGACATAATGACTGAAAACCTTCCACATTTGGTAAAAACAATCCACAGGCCCAAGAAGCCCAATAAACCCTTAGCACAGGAACCATGAGAACTGCATCAAGGTCTGTTATAATTAGATTACTCAAAGCCAGCAGTAAAGAGAAAATCTTAAAATTAAAAGCTGCCAGATGGTCTGTTTCTTTATTTCTGTAACTACTTCTTCATCTTTTTGTGGGCTCTTATTAGACCATGGGCAGGGGTTTAGCTCAATTGGTAGAGTGCCATGCTGCACTCTCTGAGGCCCTCAGTTCAGTCCCCAGTCCCCCCAAAACGGGAGAAGGACGTGGCAATCCACTCCCTCAGCCATTGAAAACCCTGTGAGGGTCGCTGAGTCTGCCTTTGTAAAAAATTTTACTTTGGGACAGAATCTTATTAGTATCACAGGCTGCCTCTGCCCTCAAATTTGTGATCCTCGAGCCTCAGCTTCTTGAATCATTGGGGTTGCAGGCATGTACCATGGCACATGGCATGAACCCTTTTTCTTATATAAATATTTCTTAATTTTTTGTAGGTCTCCAGTCAATTTCCGGAGGTGATGGTTTTGATCATTTTGTTTGGTTTTCTCTGAGGAGAGGTTTTGTCAAACAGCTCACTCCAGCGTTCTGAGGTCCCACATCTTATCCCCTCTTTTGTAACTTCACAGTTGGTTTCACGCTTCTATTTTTACTTGATTGTAATCCATTCTTTCTCTTCCAACAGCCTGAGTGATCTTTTAAAGATGGAATCTAACATGCCATTTCCTTGCATGAAAAGCCTGTTGCTTTTAGGATACAATGCAGTTACTGCAGCCTCCCAAGGCTATGTGTGATTTGCCCTCTGTTTCCTTCCCTAGATAGATCTTGAGTGGCTTCTCCTCGCTTGCCCTTCTCTAGCCACAGCGACCTCCTTCCACCTCCTGGAAAGCACCAGGGTCTTTCCCACGTTACGGCAGTCATGTGCTGTCGGAGGGCTTTACTATGCTTCCTCAGTTACCTTCCCCTGCCCATTCTGTATCAGCTCCAGTGGCCTCTCCTCGCTTCTGATCAGACCAGAATAGATGGCCTCATCGTTGTTGTCACCGCACACTGCTTTGTCTTCAAATTCTTGTCATATTTGCAATGAGATGATTTTTTGTGCCGTTATTTACTGGACCTTAAATGTCCTCAAAGGCAAGGCACTTTTGCTCACCATTGTATCTTCTAGCGTAGTACCAAGTGCATAGAAAGTTCTCTGTAAATATTTTTGAATGAGAAAATGATTCTATACCACATATAAAATGAAGACCAGGGGAAGGAGGAGGCCTGAATGGAAGGCTTCTTGGAAGAGGTGATAGATTAGTTGAATTGGAAAACTGTGTAGTCAGTAGCCAAAAGTCAGTAACATAACTACTGAAAATATCAAGTAGGTTTAAAATGCTTCCTGTCTGGTATCAGTGGTCAACACAGATACCAATATAATTTATCTCTAAGATTTGGCAGTGTGTAGAATTCAGGCAGTTGAAATGGCATTAATTATATGCATTAGTACATTTATGTCTGTAGCTGCATATGTAGTGGGCTCTTGGGGCTGGGGTTTAGTTCAGGTGGTGGAATGCCACTCTGCGCTCTCTGAGGCCCTGGGTTCAATCCCCAGCACTGCAAAAATGGGAGAAGGACTTGGCAGCCCACTCTTGAAGCAATCCTGAAACAATCAGCCATTGAAAACCAAATGAACAGCAGAGAAGCTCTGACATAGTGCTGGGCATGCCACAGTGTTGGGAATGTTTTGTTCGTTTGTACACAGGGCCGCTGTGAATTGTACCCGACTCAACAGAACCTAACAACAAGGAATAGTGGGCTTAGTATTGAGACCTCTTGCAGATCTGCTCCTGAGTTTGATTTCTGTCTTGAATAAGCTCTGCCTTGTTCCGTTTCCTAATCTCAGTCATGTATTTCCTTGTCTAGCACCCTCAGAGCCAGGGCTATCTTCTGCTTTCATCAGACTCCCCCTGCAAGACCCCCTAAGTAAGCATTTGACCTAAAGCCCAGGCTTGGCAGCTGCAAAGCTGTTCTTTGACTTGTTCTAATACTTTCCTGATCTTTGTGAGAATAAGGTGGAAGTAGGTACCTATAGCGTATTGCAGTAGTTATTGTTCATGGGAAACAATGTTGCATTAATTATAAATATATGCTATTTAAGAATAGAGTAGCTTAGTTAAGAAAGATTTATATCAAAATAAAGTGTTAAGTGAGTTTGGACCCAAAGCATCCAATTCTCTACTTAATCTCTAAAAGTCTGAGTATGAAAACTAGCAGGAAACTTTGGTCTCTGAGAGTTATTACCCAGGTTTTTCTGTACTGTAATTAGTCACCACAAATATTGGTTTAAAATGCCTTTTTTTTTTTTTTTTTTTTTTTTTTTTTTTTTTTTTTTTTTTTTTTTTTTTTTTTTTTTTGGAGAAAGAATCCTAGCAAAATAGTAAAGTGTGGTGCTTCTTCCTCAGACTTACATTTTGTTGGCTCTGGAAATAGAGAACTTTTAATGATCAGATAATTTGGACCATCACGAATCAATGCTTGTCTCTGGATGATTATTGCCATACAATGTTAGTGATTGTATAATAATAGCTGTAATAATGGATAGGATGGTGATCTCTCCTGTACTCAGAACTAAAGCAGGGTAAATTGAATATAAAGCACAGTGTGTTTTTGGAAGGATTTTGTTCTTTATTTGCCAGGCTAAATATGTTTGCATTTGGTGTATTTAGATGGAATAGATACTGTATCATAAAAACCACAATGAACTTTCTCAGGATGTTTAGCACACTGTGGCTTACTGACATACTGTGCTGTATTTCTTACAGTGCTTCTGTGCTATTGCTAGGGTTTTCAGTAGCTCATTGTTTCAGGAGTGGGTTGTATGTCCTTCTCCCTAGTCTCTCTTAGTCTGGAAGCTCAGCTGAAACCTGTTCACCGTGGGTGACCTTGCTGGTACTTATAATACTGGTGGCATAGCTTTCTGCATCACAGCAACATGCAAGGATGGCTAGACTGTGTCTTACATATTTTGGACATGTAGTCAGGAGGGACCAGTCCCTGGAGAAGGACATCATGTTTGGGAGAGTGGCAGGTCAACAAATAAAAGGAAGCCTCTCAACTAGATGGATTGACACAGTATCTGCAACAATGAGTTTAAATGTAAAAATGATCCTCTACCTAGCACAGAATTGAGGAGTGTTTCATTCTGTTATATTATGAGTTGGACCTGATTCGACGATACCTAACAACAACAATAACAAGTTTCCTCCAGGGTTACAGCGGAAGGAAGAAAGTCTAGATGAGTAGTTTGTTGGCATAATTCTTCTTGAACCATTGGCTATTTTGGTGTCAGCTTTGATGTTGAGAGTTTCATGTTTTAAAGACAAAAGTGTTGCCTGGAAATTATAGCTTGGAAAAAGAGAACCACTCTCCTGCTTTAGCAGAAAGCTAGGTAAAGTACTGATATGGGGTCAAGTAGCTGTGGAGTTTTATATTCAGATTGTCTGAATAGTAAACAGAGCATCTAAAATAACCACTTGCACATTGCAACAAACACATCATCATTTGCTTAAAAAAGAGTTATAATTACAGTTGACGAAGCATGGGCGCCATAAAAATGCATTAGTTTGGCTTGACACATTAATTACCTGTTTTTGCAGATGTTTTTATGTATTGTTGTATGAACAGTTTACAAAATAATTACAGGAAAGTCATATGGAAAATAAACTAAGTGGGTGGTTTCTCATCTAAATATTTTCATTCATGTGAATCTGTGAGGCACAGCTGCTGTATAGCAGAACTGGAGAGAGAGGCTTCTCGAAGGGTTTTCACTAGATGATCTCTGTGATTGGTATCAGTACATTTTACATCTTCAGCAACACAGCTTAAAACATTAAATTGAGAGAACTGGTATAATCCCTGTGATTACTAAAGAATCCTTGATTTAGATAAAAAAAAACATGAATATCTATGAGTAAAGTAAACCAAATTGAAAGGAGAGGAAAACTCCAAATGGAAATGTACTGTGATTCTGTGGTAATAGGCACTTTAAGAAAGACAAATATTATTTTGTAATTACTTGTGTTACACAGTACTTAATATATAACTCATAGCATGGTATCTTTATAATTAAACTATGTTGTGTTACTAATTGCACAGAAGTTCAGCTTATGTGTATTCTCTTATGAAGAATTGAAAATGTAAATCTGCTCTTTCTCAATAGCTTACTGTGTTGCCATTAGGGTCTCAAAAGTGGGGGTCATTTGAAAAATCATGAGGTGATTGTGCAAACATACTATACTTTTACAAAGTGTTAAGAAATGTATCTTCAAAATTGTGACTGGCATGTGGTAAAAGAGTTTGCAGATTTCATTCTATTTACACAGTGGTTTATACTTACTTAAATATCTGGGCTATATTTCCATTGCTTGCAGCAGTAGCACTGTGGCATCCGAACCTGTGAGATCTCAGAAGCCAAGCAGGGTCGGGCCTGGTTGGTACTTGGATGGGAGACCGCCTGGGAACACCAGATGCTGCAGGCTTGGGAGCAGGACCCGGCAACCCACTCCCAAAAAACAATCCGCATTGAAAACCCTATGAACAGCAGAAAAGCACTGACAATAGTGTTTCCCCTGTTGTATGTAGGGTCGCATACCGACCGGACAACACCTAACAACAACAACATATTTCCATTGTTAATGCTATTATGACAATTTTTTTTCCTTTCTGTGGTATTGGGGGTGTTGAACCCAGAGCCTTGCACCAACTTAACAGGCATTCTTCCACTGAGCTGTACCCTTAGCCCATTTTTCACTTTTTTAGTTTTTTGAGACAGAGTCTCGGTAAATTATGCAGTCTGCCTCAGGCCTTGAACCTGTGATCCTCCATGTCCTGCATCGTTGGGATTACAGGTGTGTGCTGCTGTGCCTGGTTCTTATGACAGTTTTTCATAAAATTCTATCAAAAATGTAGATTTTTTTTAGTCCAGCCTTGCTGCTTTCAGACTGCATTCCTCTTTGTTTCTTTGTATGCATTTCAGCTATGTGTGTGGTGAAGACCATAGTCACACAGACCTTCTCTGACATGCATTTGGTGTAATTATTATTTATTAGAGGAAGGCACTAAGTTATAGAAGGAGGTAATTGAGGCATTTGTAGTGATGAAGGTAGAGTGGTCCCCCTTTTCCTTGGTTTCTCTTAGCCATGGTCAACCCTGGCGTGACAATAACAAATGGAACACTCAGGAAGGTAACAGTCCATCATTTTTAAATTGCACACCCTCCTGAGTAGCGTCACGTGTCTGGTGCCATCCCACGTGGGACACGAGTCACCTTTGTCTGGGAAGTCTACACTGTGTGCTTGCCCAACCGCCAGTCACCCGGGAGCCATGCTGGTTACCAGATTGCCTGTTGCAGCGCACAGGATTCGGTTCTGTCCGAGGCTTTGGGTATCTATTGAATGTCCTGAAACCCATCCCTGTGGATGAGGGGGGCTCCTACGATGTCGGTCAGACCTTGTGACGCTAGAGGAATGTAATCCATTTGCTTATCCAGTCATTTGTCCAACAAAGTTTTATGGAAGGATCTTCTGCATGAAGTGCTTTGTGGCAACCCTGAGATGCCAGGGTGTCTGGATCGTGCTGGCCGACTCAGTTGCTATCAGGCACTTCTCCTGCGTTGGGTAGGAGAAGCTAGTATGTAGTGCATCCTTTGTTCCAGGGCTTTATTAATTAAGAAAGCTAATTTCTGGGGAAGCATTTTTGTTTTCCTGCAGTTGCCTTCAAATGTATGCCCTAGGAGTATTGCTTGATACATTCTCTGCATTGCTTAAGGGTCTTAAGTTGCTTAAATAGCTTCCTGTTAAAGCAGGCTGAAGGAAGACAGAGTGCAGTCTGTTCTAATTCTCATGTACACTAAGTTGGTTTAATTTTTAAGGTAGGGGAAGCATTACAGGAGCTAGTGTAGATTCTAGAGTTACAAACAATAAATTGCTTGTAAGTAGTAATTCTGTTAATCACTTTATGTGATCTCAAAGGAAAAATAAGGGGAATCAATGTCATGACATCAAGAAGACAATCATTGGACTCTGGATTCTTTTGTCACTTCTTTTAAGTGACAAAAGAAGATTTATCACTTCTTTTAAGATATCTTTCTCATGTAACCAGTGACGAATGAGCAAAAGCCTTTTGGAGAACTTTTTATATTTATCAATAAGGTAAATAAAAATTACTTAATTTGTGTTCTTGCTGTTGTTGTTAGATGTTGTTGAGTGGGGTCCGACTCACAGCGACCCTCTCTACAACAGAAGGAAACACTCCCTAACACTATGCCAGGCACACGATCTTTTTTATGTTTAAGCCTATTGTTGTAGACACTGTGTCAATCCATCTAGTTGAAGGTCATCCTATTTTTTTATTGACCTGCCACTCTCCCAAACATGATGTCCTCCTTCTCCAGGGATTGGACCCTCCTGACAACATATCCAAAATGTGTAAGATGCAGTCTAGCCATCCTAACGTGCAAGGAACATTCTGGTTGTGCTTTCTCTAGGACAGATCTGTTAGTTCTTTTGGCAGTCCATGGTATATTCAATGTTCCTCTCTAACACTGTAATTTAAAAGCATTAATTTTTCTCCTGTCTCCCTTATTCAGTGTCCATGTACATATTCTTCATGAGTATAATTAGGTGCTCTGATATTCCCATTCTTCACAGGGTTACCCACAATTTATTATGATCCACACAAATGGCTTTGTGTAGTCAATAAAACATAGATATCCTTTGGGTATTCTCTGCTTTTGGCAAATATCCATCTGACATCAGTAATGATGTCCCTAGTTCCACGTCCTGTTCTGAATCCAGCTTGATTTGCCCGCAGTTCCCTGTCTATATATTGCTGCAGATGCTTTTGAATGATCTTGAGCAAAATTTTACTTGCGTGAGATATTAATGATGATGTTCGATAATTTCCATGTTCAGTTGAGTCCCCTTTCTTGGGAATAGGCCCAAATAAGTATTTCTTCCAGTCAGTTGGCCAGGTAGATGTTTTCCAAATCTCTTGGCATAAACAAGTGAGCACCTCCAGTGCTACATTTGTTAAAACATCTCTCTTGGCATTCCATTAATTCCTGGAGCCTTGTGTTTTACCAATTCCTTTGTGGCAGCTTCCACTTCGTCATTTAGTACCATTGGTTTCTGATCATATGCAACCTCTTGAAATGGTTGGTCATTCACTAATTCATTTTGGTATGATGACTCTGTATTCCTTCCATCTTCTTTTGGTGCTTCCTGTGTTTAATGTTTTCCCTGTAGAATTTTCATTTCTAAACTTTCCCTTATGTTCTTTTTAGTCCATCTTATAAAGTAAAATTTTGGTTCATTAGCTTTGATTCTTTATTCCTCTTTCATTCAGTGTCTTCCATTAGCTTTTCTTTTCTCTTCTTTTTTTTTACTTTGCTGAGGGGGTTGAACCCAGAGCTTCATGCACATTAATTGCTCTACCACTGAGCCATAACCTCAGCCCCATTTTTTTATTTTTTATTTTGAGACATGGTCTCAGTTGTGCAGGCTGCCTCTGGCCTTGAGCTCTCCATCCTCCTGCCTCTGCCTCCTTTGTCGTGGGGATTACAGGTGTGATCCCCGGCACCCAGATCACTTTTTAATCTCTTAATCTTTTAGAAGTCATTTGACTACAGAACATAAGGGAAACTTAGGGGGGTGTTGTTATTTTTTGGACAAGAGTTTATTATCAAGGGCTGGGATGTAGCTCAGTAGTAGAGTATTTCCCTAGCGTATGCAAGGCTCTCTGCTTGATCCCCAGCACCACGTATACACACAAAGGACCAAATGTGTGCCATGTATAATACCAGAACTTGAGATTTGAGAGGCTGAGGCAGGAGGATCACAAGTTCAAGGCCATTCTGGGCTATGTAGGGAGACTCTGGCCTCCTCCCCTCTCCCTAAGAAAAAAGAAAAAAAAAAAAAAAAGAAAAAATGTTTATTATTGGCTTGACAGTGTTGTATTGAAAGAAGTAATTGATAGTCTTTTAAGTACCCCCTTTTAAAAATACAAAACAGAAAAGTAAGTTACAGAGCAGAAAGAAATGGTTAACTCTTACAGGAGGCTGTCTCTGTGGGCATTTCACACTGTATGATCAGTTTTCATTCAGCATTCCTCATAGTAGAAAAACTGCTAAATTACAATGAAAGCATTCAGTTGAGGCACTGCCCAAGCATGACTATTATGACTTTTGCTTCATCTCCCCTTTGGTGACTTTTTGAACTTCTAGTAGTCACATAACAATTGGTTTTGTAAAAACATTAATAGAGGATTGGCTAGATGCAAATAGAAAGCAGATTCCTTAACTGACCGGTGCATGTTATACTGAAAAGCTGATCTCTCTAGCATTGTGGTAGACATGTAGAACCATAAATTATTGTTCTTCTCAAGGTTGTCTTTTGTTGCCAGTACACTCAGCATCGGCAGAAAAGGCAGGCAACACCTGAAAAGAACAAAACACCATTAACTGTGATAATTCAGCACTTAAAAAACTATAACTACCAAGGCCATCTCAAACAGGAGTATTCTTTTATGTGACTAACATTGTAAAGAAAAAAAAAAGAGAGAGAGAGAGAGAGAGAGAGAGAGAGAAGGAAAAGAAAAAGCAACAATAAACAAACCCCATTCCAGCATACCCAGGTTTATTTGGATGTGCTTTCTAATGTGATACATCGGAATGAAACCAAGCATGCTGGAGCTAACACAGCAGCATTGGGCCTGTTGGAAAGTATTCGTGGAGCAGAGAAACAGATACGATTCTAAAGTGTGACTTGTGGAGTCTTATGTGGGGCTTAAGTTCTGTGCCTATGGTAAAAAGCTAAGATACCCTTAAAAAATCTCTTAAAGTTTTCCTGTGAAATGTAGGTGTAGACATACTGTCTCTCAAGAAGTGTAAATTGGCTAGTTCTTTGTCCAGCCTTGCTTTTCATTCATTGAACAAATAATGAGGGTGCTTTGTATATTCCTTATAGTGACTAAAGGTAGAAGAGCAGAAATGGAAGAATTATTTTTCCTGTGATACATGTAGGTTGAACCCAAGACCTTGCACATACTTTGCAAGTGCTCTACCGCTGAGCTGTACTCCCAGTCCATTTTTATTTTTTATTTTGAGACAGGGTCATGCTAAGTTATGCATGCTGTCTCTGTCCTCAGATTAGCATTCCTCCTGCCTCTGCCTCCCAAGTCACTGGGATTATAGGCATGTGCCAACATACCCACCTTGAAAAACTACTTTTTATTCTGCTGTGAAACTGGTTTTTATTAGTTCCAGTAGTAAAAATGCCTGTTTGATCTTTTGTGGGTAAATGAGAAAAGATCCCCGTTTAAGAAATCAATCGTTATTGCTGTTGTTAGGTGCCATCCCGTTGGGTCTTTCGCATAGTGTCTCTATGTACAGCAGAGTGAAACGCTCCCCGACACTGTGCCGTGTCCTGCAGTATGTAGTGCTTATCTGCTGTTCATACAGTTTTCAATGGCTGATCGTTTTGGGATTATTTTGGGAATGGGCTGCCAGGTCCTTCTCCCATTTTTGAGGTGCTGAGGATCCAACCCAGGGTCTCAGCGCAGAGCAGCACTCTACCAGCTGAGCTACTAGAATTCCCAAATCCTATCATATATAGACCATATCATCTATAAAACTTCGCTTAATGACTGAAGTCAGAGTTGGTGTCCAGGGAAATGCAAGATAGATAGTCCATTGTTTCTAGAAATTTCAGTGGCAACTTTGAAGTTTTTTCTTATATTTACTCAGCTACACTGAAGTGTTTCACAGATCATATTCTGTAATCAGCCTATATCTGTCTTCCTTCCAGATCAGAAATTGGGAAGGTGAAAAGAGTTGTTACAATCTACATAAGACATCTTTTGTGATACACCAGACTTTTTTGACAAAAAGGTTATTTATATTAGTTAGGCTTCTCCGGAATCCCTTTAGAACCAGTAGAAAATATATATGATTGTAAGAGGTGATTTATTAGATTGGCTTACATAGTCAGAGGCCGGATCAACTCACAAAGGCTGTCTACAGGCCGCAGAGCCTGGGAAACCAGTCTGGGAAGCTGGAAGCCTCAGAGCAGGAGGGACCAGTGGTGCAGCCCCAGTCGACCCGCTGAGGCCTAGAAGCCCCCTGAAGAGTTGCTGGTTCAAAGGCTGTGTTCAAAGGCTGAATAATCTGGAGTCTGATGTTCCTGGGCAATGGAAGCAGCCAAAAAAAAAAAAAAGGGGGAAAAAAAGAAAAAGGCACTCGCTCAAGAATCATCGACTGTCCACAAGCAGAGAAGCTTCCCTGGCCATCTGCGTTTCTTTCCATCCAGCCCCAGTTCTCTGCTCCTCTCCATCCCACATACCAGTCATCTCTGGAAAGACCCTCGCACACACTTGGGGTGGTAGTTTACCTATTTTCTAGGCATCTCAATCCAGGCAGTTTGACAACCAACATTAACTATTTCAGTTATTAAATGATGGAAGCAGTTTTTCTCTTTTGAATGCCTAAGCCCAGGGGAAATTCTAGCGCTGACTGCTTAACAGAAACAGAGCAACTCACAGGAGGTATTGGCTTATTGTCAGGTGGAGTGTAAACTCTGTATCTCCTTTGCAAAGCATTTAAGTGTCTCTAGCCATGTTACTGGAGAAATCAAAGCTGCATGACCTAATGTGGGGTTGAAGGATGAATTCTAGAGACCTGCTTTTTGAGTGGCAATCCAGTCCGGAGGCAACCCCAGAACAGTCAGCCATTGAGACGCTTATGAGGGTTGCTATGCGTGGGACACCTAAACAACAGCAGCAGCAACAACAACTTTTTCTTGAATAATAGTCACCATGGACTGTGAGTGTGTGTATGTGTATGCATGTGTGTTTTAAAATGAAGAAGAGCTATAAGAAATCAAGGAGGTTAGGACAAATGAACATTTTTAATCAATCAAAATCTTTCTAAAGTCCCCATTATTGGTAATATTGGTCAGTTAGAGTTACCCTGGGAATCGGTAAAATCACTTTCCTGTTTGGCACTCAAAGACCTCACGAGCCTCGAGCCTCGAGCAGCGTGATCTGCAAGAGGTGGTTTTCAGCTTTGGCTGCTGCTGTGTGCCAGCAGGAGCCGTGGCCGCCTCCTCTTAGGGCGGAGAAGGAGGACTCTGGTATCTCTGTGTAAGGCTGTATTCCACAAGCCTCTGTGTTTGCATCACTTGGCATTGGTTTCCACGGAAGTGCATTTCAGCTGCTGGGTTTCGGGTCTTGTTTTTCTGTTACCATGGAGACCACCTAGAAAGTGGCAGGGAAGCCAAAAGTTTCAAAACCTACAAAATCTGGTTAAAATTTAACCATAGCTAGGTGGTCTTTTAAGTTGTTGTTTTTGGATTTCAGGATATTTTGTGAGGCAGGTTAACTTTTTGAAGAGAGCAAATTTTGAAGCTTTATTAAAGCTTAAACCCACTGAATTAAAAAATGAATATTCCACAGTTTCTGTTGGAGTTGAGCTGAAGGTGATCTAAAAATGTCAAACAGGGGATCAAGTTAGGGCTTGAAAGTCATAACCTGAAATGTGAAGAGCTAATGATAATGGGAATAACAATCCAAAACAGTAAACCCTAAAGCAGAGGCCTAGTCTTGTGTGGGGCTGGGATTTAGCTCAGTTGGTAGAGCGCTGCACTGCAGTCTCTGAGGTCCTGAGTTTGATTCCCAGCACCACAAAAATGGGAGAAGGACCTGGCAATCCACTCCCAGGGCAATCCCGAAACAGTCTGCCATTGAAAACCCTATGAGGGTCACTATGAGTCAGATACCGACTCAAAGGCACCTAACAACAACAACAAAGTCTTGTGTAGAAATGGTGACTAGCATTATTTACTTGAGACATTTTATCTTCAAATATGTTGTAGTTATTTAGGTGAATCTCGTGGATAGTTTATACCCATTTCCAACTGAGTAGAAAAGCCTCCTAAAACCTTGAATTTAGAAAGTAAGTAAAATTTAAGGACAGAAACAGAAACAACAGAGATCCTCCAAGAAGACCAGTTATGTTTGTGAATTACTAAAGAGAGAAGACATGGAGTAAAAATGCAAAAGTTGCGCTAGGAAAGCTATTTAGCAAAATTACAATATTAACTTTGTTGTGGTTTTTCTGTAAGGTCCACATTTAGTCAGGATTCTTTGGTTTCCATGTACCAAAATCCACATTTGAACAACTTTAGACAAAGAAGAGTAGGAATGTAGATTGACCTGCAGTCAGGGACCCCACTAAAACAATGGTCTCTTCTTTATTTTTGATCTTTCCTATCTGCCTCAACGTCTAGTCTTTTCTTTCGGGTTGGCTTCTTTTGCATTGGCAGAAACTATGGATGCTGGCTGTCCCTGCTCCTTTGATTTACAGCTTCACTAACAGAGAAGGTGCCAATTCCTCCCTTCTCCAGCTGTGGCCTGTGCTCTTTCCAGCCTGGGACAGGGAAAGCTACCCTTGGCTAACTAGATCTTGGTGACCAGAGGGCCTGAGATCCGAAACCCAAAGCGGCTTTCCCTCAGACCATATGGTTACACTGGAGAGTGAAGGGGAGGGAAATGGGCATTGCCCAGGGGCAGCAGGAGGTGCTGTTCCGGGCAAAAGTAAATGGAGGTTTTTCACTGTGCCATGCCCACACTATCGTCAGTGCTTCTCTGTTATTTATCAGGTTTTCCATGGCGGATTGTTTTTTAGATGTGGGCTGCCAGATCCTTCTCCCAAATTTTATGTCATAGCTCTTACTAACCATGTATTACAGTGTCTTTTTTTTTCCCCCACTATTGGGAGTTGAACCCAGGGCCTCATGCATGCTAGGCCAGTGCTCTACCCCCAGACTCTTTAATTTTTGATTTTGGGACAGTGTCTTGCTAAGTTGTGCAGGCTGCCTCTGACCCTGAACTTGTGATCCTCCTGCCTTTGCCTCCCCATAACTGGGATTACAGGGGTGCACCACCACACCCAGCCTGGTCCTGTTTTTGAGTTGGACAGTTAAGTACTGTCTGGACTAGAGCTAGTCTTTTGTCTTTAGAATTTTATATACTACATTTCTTATATATTTGACCCTTCTTAAAATATATCAGTTTCTGAATACGTCCTTAAATAGGAGAGTATGTTCAGAGTTTAGTTAAGTGAAACTCCATGGGACTAACAGACCTCGCTGAAATGGATAACTTTAAGTCTTTTCTAATTTTGAATATCTCCTCTTTAACAGCAACGCCAAGAGGCAGGGAGTTGGGTGAAAGGAAGTTAATTTTGGGATTGGATTTTAAAAAGTTGGTTTTTCACCAGGCCAGACTTTGTTTGCTCCTCCTAGGAGAGTCCAGCCCGACCCGCCGAGAAGCTGTGAAGAGAAGAACAGCAGAGTACCTCATGCGGGCAGAAAGGATCTCCAGCCTTTACGGAAAACCGCAGCTTGACGGTGGGCCTCAGGTAGGCCAGAAGTTTTGTTTTGTGCTTTCTAAACCATTTTTCTGCTATTTTGTCTCTCAGATTTATTTCTAATTAAAATATTTTTGAATTTGTGGTCTCTGGAATTGTTCTCTAGTTTTCTTAAGTTATTGGTGGAAAGAAAAGCATTATAGCCAATCACCAAAAGTGGAATGCAGGGGGGCGGTTCTTCCTCTTTTCCTTGGCCCTTCATTAGTCCTTCACTGCTCTCTTAATCACATTTTAGCATGGCAGTAATTTATACTCTTACAGTATTTGCATCTGAACTTCTTAAAGTTATGATTCTCATGTAGTTCCTATACAATTTTGTTGATTCATGCCAGAACTAATCATTTTATGTGTACATCTTACAAGGATCTACTGAAGGTCACCTGGAGCCATAAAGACATAACTCTAGCGATGATATTTAGGTTGTATGGGCCTACCCCTAGCCCTGTCTATAAGGCAGGTAAATGCTTAAAATTTCAGAAACATGGTTTATTATTGTTTTTATATTATATATATCTGGATTTGGAAAATTTCTAGACACAGCTTTTCTGTTATTTTCTTTATATAAAACTAAGTTTTTCTGATGCAGTTTTTCTAGAGATGGGGAAAAAGTGTTTAGTTTTTCTTAAAGAGGCAGGTTGTTGCAGGTATTGTCAAGTCAGATCTGACTCACAGCAACTTTATGTACAACAGATTGAAACCCTCCCCAACATTGTCCCATGCTCAGCACTATGTCAGTGCTTTTCTGCTATTTATAGGGTTTTTGATGGCTGATTGTTTTGGGAGTGGGCTGCTAAGTTCTCCCATTTTTGTGGTGCTGGGAATCGAACCTAGGACCTCACAGAGTACAGAGCAGCATTCTACCAACTGAGCTAAATCCCAGCCTTTAGTGAACTTTAGAGACTCTTATGTAATAAATTTGGGAGAAGGACCTGGCAACCCCCTCCCAAAAATCAATCTGCCATTGAAAACCCTATGAGCAGCAGAGAAGCACTGACAATAGTGTTTCCCCTATTGTACAGAGGGTCACTGTGAGTCGGATACCGACTCGAAGGCACCTAACAACAACAACATATTTATTACATGTTGTTGTTGTTGTTGTTAGGTGCCGTCGAGTCGGTATCCGACTCATAGTGACCCTCATAGGGTTTTCAGTGGCTGACTGTTTCGGGATTGCCTTGGGAGTGGATTGCCAGGCCCTTCTCCCACTTTTGCGGTGCTGGGAATTGAACTCGGGACCTGAGAGACTGCAGCACAGCGCTCTACCAACTGAGCCAAATCCCAGCCCATGTAACAAATATAGAAGTTCTAAGTTTCTCATCATTCATGTTAATATATTTTTCAAAAAAGGGTAGAAAAGAAAAAAACAAAACATTTCCCTGTCCCCTTTCCATCATTACTTCATTACTAGAAGGCTCCAAGAAAATTTAAGGATCAGGTTTTGGATAAAAAGGAAATTAGCTTTGTTTGAAGTAAAGGTAAAATCTTAACTGAAGGAGAGACGTTTTTCTTTCCTTTTTAAAATTGTTGATGACTTTGAATGGATTTAAGAATTAAAAGGGAATTTCCTTAGGAAAGACTCACAATAGCATTTGTGCTATTTTTGGTTGTAGGAATTTTGAACTAAAGATCAATGAAATTTTATAAAGGAAACAATGAATTACCTAAAAATAGGACATAAAAGACTAGTTTCTAAAATGAATACATTTTTATTATGCAGTTAGAAGGTGTGAATGAAAATTAGTATGTAGCATATATGCATACTCAGAATATTTTGTAGATTTTAAGTATAACTACCATATTAATGCTGAAAGCATTTTTCTATTGTGCATTTTGTTTGCTGGCATTGTTAGATGACAGTTATCCATTTTTCTTTAGAAAACAGTTACAATCAAGCATTGTTTCACCCTTGGGAAACTTAGGCTAAGCAGAGATGGCCATGGAACATAATAAATCAGTAATAGCGCCAGGCATGCAGGGCGGTCTGAGAGAGGCTTGGGTGAGTGAGTGTCAGGGCTGATAGGTTGCCCAGGAAAGTCTTTCTTTGCAAAGCCATAACTCTGTGGAAGAAGCTGAGTTCCAGAACTCTGGTGTATTTGGGTATCAAGTTCAGAGTTGGGGTTCTTGAAGCTCTGTCTTCTTGCCTCAGCCTCCGAGTGCTGGGATTCCAGGCGGGTGCCACCATGCCCAGCCGCAGCTTCAATTACTGATATATTTTTGTGGTGCTTCCCTCTCCTCTTGATTCCTTACTTCTTTTCCCCCAATAATGGTTCCCCTCTCTCAGCAGGAGGACCTTTGGGGAGGAGCAGCTGACCCTGTCCAAGTGGGTTTTGTGAACCAGTGTTGACAACATCACTGGGAGCTGTTGAGCATGCAGGATCTCAGAACTGCTGCACCCCAACCTCCATTCTCGTAAGGTCCTCAGAGGGTATTGCACACGCAGTGAAGTTTGAGAAGCACCCCGCCCACAGATAGGTGAAAACAGAGATGGTGCTTAGTGAGGACAGGTGAGCGACAAAGACTGGGGGCAGGCTAACAGGCGGCTTAATGGGAGAAGGCACCAAATCAGCCAAGCAAAAAACCCAGGATAGAAACATGAGAAGCTTCCCCTAGCCTTCCAGAGGATGTAGAACAGGAAGAGTTTGTCAGTTAACCAGTGTGCTAACTGGAGCCCAGCAACAGTGGCTGGGAAGAGCACATGCAGAGAGGAGCCGTGAGGGTGTGCGGGATGGCCAGGGATGTCTGGCATGGGCCTGACTTGTTGAGCGGTCTGGGGTTGCCTTCTCTCCGGTATCATCAGGCCTTCTTGTCTGGCTCCTCTTGTTCCTGTGTTTAGTCCTGATACACATAAAGGCAGCCACCCTTTCTTCTTTAGACATCATCTGCCATAGTGGCCAATAAATAAAAGTGAGTGTCTTACGGTTTTCATCAAGGAAATCCGTCATGTTGCCTAGAAATTCACTATCCCCAAGAAAGGCCCTGTCCCCACCTTTTCTTGAAGCAATGGGCTAAAGTTACCTCTAACCACATTATTTGACGAGTAAAGTTTAATCCCCTCTTTTCTGTTACCTAGTTTTGTCATCTTAGATTATTTCTCAATTTTCTCATCTGAAAAAGAAGAAACTGAGAAGGTTGGACTTGATCTCTCATGTCTCTCTTCTTAAAACTCTATGGATTTATGAGTGTTCTCCCCCTCTGAAGAAAGGAATAGATCTATGGGATTCTATGCAATTTAAATGCTACTACATACAAGAAATACAAGATTTTCTCATTGATGGTTTTTTCCCTGATCTTTCTTTGTTCCTTTCTCTGATCTTCAACTTTTGTAGAGGATTAAAGTGGAAAGCGGAGAGGAGCGATCACTTTGCCTTTGGTCTTTCCCTGTTACAGGTGCACCAGTCCTACCTTTTGGAGAGGAACCTCCTAACTCACCGTTTCTGTTGGGTTATTCTCATACAAACACCTGTGGTGTAGACCCTGGAGATTAGCCTAGACTTTTTGTCTTGACGTCCAAGGCCTGGGAAAACTGACCCTGACTATGATTTTATTATCTGTTCTCCACTTTGAATATTGACTCCTCACTAGGCTAGTGCCTTTCTAATCCTGTGTATATTAGCCTTTTCTTAACCTGATTCCCACGAAACATTTAAAATCATCTCTAGTCTCACTTCTTTCTGAGACCACAGTTTGTCATATACTAATGACTCTTTTTTCCTGTAGTCTTTTATTTTTAAGAGAGTTTTTAATTTTCATCGAAATTTTCATGTTTTTGGTGTCTCGCCTTGCATACATTGTGCACTTCTTCAGGTGAGGAGGCTGTTCATGCCTTTGGATAATTTATATTTTTGTTAGTCAGCTTTTCATTGCTGTGACAAAATGCCTGAGAAAATCAGCTTAAAGGAAGGAAGATTTATTTTGGTTCGGAGTT
The DNA here is from genome assembly GCA_007922755.1 of Pedetes capensis. NCBI lineage: Eukaryota > Metazoa > Chordata > Mammalia > Rodentia > Pedetidae > Pedetes > Pedetes capensis. The sequence continues at coordinate 369,275 of VMDO01000076.1, read as the reverse complement.
CAGAGGCTTTAGTCTGGGGTCACTTGGCTCTGCTGTCTGTGGTTCGGTGCTGAGGGAGAAGTGGCAGGGATCGTGCGGTGGAGCCGATGAGCCGGTGGTGGAGCCAAGCCCCATATAACCTACTTCCTCTACCTAGGCCCCGTCTCTTAAAGCTGCTAATTAAGCCCACCGCCCAATAACCTGTTAAGCTGAGTCCATGAGTGGATGAATCCACTCCTGATGTCAGAGCCCTCCACATCCACTCCCTTCCCAAAGGCCCCACCTCTGAATGCTGCTCCATTGTGAACCAAGCCTCCAGCCTATGGGCTTTGGGAGGACATTTAAAATCTGAACCAGAACAATACTCTCTTCAGTCTATGCACTTAATGGTTGTATAGAATTATTTGTCGAAAGGTACAGTGGAGATTTTTGTGGCTTGCTTTCTTTGTTGATGAAATCCCTGAAGTAAAACAGTGACTTTCTTTGGAACCTGAAAGATCCAATGACAATAGTGAGTGGGAAGATATACATTGGAGACAGAGATGCTGGAGGCGTTTGACCATTTTTTCAATGACAAATGTAATGGATAAAATTTCACTTATTGTCGTCGCCCCCCCCCCCCCAGTAACTTTTCCCTGATCATCCTTTTACCAAAATTACAAGCAGTTCTTTTTCTTTCTTCTTAATGCAGCAGGGACGATGAATTTTTCCTTACCAGAATGTGTTGTATAGAGAAAGTCTGCAGCAGTAGATTAAGGAGTTGAGGTTCTAGTCTAGGATCTTCCACTGTCTTTCTTTCTGACCGCAGAAAACTGTCCACTATTCTGAGCTTTCCTTTATTTGTGAAATGGTGAGTATGATAGTAACTTTCTGTAAGTAAAACCCTTGGGTTGAGAATGAAGGAGAAAGCTGAAGTAATACAATATAAATTAAGATACAAGAGACTTTTTCTGTTATGTGTCTGTTAACATGTACAGCATTAAAATACCCTGGTGAATGTTTTTATATCCTTAAAAATTCCCTTTAGATTTTAAGCTTTTAGCTAGGTAGAACTTTGTTTTGTTTTGTTTTGTTTTGTTTTTAAATGGCATTTAGTTTAGTATTTCATGAAGTGTGGTATCAAATAAATATTTTTTTGAAACATATCCAACTAGTCTAAACGAAATCACTTTTAAAGAGTAGTATTATCTACACTAGTTGCTGTTATCACCAACTTTCTTAAGTTAAAATATATTTTAAAAATAAGCTGTTATTTTTTCCCAAACATGACCATTCCAGGTAAACTAAAAATAGTATTTGCTTACTAAGCCTGAAAACAAACAAATAAGCAAACCAAAAAAATGGAAAGCAATTAGAATTGCTACTTTAAGAAAATTTTGCAGTTGGTGGTTCCCAATTGTAAATGACACCCAATTTATTCAGGTAACCAACCTTTCTCTCTAGCTTCCCTCTTTGTCCTTTCTCCTCGTTTCTGCTCTCCCTCACTCTTTCCCAGGAATCAGACACGGGGAACCTGCTAGGTAGGTGCTGTGAACAGAAAGATGAGTGAGATAGTTTCCTATTCACAAGGATCTGCCTCGTGGGTGTTGGTCTGCCCAGGGACTTTAAGTATCCAAAGTGATAGCTCAGTCATTCTCTCTCAGGATGTTTGGTGAATCAGGATATTTTGTCTTTTCTCTGGGGCAAAACGTTTCCTTTGTATTCTTACACATTTTTAATGGGAATCGTGATGTTGTCTTCTCTAAGTTTATAAGGCTCTGTGTCCCCTGTTGTCCGTGGCAGCATTACCATTTTAACAGAACGGTTATTTTTTTTTTATTAGAAATTTTTAATGTACATCATAATGTGATTCATTTTGACATGCTTTTCGTTGTGACAATTTTCATATATGCAATTTGATAAGCATTATTCATATAGGTTACCCCTTACCCTCCTCTATGTTTCCCCCCTCTCCCCCTTCCCATCTAAGTTTCCCATCCAAGTCTTCTCTATCTTTTACTATATAGTATTTTTCTATATGTCCTTGGAACAGAATGGTTAATTAGAGTAGTAGTTTTTGGTTTTAAATGCCAAATAGCGATGTGTGTGGGGGGTTCCTAATAATGGTTTATTTTACTGGCAGGGAATATCTAAAACTAATAGTTGGAAGTTAGTATTCTTTTTTAATTGTGTGCAATACTGAAATGTCCCCTTCTTATATTCACTGATGTATTTTGGTCTCTTTTGTAGCAAACAGACTGTTTTCCACATCACAGATACTCAAATAGTTGAAGAAAAATTTCTTTCTCCTGTAAATCATCCCTTAAACAATCTCCATTCTAATAACTGTTGGTTATATGATAGAGTTCCTTCATTTTTCAATATTGTTGATTTTCCTCATTGAACATGAATCTGTCAATTCCTCTTAAAACATATCGTGTATATTTTAAAAAAAATTAAAGGACTACCATGTTATGATAACAGAACACTTCGTGTCTCTCCTTTTCCAAATTTATCTGTTAATTCGTTGTTTTTTAGTTACTCCCTTCCAAATTATTGTTGCTCTGCCTGGGATAAATATAAGGTTGTCACTGATTGTTGGCCCAGTTATCTATTTGTTACAAAGTTTCATGATAGCTATATAGTGTTGTTATTCTAGAAACTATATCGGCTCATTAATTTTTCTTTTTAAGATTTTGTTTTCAATGTTATGATTTATTTACTTGCAACTTTTTTCTTGCTTTTTCTTTTTTTCTTTATTTTTGATTTTTTCTTTTACATTACAGACAAACAAAAACTTCCTCCTTTTATCTTTCCCTTCTCTGATTTATGATAAATTTAGTTTCCTTTGGCCTGGCATTTGCTTCAGCAGGCAGTCTTCCTTCAAGTACCTCCCTGATTGATGTGTAATCTTTGATATCTTCCATTAGCCTCCAGGATCACTAAGTTCAAGGCCCCCTTGGAACCTAAGGAGCCCTGCCGAGGAGCTGAAGGCCTTCAGAGTCCTTGGGGTGATTGACAAGGTAATTCTTCAGTGTCTCTTCAAGAGTTCAGTCATAAATCGACTGCATGCTGACATTCTGTCTTTGAAGCTTTGGATCTTAAGGATATGAAACAAAAGGAGAAAATGACTCAAATGCATCTGCACTTTAAAATAACAAAAGCAGAAGAGAAAAAGCTTTTATCTAAGCAATTCATGTAAGGTCATGCAAAATACATTTGAGCAAATGGAGAAGGCACGTGCTTGTCGGCATTCAGTGGAGTAAGGAGTTTTATTTTACAAAAGTGTAATGGTGGAAGGTGCACTTTGTGTTCGGTAACTTGTTGAGTCAGTTCTTCAGTGTTAATCGATGTAGTCATTTTAATGGTCAAAAAGAAAAGTAGCATTTCCTGATAACTACTACTTATTGAGCACCTGCTATGTGTCAGCCCTGTACTAGGCATTTTACATAAAACAGTTTATTTAATCCTTCTCAAAACCCTATTATTTGCATCTTGGTGCGAAAATGCTTTAAAAAACATGAAGTGACATGCTCAGAAATCTCATAGCTAACTTAGAGGGGTGCTGGATATTCAAACCTTGATTTTGTTGACTCTAAAAACTGCTTTCTTCCCCAGTACTACACTCAGTCTCCTCTGTGCACACACACGCCCAGCCTTTGTATTTGGAATAAAAGTACTAGGCTAATGTAGGAATCTGCCATTGAGTACGTGTAAATTTGGTGACATGTCAGATGTGCCACATACTAACAATACCGTCAGATAATTTCCAAGTATAATTTAAAAACCCATAGACAGGCCATTTGTGGTAGCTCATGCCTGTATTCCCAGCCACTTGGGAGGCATAGGCAGGAGGATCTCAGGTTTGAGGCCAGAGGTAGCCTTAGTAACTTTGTGAGACCCCGTCTCAAGATGAAAAATAAGAAATGAGCTGGGGGTGCAGCTCAGTGGTAGAGCACTTGCGAAGTATATGCAGGACCCTGGGTTCAACCCCCAAGTACCACAAAGAAGAAAAATAAACTTACAAATAAAATACATAGTAAGCTATGTTTAAACATATTTGATCATCTACCACTTTTCTGCCTACAGCCATAGCCCTGTGGCATCTGATCCCGTCAGATCTTGGAAGCTAAGCAGGGTCAGGCCTGGTTAGTCCTTGGATGGGAGAGTGCCTGGGAACACCAGGTGCTGTAGGCTTGGGAGAAGGACCTGGCAACCCACTCCAAGACATCAGTCCGCCATTGAAAACCCTATGAATAGCAGAGAAGCACTGACAATAGTGTTTCACCTGTTGTACGCAGGGTTGCTATGAGTCGGATGCTGACTCGACGGTACCTAACAACAACAACTACCACCACTTTTCTACCAAAATAAAATAAAATACCTTATTTTGTATTAATGCATAAGTTATTCTATATCTTTTTCACTATTAAGCATCTTTCCTGAAACACTTTAATGTATGGTTGTAATTTAATGTTCATTGAGTACTTGTTCTAAAGTATGCATGTAATTTGCTGTTAAAATTGAACAATATACATTCTATCTCAAGCAATTTAGACAATTCAGAATTTGAGGTATTCAAAGGGAACATTAAGTTGGATATTTCATGAAGCTATTCGTGTTTTATTCTTACAGGCATTGTTTTCTCATATAAATTTATATGACTGAACTTTGAACTTAAAGAATTCTAAGTAGTAGAACTTTTTGTGTACATTTCAGAGACTGACTGTTCCCTTATTGGTGCATTCTCTAGCTTTTTCAGTGTGGAGAATGTTGCATTGGATAGTGAATGGAAACAAAATAGTGATGGAGGGGTTGCTAGGTTCTTGTATTTTGGTTTAGACAAATCTTTCTTGATGAACAGTGTCTGTCCCTTCTCCTAGATTTGTTTCTTTTGACCCATCATGCATGACCTTTCCTCACTGTTCTGGAAACTTCAGATTACCTTGACATCCTAGTAGTACCTGTGAATCTCACAGGTTTGTATAAACAAGGCCTTGTGACAGTGGGAGAATTCCTGAATTCTGTGCAGAGGTGTTAATTCATTCCTGTCTTTGGTCTGTTAACCTGGAAAGTGTGCTCAGTGTTTAGCAGATGCCATTTTCTAAGTAGAGATAAGGAAATATGTATCTTGGAATTAGTCAGCTTTGCAATAATATTTTAAAATGTATAACCTGGTGTCTACTTATAGAAACATGAGTAGGTAAACTTTTAAAGGTTTGGATTGTTGTTCAAGATAAATTCCTTTCTGTCGTGAGGAATACCTTAAATTTGGGTTTTAGCAAGTTGGAGTTTGGATCAATGCAGAAGACTAGAAAAGAAACAGCATGCATACAACCCAATTTGTGTGATTCTGTTTCATTATAGTACTTGTTCTTTGTTATTTGAGTGTTACCTGTTTTTTTTTATTGTTGTTGTTGGTTTTTTTTTTTTGCGGTACTGGGGGTTGAACCCAGGGCCTCGTGCCTGCATGCTCTTCAAGTGCTGGACCACTGAGCTGCACCTCAGCCCATTTTTTTTTTTTTTTTTTTTTTTTACTTTTTGAGACAGGGTCTTGCTAAGTTACGCAGACTGCCTCTGGTCTCAAACCTGCGATCCTCCCGCCTCTGCCTCCTGAGCCGCTGGGATTACAGGCGTGCACCACCACGCCTGGCCAGTGTTACCTGTTAATGCAGGAAAATGCAGTTGTGTATTGAGCTGTACTGAGCAAAATGATTTTATAAATCTTTATCTAGAACGTAAAATAAGGCGGAATTATTCATTAGTATCCAGACTGTTAAGTTCCATGAGAACAGTATTGTATTTCTTATTTCCCACTATATTTTTAGTACCTAGCATCCTACCTGGCACATAGTGGGTACTCAGTAGATATTTGTGGAATGTGTGAATTGAAGTTGAAATACTTTAGAATATTTCACAGAGAGTGCCACCTACTGGTGCAAAGTGAGACTGCTACCTCGTATCATTACCCAAAGTGCCCACTCAGTAGGTGTCTTTCTCCAGAGGGACAGTGACTCGTAGGTGTTTGTTGGTTTAGTATTCACACGGAAGTAAATGACCTTCTGTCCCTTACAGGGATTATAAGATCCTTCATGAACATAGTTATGCAACAAGGAATTTAATTGTCAGAGGCTTTGGAATATACATAAGCTGGGAAGCATCCCGTTTCAAGAATGATCAGGGTAGCAAAGTCCCTCCGAAGGATATCATAGAAAGAAGAGCTGAAAAGCAAGTGAGTCTTTAACCTGCTAAAATCATGTGAGGTCGTTGCATATTTGAGGGCTGTCCTGGGTAGAAAAGCATATCATGTTTTATTTATATCTTGGAGGTAAAAAGATGTTAAGTATGCCAGAACAACAGGTGCAGTCTAGGCTCATGTCAGACACACCCAAATTTTCGGTTTCACCGGGAGAAAGGTAGGTAGGGGGTAAACGTTGCTTGTGAAAATCCCTCACAAGATAGAAGTAGAACCAAAGTGTGCGAGCATCTGAAGAGTAACCTGTATTGTAGCTCAGGATTAGAAATACCATTAAAGAATTAATATTGTGCCTGAAGGCAGACTGGATTCCTTCACACTGTGTGAGCTTCTTGTCTTTTGAGAAATGTAGGTAAATGCTCAAAGGTCAATGGGAGGGCTACTGTAGAAGGAATTTCAAGCAGTGGATGCATTTTTTCATTAGATGACTTTTAAAGACTTCTTTAAGCACTGCGCTTTATTGACACACAGTCTTCCTGTAGTAATTGCAGGAGAAAGTGGAAATTAGCATATGGGGTGGGTTACAGAGGATGGATTATTGTTATTTTCATATAATTTCTTTTATGTGTGTAGGTTCAATGTGTTGCGAATGTGCAAGATTGGAATAAATGATGTGTCTATATTTGCATGTGTATAAAGATTGTTTATTTATAGGTACTTTGCAATTGAGTTGGAAGGCTGGATAGGTGGTTTGACTGCTTGAAAGCTGAGTGTTTGTGAGGAAGTTCATTATTGTGTAACTGATATAAAGGATAAAGGATCCCATAGGCTAGTCAACAGTGATGGACCATTGTCACTTTCCTGGTTTTTAGCTTACATTGTAGCTATATAAGCTGTACCTATTGGAGAAATCCAGGTGAAGGGTAAGTGGGGCTCTTTGGACTATGGCACAACTTCCTGAGAGTTAAAAGAGAAAAAAAGTCTAGGTGGAATACTAATTTGAACACTGGAGTAATAATACCAAGCTACACCTGCCTCATGGCCACTTAGTGCTTCTGGTTTATGTGTAGCCAGAGAGTCAGGGAGTCGTGTGTGTGTGTGTGTGTGTGTGTGTGTGTGTGTGTGTTGTTCACAGAGAAGTCCAGTGAAGACTGTATGGAATGCCCAAATTCTACTCTGAAAAGCAACTTATATTGGTTGGTTTGCAAATCATTGTTATAAGAGATGTTACATACTTTATAAGCCCATTACTATTAGGTCAAGTGCCTTGACATTTTGTAATCAATGTAGCCTCCCAATGTAAGACTCGAACCCCAATTTGGAATTCTGAGCCTACCCAGAGAATTCCCAGTGAGAGACGGAGGCCAGTGCCGCTGCAAAAGCACAGGATTTTATTGTCTGGCGCGTCGGGGTCTACTCAGCTCCATCGAACGAGAGAGCGAAAGAGAGAGAGAGACCCCGAAATGTAGAAGGGAGGGCTTTTTATACCCTTACAGAAGCCAAATGGCGGGCTAGCTGAATGGTACAACTTGATTGGTCGCATTGGTTGACTTTTAAACTAATTGGTTAAAACAATAGCAAGGGCTGATGATAACAAGAAGGAAAGCGGCAGCTTAAGATAGCTCGGGACTTCCCAAATTGGGAGGGGTGGGGTCTCTCCCTGAGGCAGTGGAAAATTTTCTTAGCCTGATCTATGAAGTGGCTTTTCTATGGCTAAGCTGGGTCCTTCACCAACTTTATCTGATGCTTGCCAGGAAGAATGTTTAGATTGATGTACAATGGAAAAATACTGGAGTTTCTACTTTGTAGCTCAAATATGATAGAGAAAATTTTTGGAGATGGTTCAAATTGAGTGTATGTCCAAAGATTGGTTTTTGCCTTCTTTAAGGTGCACAAGTAATGTCCTCTGTGATAATATATGGAAAAACGATCCCCATGGGGAACCCAGCTACATCAGTATGTGGATGTTTGTTCATTAGAGGAACATTGGGTTAAACTGGGTTAAGCCAAAAGGATTTCTGTTCATACTTCATCTAAACAGTGGGACCAGACATTATCTCCCGTGTTCAGTGACACCACTTTACGGTACGTTGCGTGTGGAGAAAAGGAGAAGAGGTCCTTTCCCTATTCTATCTGCTACGTCCAGTTACAAACTCTGGATATTGTATAGAAAACAGACATAGGAAGACTGAAAAGTAGAGAGAAGGAAGACTGGCTGTTGAGCCAAAGAACTACTTGGTGGTAAGTTGTGGGGTTTTCTGAACGAGTAACTTGGAAGAGCCCACAGGTGCGGACAAAAAACCAAACTGAAACAACACTAGCAAAAAATCTGTTCCTTCTAGACAAAGTTTAGCATGCTGAAGGACTATTCAACAAAACAATGAATAACAATGGATTTGTTTTAGAGAAACACTACAGAGAAACTGTGGCTCTGTTTCCACTCCCACTTGTTAGTAGGTGCCTTCGAGTTGGGTCTGACTCATAGAGGCCCAGTGTACAACACACAGATAGTGCCAGGACCCTCCAAGTACTAAGCAGGCTGGATCCTGCTTAGCTTCCGAGATCTGACGAGATTGGAGGCGAGGGTGGTATGGCTGCAGACACCACTCCCACTTGCAGAGGCCAAGTGTGGCTTCTAGACTTTTCCCCTTGCCAGAGTATAACGGGGTGCCCCATTCCTCTGCTGCAGTAGTGTCAGAGGAAGCCTGGGAGATTCAGGACTTGACTATTTCCCAGTGGTAATGAAGCCCTTGTGCTTGAGATCAGTATTGGCAATCTGAGAAGCAGTAGCAGGACGCCCTGTCCTTCACAGCCACGGTGATTTCTGTGAAGGCCTGGACATCGGTCTTCACCCAGTGGTAACCAGGAGCCCTGCTTTCCTTCTTCAGATAGCAGTGAAGGCTGTATGGGGCACCTCAACTTCCATCCCTGCCTGGGAGTAACAAACTGATTATTTATTCCCTTCCCCTATCAGAGTGATGTCAGGGGTGACTGTTAAAAGATTTAAGTAAGATGAAAGATCTGATGACATAATACCAAAATGTGCAGGTTTCTGTTGAAAGTTCCTTGTCATGCAAAGACTAGGTAGAGCTTATCTTGACTGAGGGAAGATAATCAGCAAATACAAACACTGAAATGCCACAGATGTTAGAATGGTCTGGGAATGGTTTTAAAGCAGCCGTCATAAAACGCATCAGTGAGCACTTACAAACATGTGTAAAACCAATGAAAAAAAAGTCTCAGCAAAGAAATAGAGGATATAAAAAAGCCAAATGCAAATTTTAGAACTACAAAGTATACTGAGAGAGAAAAAGTAAACTCTCTCAATGAGCTCAACAGCCGAATGGATAGGACAAAGGAAAAAGTCAGTGCTCTTTAAGGTAGAGCTGTAGAAATTGTCCAGTCTGAACAGAGAGAAGTAGACAGGGAGGAAAAGAGAAGGAATACAGACCAATACAGACTGTGTGAGACTGTATCAGAAGAGCTCATAATTGTGTCATTGGGCTTCTAAAAGGAGAGGAGGAAAGATCTGAGATTGAAAAGTATTTGAGGAAATAAACCTGCAAATTTAGGACATTGAGTGAACGCCAAATAAGACAAACCCAAAGAAATTTATGACAAGGTCCATCACAGCCAGACTTATAAAAACTAGTGGCGAAGAGAAAATATTGAAAGCAGTGTGCGAGAAATAACATCTTACCTCTTGGCCAAAACCAGTACCAATGATAATGACTTTCAGGTTATAAACGGTGGAGGCCAGAAGGACATGGCACCTTTTTAAGCACAGCAAGAATAGATCCGCTCACCCAGATTTCTGTATCCCGTGAAAATAGTGTACAGGAATGAAGGGGAAATCAAGGCATTCTCAGATTAAGGAACACAAAAAGAACTTGTCACTAGCAAACCTACCATAAAAGAATAACTGGAGGAAGTTTTCTAAATAGAAAGGAAATGATAAAACAAAAATTTTAGAACATGAAAAAGAAAAGGATAATGGAAAGAGTAAAATACGGGCAGATACAATAGACTTTCCTTCTCTTCAGTTTTGTAATAATGTTTTATGGTTGAAACAAAAATGATAAAATCATCTGATATAATTCAGATGTGTAGAGAGAAAGTGTTTCTGATTATTTATTTACTTAGTTAGTTGTTGAGACAATGTCTAGCTGTGTAGCCCACGCTATCCTGGAACTTGCTGTGTAGACAGTGCTGGCCTCAAACTCATGTCAGTCCTCTTTGCCTCAGCCTCCCAGAGTGCTGGATTGAAACATGCACCACCACACCTGGCTCGCTATTTCAGATATTTGTAAATGAAGGAGAGAGTAAAAGAGCATAAAAGGAGGAATCTCTCATCAACATCACATGTTCTCATTAAAATGTTAGAAATTAGATTACAACAATATTCAAAAGGAATTTATGCAGATTCACCAAATGGGATTTATCACAAGGAGGTAAGTCTGGCCTGACAGTTGCACATCCGTTAATGTAATCCAGCATATCCACAGCCAACAAGAGAGAAGACATAATCATGTCAATCGATGTAAAAAAAAAAAAAAAAAAAACAAGTGGTATAATCTAACACCAACTCATGATAAAAACTCTCAGCCAACTAGGAATATATGGGAACTTCCTGAGCTTGATAAAGAACATCTGCAAAAAGCTTGTAGCAAAAATCGTACGTAATGGTGAGAAACTAGAAGTTTTCTCTCTGAGAACAGAAACAAGGCGAGGATGTCCCCTTTCACCACTCTTTTTCAACATAGTGCTGGAAATCCTACTATTGCAGTTAGGCTAGAAAAGGAAATAAATGCTAAACAGATGGGGAAGGGAGACTTCTGTCTCTATTCACAGATAACACTATTGTGTAAAAAATCGGAAAGAATTGACAAAAAGCTGGAACTAATAAATGTTTACTGCAAGGCCACAGGATGCAAAGTCGTTATTATTTATTTATTTATTTTTGCAGTACTAGAGGGTCGAACCCAGAGTCTTGCATAAGCTAGGCAAGTACTCCACCACCGAGCTGTACCTCCAGCCCCCTTTTTTATTTTTTTGAGACAAGGTCTCCCTAAGTTGTGCAGGCTGCCACTGGCTTAGAACCTGTGGTCCTCAAGCTCAGTGGCAGAAGAGTTGCAAAGCATGTGCAGGGGCCTTGCTTCAGCTCCCAGTACCACCAAAAACCAAAACCAAAAACAACAACAAAAAGTAATCAAAGAGGTAAATAAATGGAGAGATTCATGGTCATGGGTAGGAAGACTGATTATTGTCAAGATGTCAGCTTTTCCCAGCTTGATCTAAAGATTTAACGCAATCTGATTCAAAATTTCAGCAAGTACATTTTTGGATATCATCAAACTGATTTCTTAAGCTTATGTGGAGGGGCAAAAAACCCAGAACAGCCAAGACAATATTGAAGGAGAGGAACAAAATCAGGGAGCTGATACTTCCTTGACTTTAAGACTTATAAAGGCACAGTACTCAAGAGCAGTGTGGTATTGGCTAAAGAACAGACATGTACATCAATGGAACAGAAAACAGAGCTCAGAAATAGACCTACGAAAATACATTCTGACCTCTCACAAAGGAGTGAAGATGGTACAGTAGAACAGAGCTCGTCTTTCAACAGATTGTGCTGGAACAACTGGATATCCACATGCAAAAGAAATGAATCTGAACACAGATCTTACATTGTTCACAAAAATGAATCCAAAATGGATCATAGAGCTAAGTCAAAATGTGGAACTATGAAATTTTTATAACATGAGAGAAAATTGGGTATTTATTTATTTTCTTTTTCTTTTCGTGGTACTAGGGTTTGAACCCAGGGCTTCATGCATGCCAAGCAAGTGCTCCACCACAGAGCTGTCCCCCTGCCCCTTTTCTGTTTTTTTGTTTTTGAGATAAGGTTTTGCTAAGTTACGCAGGCTGCCTCTGGCCTTGAACTTGAAATCCTCCTGCCTCCGCCGCCTCAATCACTGGGATTACAGGGGTATACCGCCACGCTGTCATGACATTGGGTATTACAGTGACTTTTCAGATCCAACACCAAAGATATAACCTATTAAGGATATATCTCATAAGCTAGGCTTCAATAACATTAAATCTTTATGTCTGTGAATGACGCGATCAAGGGGATGAGAAGATGAGCCTAACAGACTGGGAGAAAATATTTTCAAAAGATATCTGATAAAGGACTGTTAAAATGTACAAAGAGCTGTTAAAACTCAATGATGATAAAATGAACAAAAGTTCTAACAGATCACCAAAGTAGATATACAGGTGGCAAATGACCCGAATGGAAAGACGCTTAGTATCATGTCTCAGTAGAGCTTGGGCAGTTAAAATAGCAATGCTAACTTCCCAGCTCTCCAGAAGTTCCCTGATGGTCCCTTGTCTGAATTAGACACTCTTCTCGGCTCCAGTTGTACCTGCCGTTCTGCAGCATAGCACCTATTAAACTGCTTTTAATCGACCCTCTCTCATGCCAAACTAAATGTATCTAGGGCACAAACCGTAGCCGGTGTGTTCATTGTTTTTTATTTTTTCCTCTGAGTCTAGTACTGTGCCTGCACATAAAAGACATTCAGCAACTAGACATTGATTTAAATTTTAATATCTGATTCGGGGGGTTAGATGCCTACACATCAGTTTGCTGTTGAATTTTATGTATGATGTTGAAATTTTTCTATCATCCTTTTTTTCTCTTTGTTTTCTTTTAGTGCTTTCCCTTTTCTTTTTCTCTTCCTAGTTTCCTTTCCAGGAAGAGAGTTTATGATATCCTGTGTATTTTTGCAGCGCAGCAGAGTTTTGTTTTCCATGTTAGTGTTTCTGGGTGATCGCATTTTATCGTTGTTATAATATGCTAGAATAGATTACAAAGATACTTCTGAATTGTCACTTCTAGCAGTCTGAATCTGCAAATGTAAAGCAGTTTTTCACAATTTGCTACTTAACAATTTTTTGTTAACTAACTAATTTTTTGTGGTACTTGAGGGTTGAACCCTCACACATACTTTGCAAGTGTTCTACCACTGAGCTTCACCCCAAAGCCCATTGTTCCCCTTTTACTTTGAGGCAGAGTCTCGCTAAATTGCAGAGGCTGCCTTTAGCCTTGAGCTTGCCATGCTCCTGCCTCCACCTTTGGAGTCACTGGGATTCCAGGTGTGCTGCATCACTCCCAGCACGAGAACATGTCATTTTTAATGGTGTCCACACTGTTTTCGTCAGTGTGAATGTTTTACCAGTCCCAGGCTGCTTGTGGCCTGTGTGACAGTATCAGACAATTCATTTGGGATCTGTGCCCTAAGTAGATTTGTGTTGCGTGCCTTGCTTGCACCATTAAATTTGTGCAGCTCTGTTTGGGGATGCCACAAGGAAGCTGGTTTTGGAATGTACTTTACACTTTTTTGTACACTTCGTCCTGATTCATTAGTACATGGCCCTGATGAGATGCTGCTGTGCTGAACAAACTTTATTACACATTGGAAGGAAGCACAGTGCACTGGTGAGACAGAAGCCATATTTTTAAGTCACCCAGAACATCAGTCACTGTGACTTGGGGAAAGTGGTGAGACAGTTGCCTGCAGTGGTCAGAAGTGCTGTAGTTTGGGTGGGAGAGGAAGTCCTCTTGGGGAGAATGTTCAGAATAAATTTAAGGGGCTGGAGGTTTAGTTCACTTGGTAAAAAGCTTGTTTAGCATGAACTAAGGCCCTGGGGTCAATCCCCAGTGCCTTCCCCCCAAAAAATGAACTTAAGATGTTAAGGAAGAATTTCTCATAGCACCAGATGGTGTGGATAATGTTAATAACCACAAATGAATTCACGAATACTGGTGAAAGGAATGTAGTTTACCTACAGGTTTTATACGCAGAACCAAAGTAGTTGTTGATTATAATTAAGAATAGCATCTTTAAAGAACTACATCTAATATAACTACTTTGAAATAAGGGGCAACCATATGTTTGAGACACAAATTTTAATTATGTTTCTTAATACTCAGTGTTTTATTCTCCTTAATGTTTAAATATATTGTTTAAATAAGTAAGAGTACTTACTCCTAATTGCAAATATTTATTTACATAGATAATATATTCTATACTTGCAAAACCCTTGGTAGATACTGTTTATATATTAGATTTATAGAGTATTTTTTGTTCCAAAGTACCCAAATTCTTTCAGTATTAAAGTTTGACAGCCTAACATATTTTTAGAAATAGGGGTGTAAGGGCAGTTTTATACTAGGACAACCTAAGCAGTTGTGAAGTAAAGGGACTAATTTCATTTTACCTCCTATGGCTTAGTTTATGTAATCTCAGGGTTAGAAAGGCCTTTAAGGTCATCTGACCCAGTACATTACAGATTTGTGGTTCCTATACAGTGTACCATTGATGGCTCTTCAGCCTCAGGGCCTTTTATTTACCAATTTAGCAAACATGTGGCAGGCACCAGGAGATGCTGGGAATAGTAGGATATATAAGACCTGGTTCTTTTCTTTGATATAGCTGGAAAGATACAGGTATGTACTTAACTTCTGCAGCAGCATGGTATAGGCTGTAACGAAGGATAAATACATACAGAGCTACTTAATGTCACAAAACCAGTCCATTTAGTACAGTTGACCCTTCCTGAAGTCCTTCTTTCCTCTTGAGCCAAATACTGCTTCCTTAGTTCTCCACACTGCTCTTCTCCACTGACCATGTTTCAGTTATTTCAAGATAGTCAGGTTGCCTTTCTGATTGGTGTTGGTTTATGTTTAGCTCTTTTAAGCTTTATCCTGTTTAAAACTGGGCCACGTTTCAGTCTGTTGGAGTATCTTTGGGTCTTCTCGTATCATTTTGTTCCTGTGGGGTTAGTAAATTGCCTCACCCTCCACCCCCACCTCCATTCGCTTAATTTTTCTCTGTACCTCTCCCTAGTGATTCCTAAACCCTCTGATGAGACTTTAGATGTGTCTGAAATACAAACACCTCAGATAACCCCTCAGACCCGAGGTTTCCTGGCAGCCTCTTCTTTTTCCTGGTAGCCTCTTCTGGACTCTTGTCAGCGTTCATTCTGCTCAAGCCTGGGCTGGTTTGCTGTTGGAGTCCGCTGCCTGGATATCCTCTTCCTTCCACTTGCCGTTCTGGGAATCCTCTTTACCACTCTTCTCTGTTGCTTTCCAGTTCCTGAGCTGTGGTATGGGATGTGTTTTTTCTTCCTTTTTCTCTGGATGTGTATGTTGTTGTTAGGTGCCCTTGAGTCGCATCCAACTCATAGCAACCCTCATAGGGTTTTCAATAGCTAATTGTTTCGGGATTGCTATGTCCTCCTCCCATTTTTGTGGTGCTGGGAATTGAACTTGGGACCTCACAGACTATAGAGCAGAGCTCTACCATCTGAGTTAAATCCCAACCCCCTGGATGTGAATAGGATTTCTTTTTTGTCCCCTGTGTGCTAAAATTTCACAAGGATCTGTTTTGGTGGGGGACTTCCTTCATTTGTTGATGGATAAACACCTCTTTTGAACAAGGGGCTCTAACTACTCCTCCAGCGGTGCCTCCTGCCTGGATCTGAGGTGGCTTCATGTTTAGGACAAAGACTGGAGACCTTCAGATGCCCTTGGCGGGTCTGGCACAGGACACCTGTGGGTCCAAGGAAGGAGTCAGTGCTTTTCAGCACAGGCAGTTTATAAGCACCTGTTATGCACTCTTAGCTACAGCTCTCCGAACTTGCGGGTACACACAGGCGTTGAATTCTCAGGGATGCAAGTCCATCACGTTTCACCCCTCTTCCTGGATGAGGGGATAAAGGACCCCTCCCCTGGCAGAGCTCCAAGGGCCTGAGATAAGGACAGGTCAAGGTTCCTGAGAGTCCAACCTCCAGAGTTACTCTGTCTTACCTCCTTGCAAGGAAACTTCCCAGCAGGGTTACGACAAAGGCCTTGCCAGTCCTATGTGAGCCCCAGCCTCACCGCAGACCACTGCAGCAGACCTGTCTCCCTCCTGACACCACTGCCAGGGGGCCCTTTTCCCATCCCCCTCTCCTTCTCCCAATAAACTTACTCCGCGACAGTCGCCTATTCCCCCATTGCTGGAGTACCTCCTTTTGCCCTTCTTTCCCCCTTAATTTCTTCTCATCAGTAATTATTGCCTTTTCTTAGAAGCCCCCTTGCTTCTCCCTGCTGTCTGATCTAAAAATCTCTTGCTTGTGTTCTTTTAGTACCTTGAACTTTCCTGTCACATTGATCCATATTGTGTGGTAGTTTTTGATGTGTTTCTGTGCCTCTTCCAGTAAGCCTTCATATTCTTCAAACGACGCAGCATACTGGTTGAGTAATTCTGAAGGGAACAAAAAGAGACAATATGTGCATTCTGTGAGTTCAAATAATCTATGAGTCTGCACTACACCTGCGGCATCCGTCAAAACATTTCCGCCCCCCCCCCCCAACTGCAGCGGCTCTCGCAGAGCACACCTGTAGACTGTTGGCAGGTGCTTTGTGGCAGTCAATGAAATTGTCAGTTTCAGAATGAGCATTGTACTTTAAAATATTTGGGAATGTAAAATACTGTTGAATTTTAACTGATATTCAGAAGTTTGGCTCTGTCTGCTACAGAAGTATCAACTCACTGAAAACATTTAAAAACAAGCATTTAAAGGTTCCTTGCCTGTGAGGAATTTTCTCTTGAGTTGGAATCAGGCTACCTTTGACATTGGCTGTGTACTGATGGATGTGAAAATGTCTCTGTGTCTATTGTCAGTATGGGCGAGCTTCTCTTAACTGACAGAGTTCTGTCCCTACCCCGAATGCTGTGCAAAAGAGAACTGTGTAGATCTATTTGCCGCTTTTTGGGGACTTGTTTCAGTTTCCAGGCACTATAAACTGAGGTGAATATACTTTTAGAGTATGCCTAGCTCAAGAAGGAAAATATTAAGCTAGGCTATAAATGGACAGTAGAATAGTTTATATCAGAATTAGAGTATCAGGCTTTTCTACCAAATGCAAATAAGGCTCTAAAGCTAAATACAATAGACCACAGTTTTAATTGAATTAGTTTTTATCTAAATTTAACAGTGTCAAGTCATCATCTTAAGTGAGCTTCAGAATTCAAGCCGGAGAGATAGAATAAATAGATTCACCATGGAATTGAATGTCATGGGCTGAACTTAGGCCTATCAATGCAGAACTTTAGAGTTTTAACCTCTCTTTTAGCGTAATCTCTTTATGGCCTTGGGCAGGTTCTTCATAAAAACAGAAAACAGAAGATCAAAATGAGAATGACAAAGGTGTAGAGTTCTCGCTTTTAAAGCCTTTGGATCTGAGAAGAGCCTCCTAAGTGGTTGTTTTTTGCTAGCTCTTTAGCAATTCTGTTTTAAAGCCAATTTCTCTGTCTTTTATATTCTTCCTTTTGCTATGTTTATATCCAGTTTCCTTACAAAGGCATACCACGTCCTTTGGAGGTAGGTTTTATGAAGTAGTAATAGATGTATAGGCTTAGGATTTGAAAAAAATTGTACAAAGTAAAACTCTTTATGTACATATAAAAGGCATTTTTGTGATAGGTTTATTGTTCACTAAATCACTCGCCTCTCATTCCCGTAAGAGACATCGCTGAGGAGTGCCTCCTGTTCATTGACATTTGGCTGATACGGATATAAGAGATTTTAAATGGTTGTTTGTGGTTGAAATAACTACTCTCTATATTATTTACTGGAGAATAACCTATATTTTGTGTTGCTCTAGGGCAGCACTAGATTCTGTTATTTGTCCCATAATTCAGGGGTTGGAGCAAATGACTTAAGACTTTATTTAGAATAGTTCCAGGTTCACAGCAAAATTGAGAGGGAAGTACAGAGGTGTCCCCCATCCCTGCCACCCTTACACATGTGTAGCTTTACCAGTATCGGAAGACCCACCAGAGTGGTGGGGCTGGGATTTAGCTCAGTGGGTAGAGTGCCACTCTGCAGTCTCTGAGGTCCTCGGTTCGATTCTCAGCATGGCAAAAATGGGAGAAGGACGTGGCAATCCACTCCTGAGGCCATCCTGAAACAATCAGCCATTGAAAACCCTATGAGGGTCACTATGAGTCGGACATGACTCGATGGCACCAAACAACAACAACAACAACCAGAGTGGTACATTTGTTAAACTGGTGAACCTACATTGCTAGGCATATCATTATTGTTAGAGAGTAACAGGCAGGAAGTAAGGGAACAGAGCACTCTTCAGCCAGCGACCTGTAACGTGAATATTAATGTAAGTCTCCTGTGGGACAGAGGCTTTGGTCTGGTGGTCTGTGCTTCCCTGATAGATAATATCCTTAAAGACAGCATACTTGCCAGAAGGACACAGAATTAAAATCACTCCTCATTTTTGCATTCATCCAGGGAAGGAAGGAAGGTGAGACACACACCACCCCCAGCAATGGAAAAGGACATTGTTTAGTGGATTCTGTTCTATTATCAGGACAAGTAGCTGCCTGGATTTCTAACCTTTTGAAGTGCCCACCTCTGAGCCCAGTCCTTTCAAGACACTGTGAATCCATTAACCCGTTTTGGGCACAGGCCCCAGGTATAAACATTCCTACCCCACCCCCAAGGCTCAGATCACACCATAAAGATCACAGCTGACTTTAGCTCAAGGTAGCAGTAGCCCTCCCCTACTGTCCATTGAGCTGCACCACCAGCCTGTTTGTTCTTTAGCCAAAGCACACCGTCTTGATACCTGTGGCTTTCTAGTAGGTCCTGGAGGTGGGTAGTGGGAATCTTCCAACATTGTTCTTCTCCTTCCACATTGTATTGGCTACTCTAGGTCTTTTGCATCTCCACGTAAACTGTAAAATCAAATGCAGGAGCATTTAAAAATTTCTCTTTATCTTTTCTTATCCTAATATGAGTCTGTCAAAGGAAGACTTTGTCAACCATATTTTACTGTGAAACAATGTAAGAATGATTAGCCTTTGAATTTTGAGTGAATTGTATTTGCACGTCTGTTTTAGCAGTACCAAAATATGGTTATTTTCTTTTTCTAATATTATCACATTATGATTCATAATATATTGTTAACATTTCTTGGAAGATAAGCTATTCTAGTAGCATTTGCCTTATTGTTAGCCGTTATTACAGTGACAAGCTATGATTCGTTAACATATTATGATTATTCCTGAAGTTATTAGGTATTCACAGGTATAAATTAAGTTCACATGGGACATTCACACACCGTGCAGTGTTATGCTGGGTTATAGAAACTATGCATGGTTGCACTCATAGGTTATAGTTGTTTTACTGAAGTTTAAGTAGGGTGCAGGACAAATGGGCCTTACAGTGACAGTTCTTAGGTACATGAGTGTTTTAATCCTTAGAAAGCTTTGGAAAAAATCTGGATTAAAAGTCGACTTAAGCCAAGTGCAGGAGGCAGAGGCAGGAGGATCACAAGTTTGAGGCCAGAGGCAGCCCGTGTAACTTAGCGAGACCATATCTCAACCTGAAACATAAAAAGGAGGTTGGGTGTGCTGCTTGGCGATGGGGCACTTGCCTAGCATGAGTTAGGCCTGAGGTTCAACCCCCCAGTACTAAAAAAAACAAAAAGGAGGGGATTGTAGGTGATTTTAAATATTGTTAGTTTTTTTTTTTTTTTTTAAAGAAAATCTATCGCGTATGACTTTATATTTTGTTAGTAGCTGTGTTTCTCTTGTCTTTTTGTTCAGCTGTTGGAACCCCTGTGACCTTGGGTCCTTTTTCTCTGGAGTGACTGATGGTTCCTGTTGCTCCAGATTTTCTGGGAGCCTGCCTGTTGCCCGCCTCTGGGTTCATCAACCCCCTTATGCTGACTTAGGCAGTATTTCTTCAGTCTCTTATCTTGGGGCTTTGATGCATATGTTCTGAAGGTGGCCACAGTGACTTTGGGTAGCAGCAGATGGTAAACCTTCAGGCTGCCACCAGCGATGGTGGTGTTAAGTTGGAAAGTTAACGTTTGATGAAGAACCAGTAGTGCATATGAAAGAGCTTTCGCTGCTGAAATATCTTTTAATTAAAAAATTAGCATACTAAAACCTTTGCAAATGTCTGGCAATTTAAGGAAAATTAAAATTAGTTGTTTTCTTATAAAGTAGTTATTTACCAGCTTAATTTTATGTCACCTGCTCTTTTTTTTAAAAAAAATTTATAAATGTTGGTAGGGTACAGAGTTATAAGTCATTTGCTGTGCCCATTATGCAACTATTAAATCATTGTTGCTTATACAGTCGTCATCTTACATATTTTACTGAACAGTATAAAGAAGAAAAGAAAAAGTAGGGATTTTAATTAATATGTAGTGATAATCATATGCAATCATGGGTTAGATTCTCACTGATTTTTTTCCCTTCCCCCTATTTTTTTATGTATTCATATAATTGCATCTTGTATTTTGAAATATTCCACACCCTCTTTAGCCCCCTGTATTATTTCCCCTTCTCTATTCCCCTTCCCCAAACCCTACTCCCACTCACTAATCCCTTCCCTCATCCTTTCTGACCTGCTGGTATTTTCCATTTTTGTCATTGTTGTTGTTGTTAGGTGCCTTGGAATCGAGTCTGACTCATAGCGACCCTATGTACAACAGAACGAAACACTCCCTGACACTATGTCAGGGCTTCTCTGCCTAATTCATAGCGTTTTCAATGGCAAATTGTTTTCGGAGTGGATTGCCAAGTCCTTCTCCCTAGCCTGCAGTACCTGTATTACCAGGTGGTCTCCCATCCAAGGACTAACCAGGCCTGCCCTGCTTATCTTCCGGGATTAGGTGGGACCAGATGGTAGGGTGCTATGGCTGCAGACTTGCATTCTTAGATAGGTAGGATTGTTTATTTTTATATATCTAACTGTGTATATATATATTTTTTCCTTTAATTATTTGCTTTTTTTTTTAACCTGGTTCTTTTTCTTTTGCCCATATCTGACCTTGGCAGTAATTGAGACACCTAAGATAATAGACAAACTGAAATAGGGGATATTTTAGGGAGTCACAGGTTTTGGGGAAACATTTAAAGTATTCTTTTTTTTCCTTTTTGGCATTACTTGGAGGTCGAACCCAGGGTATCACACATACCTTGCAAGTGCTCTACCCATGACTTGCACCCACAACCAAATTTTTATTTTCTATTTTGAGTCAGGATCTCACTAAGTTACACATGCTGCCTCTGGCCTTGAACTCTTGGTCCTCCTGGCTCCCAGTTGCTGGGATTATGGGTATGCAACCCATGCCTGGCTTGAAACACACTTTAAATTACGATACTTTGAATTTTAATTACTAAAAAGTGCAGATTTTTGTCTGTTGCCACCATACAGTGCTGGTGGAGTTGGTTTGTTGTCTTGTGCTTTTGAACATACTGCTGGGTTAAACAGAAGCCTGAAGAATTCAAGTCGGCCTCTTAAAGAAGTCGCACTTTGCTCTAAATTAGCTGGTGATCCTGACTTTGCCATCTGCCCTCAAGGTGGGACCCTTCTCAGATGGTTTGCTGGCTTCATAGTAATGTGCTGTGTTAGCAGTCCCAGCCAGGTGAAGCACTGGTTGGGTTCTAGTGGGTGAGTTTGTTCCTCTCCAGTCCTTGCGGTCCCCTTTATTGCTTTTTGCCAGTGAAAACAGATGCTTTGAGGGGAGTAGGGGAAAGTGTCCTTTAGAGCAGAGTTATAAATATCCAGGTCACATTTTTTCCTCCAACTGCACTTCTTAGAGAAGCGACTTGTGAAACCCAAGAGCAGTTTGGTCCATGGTGTAACACGAGAGAAGTGTCGCTGCAGTCTGTTCACACTGGTGCTGTGGCCGCTGTAGCTTCTGATGGACACAGGCTGCAGATGCAGCAGCTTTTGCTTCTGGAGCTGTGGACAGTGGCACAGGGAGCATTCCTAGCGTTCGGATGCCAGAAAGAGACATGGGCCCAGTGGGGAGAATGGCCGATATTAATGGTCACATAATTCTCTGTCTTGTTGTCTGGCAATTGAAATTTTACAAGAGATACCTTATGAAAATGAGGCATGGAATCGACAATGAAAAGTAGAAACACACTTTGAATATTGTATGAGTACAAAATGAGATGGGTCTGTAGCTGAAAATGTGAGTGACATTTGATTATCATCTTGCAGTGTTAGGAAAAGAGAGCAAAGTTTTCATGCTGTAGGTTTGGCGTTCAGAACCATTTCTGCAGGACTGGGTACAGCTTATGGGTAGAGTACTTACCTAGGATGCACAAGGCCCTCGGTTTGATTACCAGCACTGCAAAACAAGGAAGATAAAACAAACACCAACCCCCGCCCCTAATTCCTATACAAGGCTAACACAACAAGTCTTGTAATGTTGCCAGCATCAGACTACTTACAAACTTATTGAATGGTAGTCACGTTGAGTGTGGACCATTTTGAGAGTGCAGTGACTACAGTTTTGTTCATCTGAAGCTATGTCGAGAAAACACTGGCTTATTTGCAAAACTGGGCTTATTGATTTCCTGTGGCCTGTTGACTGTGTTGAGCCCGCCCTTTCTGGGATTTGAACTCGCACCCGGACTTGCATGGTTGAAGTCTCATTCCCATTGGGTCTGGCTACAAGAACAGCACGGGGACAGGCTGTGTTTGTCCAGGAAGACCATCCTGCAGGCTTTTCTTAAACATTCTTTCAACTTTTCCTAATTCTCCTGTGAATTGCCACCAAAATAGATACAGTCATTCCATCCAATTACCCAGGGAGCCTTTCTTTTTAAAGGAATTGGGGCTGAACTTACATTGGGAGACTTCCAGACTTCAAAGGTGAACATTTAAATTAAAATACGTACAATGATTCATGAATGGAGGAACACTTAATTCCAATTACCGGGCACTCTCCATGCTTCTTCACCACAACCATGGTGTCTTTGGAGTAGCATCTCTCTCTTCTTTTCTCCAGATGTATTCTTCTTTACATGCTCAGCAACAAAAACAACAAGCCCCATCATTTGATGCTTTTGGTGTGCTTTCTGCCCTAGCCTTGCAAAAGTAGTGTTGGGGCACCTGTCGTGAAAGAAGAGGGGGCAAGTCTCATTGCCCTGATGGAACTGAAGAGCAGATGAGGCTTGTCCTTCAGGGATAAGTTGTCTGCTACCCCCCCCCCCCGTTCAAAGCAGTCATTCTCTGTATTAGTATAGGCAAAGATGGAGTAATCTCTTCTGTTAGGCCATATGCTAGTACAGTGCTGATAACGAAATGGGAAAAGTGAAAGGAAGAAATTCGTGAGTTGTATTCTTTCAACAAGGTATGGTGTCCAAAGGTAATTATTTCATGACAGTTTTAGTGATAGTGCTTGTTTTATCATTAAATAAAAGATGGTTTTAGGAGCCTTTTATTGGAAAGACAATTGTATCAAATTAGTACAAATTAGATTTTTGTCTTTATAAAGGTGAGCAAACTCATGAGCAGTTTTTAAATTGATGTGGTCTAGTCTACAAATGAACAAATTCTGACTGAGGGTTAAAGAAGCTATTATTTTGTCCTTTATGCTGATTGCTTCATTCCAGATTGGCCTACCGTTAGCATTAAAAAAAAATATTTGGCTCCTTACGATCTTTGTGCATGCAACTATAATATTAATGCAGCTCCATAGCGCCGCTCATTAAGAAATGACTTTAAATGAGGTTGAGCGTGTAAATTTGGAAAGATACAGATGTTAAATGTAGTCGTTTCTCTTCGTGTACAGCCGTCTGGCTAATAATTTCCAAGTGGCTAAAGCTCTTGTTAGCAGGAGTGTTAGTGTTAAGAACGACTCCATAAATAACTTTAAGAACCGGAGTTGAAGGTGCTTCTTTTAAAGACTATTGTTAACTAAACATTATTGCCAAACAGATGGAAAGCATTCACCAGCCTGATGTTTTTAGGTCTAATTACATTATCACCAGCCCTGTACGGCTCAGTTGAAGAGGTGTATCCAGAGGCCAATTTATAATCATTTAGCCAACACCTGTTTGGGAGAAATTGACAGTCAAAGGGCACATTTTAAAAAAATCACATATGTTCTTGTGTTTATCGCCTCAATGTGAGTGTTGTCTGGTTGCAGACAAACTTGGTAGGAGAAGGCAGCGAATGTAAACAATGCAGTGCTTTTCAGCCATGTTTATCCATCTTAATTTGGCCTTTGTGTCTGATCCGCTGTATGCATCATGGCCAAGTGAGGCCAGCCAAGATATATCACTTGTGATTTACACAGGTATTTTCTGTTCAGTCAGTTAAGAGGCTTCTGGAAGGAGAAAGTCCTTTCTTTCCTTGGATTGCATGGCATCTGTTCCTCTTACCTAGTGAGATGTTTTCAGTGTCATGTGGATGTGCTGTGTTCAGACGTGCTTGGCCTTCGGGTAAGTGACTTAAAAGAGTCACAGGTAGATGAAGAAGCAAGCAAGGCTTAAGGGACACTAACTGTCTGCGCAGACTCAACTTGGGCCCTCTCTGGTCGAGAGAGGACCATGGTGCCTCCATCTGTACTCAGGATACGTTGATTTACCTCTCAAGGTTCCAGTTCAGTGGCCATATTTCCATGCCTTAGTATTTTTCCTTCTTCTGATATACTTCATTGTTGAAAGATTTACATGTATCAACCTATTTACTTTTCTTTGTTTCTTTTTCTTTTTTTTTTTTTTTTTTTTTTTTTTTTTTTTTTTTTTGTAGTACTGGGGCTTTGAACCCAGGGCTGCACCTCTGCTTTGCAAGTGCTCTACCACTGAACTGAACCCCCAACCCCTTTTCTGCTTTTTATCTTGAGATAGGGCCTTGCTAAATTACGAAGGCTGCCTCTGGCCTCAAACTCACGATCCTCCTGCCTCTGCCTCCTGAGTCACTGAGATGACAGGTGTGTGCCACGGCACCTGGATTTCAACCTGTTTTCTCTGTCTTCAGCAGTTCATTGCATAATGTGGTTTCGACAGTTAACAAGGACTTTCTCACTGCCTTAGGAGGTGGCCACTTCTTCATCATTCTGCAGGGTGTCTGTCAGTTGTTTGGACGGGTGATTGCTTCCATCTTACACACTTTCTCTTAAATCGGAACTGCTGTATTTTCCTGGTTTTCTTCGTACTTTCCTTGTTACTTTTCCAGTTGATGTCTTACCCGCTCACAGTGTTCCAACTGTGTGTAACTTTGAGAGTTCATACGCGAACAGTGTATTATTCTGTTTATATGTAGTCTAGTTTAGCAGTAAAGAGGAAGAACTCTGAAACCAGACTGCCTGGGAGTAAATTTTACCTTGATCCCTTCTTAGCTTTGTGAGCAGGGTAAGTTGACAGTTTGATGTTTGTTTCCTCATCTGAAAAATGGGTTCATGAGAGATACCTACTTGTTTGGATTGCTGAGAGCTTCCCATTCCCATGACTTAATTTTTTCAGGCCCAGCACAGGACCTTTCTTAAAGAAGGCCTGCCAGTGGGACACATCCTCATGTCCTCAGCTTTAATCTTCATGGAAGATGCTCAAATACAAATCCTTAGTCCTGACCTACTTTGTAAGCTCCACGTCCCTGTTGCCATCAACCCTCCCAGCTTTTAGACTTGAGACAGCTAACCCTATGTTTATTGAACATTGACCAACAGAACAATGTGCCACGTGACAGAAGAAATGCCATTTCTGCTCTATTGCTGTCATAACAAATTACCACAAATTTAATAGCCTAAGGTGATCAAATTGATTATCTTAAAGTTCTGGAGGTCAGAGATGTGACACAGGCCTCACTGGGTAAAATCTAGGCGCTGGCAATGTTGCCTTCCTTACTGGAGTCTCCAGAGAAGAATCTGCTTCCACCCGCATTCAGGTTGTTGGCTGAATTCTGCTCTATTTCCTTGCTGACTGTCAGCTCCTAGAAGTGGCCTGTGTTCTTTTTCCAGCTTGCCCTGAGCTCCTAGATGCCTCCCTTTGGGTCTTGTGTGTGGCTCTCTGTATCCCCAGGCCAGCAACCATGTGTCCCTCTCTTATTCCATTCCTTCTGATTGCCCCCTCTGTTATATCACTTCTGTGCTTTCCATTTCTTCTGGCAGGAGGCAGACAGTTCTCTGTTTAGGGGTTTGAGTGATTTGATGGAAACTACCCAAACAATCAAGGGTCATCTTTAAGGCCTGTACCTTAATTACATCTGCAAAGTCCTTTTTTGCCATACCATAATCTGTTCACAGATCCTGGAGGTTAGAGTTTGAACACATTCTGGGTCATAATTCTGCCTGTAACGTGCCCATAAAGAGCTTAAAGTCTCCTTGGGAGATGACAAGTGAATAAATAAAACCAAATTGAAGGGTTAGAGATGCCATAGTGTAAGTTGGTGCTGTATGAAATTGGAGGACAAAGGAAGAAAGTCATTAGTATTGTTGAGAGAGACTGTGACATTTGAGCTGATTCTAGAAAGATGAGTGTTTGTTTGATAAGTGGCTGGGGGAACATTTCAGAGAGAAGTAACAATAATAGTGATAGCAATAATAACCATTGCCTGTACTTTTATAGGATGATCTCAGTGAAATCCTCACAAATGGTAGCTGCTGTTATTATGGACCATTACAGCATCTACACATGAAGCTATAATGTCCTAAATGGGTAGAATAGGAATGGAAGAATTATCTTACTGGGCTGTCGAAAGGATTAACATTGATTACCTGTGGCTAACACATAGCACACAGTAAACACTTAGGAACATGTTAGGCAAAAGACTAGAGGGTGGCTAAGAGAAGTTCTCAGGAGGTGGAGTTGGGTTGGTTTGGTCACTGGGTGTGAAGGTAGGAGACAGGAAGAGTTCAGAGTGACCTAGGGAGCTGATGGGTTTGGGAATTTATAATAGAAGGTGATATTTCATTCTGTAGAAGGAAGAACAGAGACTTGGTTTTGTTTTTGGTGAAGTATAGACTTTGGGAACTTGAAGAGATGCTTTCAGGAGGCAACTGTGGTACTATTCCATTATAGTTAAGTGGAAATTTAAAAAGTGTAGGTCAGAAACTCAGGAGGAGATCAAAAATGAAGTTGCCACTATTTCTTTAAATTCATCATGTCTAAAATGGGATTTATCATCTTCTCACACCGGTTTCCCATCTTCATTTCCCTGTTTCTTCTCATTCTTTTATTTTCCTAAGTTGACCTCCCCCTGCCCATCCTTGACTTCTGTTCCTCTTCTTCCATCAGTGAGTGGTTAATTTGACAACTCTCTGGAAGGAGAAAAAGCCTTGCTTGCAGTGTTTGCTGATTCTTGTGGTGTAAGTTCTTCCTCCCGTGGCCAGTCTGAGGCTGTGGTTGTTTGGGGGGGTGGGGGGGCCCACAATGGCACATTTGAAAAGGGGAAATGGATGGGCCTGCAAAGGCTGAGATGTTTACTATTTGGCCTTTTTATAAAAACTCTGCCAGTTTTTGCTGTTCTTGTTGTGTGCTGTCAATGCCTGTCCAACTCGTTGCAACCCGCACGGGGTTTTCAGTGGCTGATTGTTTCAGGATTGCCTTGGGAGTGGATTACCACGGCCTTCTCCCGTTTTTGCTGTGCTGGGAATTGAACTGGGGACCTCAGAGACTGCACTCTACCAGCTGAGCTAAATCCCAGTTTGCTTTTGCCGTAGTAGGTAGAAATAATGACAAGGGAATGTGGTGGGAGAATTCCTTACTCCATTCTTGCCTTCTAGCATGAAGATAGCAGGGAGGATGGCAGTTCAAGGAGACCGGATGTGAGTGCATGAACGGTCTCAAGATCTTTTTATGGAGTTGGGCCTTTTCTCTCAGTGAGATGAACTGGGTGACACGATCTAACTTACGTTTTAAAATGATGACCCTGCCCGCCATATTGGAAAGCCACCACAGGGTGGCACAGAAGGCAGCAGGGAGATCAGTTTGAGGCCATGGTTTCCGCTAGGTAAGAGTTAGTCTCTGCTGGGTCAGATGGCGGTGGGAGTGGTGAGTTGCGTTCACGTTCTGGATACAGGTTTTGCGGATGGCGGAAAGAGGAGGACAGATCCAGCATGGAGAAACGATACCTTGACGATGCCTGAGGTTGCAGCCTGTTATGGAGATTGCATCATAATGAGCTGCTAAATAAGAGATTTTCTGAAGAAAGTTACGACTTGAGCAATTATTAGTTTTTTCTAGTTCCTCTTTGCTGTATATGTGCCCTGAGTGATTATTCTGTCTGAAATATTTCTTTTAAAGAAATGCATTTTAAAAATGAATCTAGGAAACACCATTACATTTCTAAACTATGGCAGTTTTAGAAAAAGAAGTCATAATACGGATCTATTTTGGATAAGCCTGTTTTAATTGTGTGACTTGGGACTTAACCCATTCGGAAATTAATGATTTGGGGGCAGTGAGTTCCATTCCCTCCACCAAACTCTTTACTTTCTAAGAGTTAAGAGTTAACATTTTATTATATTGTGATTAAATTATTACTCATGTTTTATGTAGGTTTTACTTGTAATGGACACAAGGACAGAACAGACATTCATCTTAAAAGTAAGTAGAATGTGTGTTTAGTGAATTTAAAAATTTATTTTTAAATTATGCCTTTGAAAGAAAACATTTAATATCTTTTGTGTGGGTGTTTGGTCTTTTACATTAGTGCTGATCTGTATTTATTTTTTCTGTCCTTCCATCCCAGTTGATAAATAGGCTGTAATATGCATTTAAAATGAGTTTTATGTTACAGAATATAGAGGAAATAATTTGGATGAATTGAAGATCATTTTGTTCTGTGTAAATGTGTAGCATGTAGTTTAAATACATCTCAAATACATTTTGTATAATTTGTGAAGATCACATGCAATCTCACTTGATTATGACTGTGGCTCTTAAAAAATAAAATTTTCTTACAAGTGTTTGGGAAAATTATCTATATCTCTGGACCACTGTAGGATCTAAATTCAATTTTGATTCTGTGTATAATTCAATTTATAGCTAAATGAACAAGATGAGAAGAAAACTCTCAATTTTGTAATTTTGAAATTGTTTTTGGAATGGATTATGGTAATACATATTCTAAAAATACTCTAAGCATTTCCACAGCATGCAGAAGGTGAACTGCTTAATTTCGTATTTCTTTTATCTGATACTTTTTCTTTTGCTGACAAGGCATGGCAGTAGGTCACATTGACACATACTAAAACACATTTCTTTTTATGAATATATTTTAGCACCATATTTCCTTAAAACCAGGGCACGACAGCAGAAAATGCACATACCTTGTTCTTTTGGAAGAGACTATGATAATCTCTGTACTGTTTGGGGCTAGAATTTTAAAAGTGCTAGTTTAATCTAGAAATATCTATCACGTCTCAAGAATTTGAATTGATCTCCCAATGTCCCCCTTTTTAAAGATGTACATAAGTAAAATAAAACTTAAAAGGTCACAGGGAAATGACTGTGTGTCATCCTGATGACTTAGTTTGAGAGCATCTCTAATAAAAACACTGACCCACGTAATTGATTTTAATGGCAGCTTTGTGGCATCTTGCGTTCTCTGGACTCACGCCAGATGCCATCAGCAGAGCCTCCAGGGACCGAGGGGCATAGAGCAGCAGATGAGCGGTTTCTCTGAAGCCTGGAGTAACTCGGATAGATTAGTTTGGTTGATAAACACAGAGCACAGCAGGCTCCAAAGGCAGCTGAGGGTACAACTGACCTTTTTGTTCTCTGTCAGGGTCTGAGGAAAAGCAGTGAATACAGCGGGAACAGAAAGACCATCATCCCCCGCTGCGTGCCCAACATGGTGTGTCTGCACAAGTACATCATCTCCGAGGAGTCCGTCTTCCTCGTGCTGCAGCATGCGGAAGGTTGGTGTGGAGTGAAGACTGTCACCTGCCTCGCTCCCAGATCCTGTAATGTCCTTTTCCTTTCTGCCTTTTCATGGGCGCATACAATATGTGAAACAGGCGTGAGAAGCTGGTTCCTTGTTCCTCTGCTCTGCCCCCTTCACTCCCCACTTTGAGTTGTGGGGGGAAAAGGAAAACCCAAGTGAGACGCACATTTCATTGGAACCACGGCCTGCTCCTTGAGGCGCTTTCCTTCCGTCCTTCCTGGTAGAAGTCATCTGACGTGCGTGCAGGCTGAGAGCTGGATTTTCTTTTAGGAATTTTGTTTTATTCTCTTATCCCTGCTAAAAAGATGCGTTTATGTCAGATGGCTAAATGAAAAGCATCCCCTGAAGAATTAACTAATTACCTCCTTTTTATAGGAAGCAAGGATGTTTGCTTAGCATTTGACATTACCTATGATTCTGATCTGAGTTTTTATGAACACAGCCACTGGCATCACATACGGGTACAAAGCAGGGGCGCACAGCTCTGCCTTCAGACAATTTATGAAATTTCAGCTCTTCGTAGAGGAAACAGGTGGCAAAATATACTATATTTTGACCTGGTTTTGCCTGTTAACCCCTGAATTTAAAGTCTTTATTTAGAATGAATACACATAGCATATATGTGTTTATAAATTCTCTTAATACATACTGCCTTTTGGTGCTGTAAAGAGGTGTTCTTAAAATAGCAAAAAAAATATTTTCCGTATTTCCTGAAGACATTATTGTTTTCTTATTACTGAGAATAAAAACTACCATGCTTTACTAATAGGCATAACATGTGAATGTAACACATTTTCCCAGGAAAAAGAATCATTGCTTTCTGGAATGAGGTCTCTTATGATAACTAATGCAAGATTTTTGATGGGGGCAATAAACTATTAATATTGTTTATTATGAAGTACAGCACAAGATAACTACAGATGGAGGAAGGACCTCCATATGCAGTATTTAATAGGAAATTCAGAAGGGGCTCCATGGTCTCACAGGTATTAAGAGAGTTAATTGCGTGTGTGAATTGGATAACTAATTCACCTTTGTTCAGACATTATAGACAGCTTTTATCTGAGGATACCAGTGCATTACAGACATTATTGAATTAGAGGTCATGTCATCTGATAGCAAAATACAGCCACCTCTGGTGTGGAACAAAATAACTTGCGTAGTAATAATCCATAATAATTTAGAACAAGGTCAGTAGGATGAATGTAATTATAGCCAATATTCTATTACCCAGTGTGGATTATTCATGATGGAGATTATCTGTGGCAAATTTTCAATCCTAGCTTTCCTCTGTTGTTTGACGTCCTGTCTCTTCCTCCTCCTCTTCCTTCTCCAAATCATACTTCAATTTTTCTTCTGCCATCATGTCGCCTTCCCTGATGCCTTGTTGAACTGACATTTCAGCTGATTTTGCTTTAATACTACAGAACAATTTTATAATGCCTTAAAGTCTTAGTCACATGACTCTCAAGTTTTTCACTGTTTTCTTCGGTCATCCCTACCAAGTCTCTTTCTCTTTACTGTTGACCACACTTGACTTTGAATGGTCACATGACCATGGAATTTGTCCTGGATTATTTAAATTTAGGAGGGTAGTAAGTTATAGTAGAAATAGGAACTCTGAATTTATTTACCATTCAGTAATTTATTGAGTGTGTGTTGTACAGCAGGCTCTGTGGCAGGTGAAGAAAACAGAAAAATAACTTGCCGTTTTGAAACTTAAATTCTTATTGTCGAGGTCAAATAGAAGAACAAATAAAGCTATTGGACACTAATAGGGACTACACTGGTCTTTAACACAGGGAGTCTTTAACACTAGTCTTTAACACAGGGAGTTTAATAGATAACATGTAGGGGATTGCTTTACAGTAGATGGTCAAGGAGCCCTCTGTGAGACATGGCACTTAAGAGGAGTTATGAATGGCAAAAAGAGACAGACAAAAATGTCACTTGAAAGCAAGGTTCAGGTGCCAGGACCAGTGTAAAAATAAAGGTGGAGTGTTTGATGAACAAGAAAGGAGGCGGTGTAGTTGGTGTGTAGGAGGTGAGCGCGCAGGGGTATAGGAGACTGGGAGGAGCTGATGGGAGCCTTGTCCAGCAGGACTGAGCACTTTCGCTTTGATTCAAACAGCTCTGGAAACCATGGGACATCTTAGGCCGTGATCGTGTCTGATTTACATTTTAGAATGGTCATTGTGGCTGTGGGATGGGAAATGGTTTATAGAAAGCCAAGAAGAGAGCAGTGGAAAGGTTAATATAGGGGCCTAGGCCAAAGGTGATGATGACATGGCCTTCCAGGGTCCCTGTGGGGAGATGTCTTGAGGGTCCCATCCATGGGACTTGTGATGGATTCGAGATTAGGGAAAAAAGAATCCTTATTAATGTTTCCAGTTTGGCTAGAACAATGGAGTGAACTGGATGCTCAGTGGTGTGTTATCTTTTATTGTCTGTGGTACTGTCTGTGGCACCTGTGTGGAATTAGGAGGTTTGCATTGATCATAAAAACATCACTTTCTTATGTATAAGTAGTTATGCGAAGAAAGTAAATTTTGAAGTTGTTTCTGCATAATACAAACGCTTGAATATTTATGATTTGTAGCTTTAGCTTCCTACTGCTTACAGAACTATTTATAATTTACACTCGTCTCTTGGCCTCATTTTCTTTCTAATTTTAATTCATTCAGTTAGAAATTTATTGAGTGCGTTCACTGGGGCACTGGCTTAGTTCTAATTTGGCAGTGAACAAAACAAGACTTTTCCTGCATGGAGCTTACGTAATATTTTAGAGGTGGAACAGACACTAATCAAATACCATATATTCTTGAATCTGATCCATACCATTTCAACAGCCTTAGGGGACCACACAATTAGAAGTGGACCGAAATCACCCATGGATTAGATTTGAGGTTGAGAGCTGTGAGTGAGTTTAGGCCGAGTTTCTTTCTTTTCTTCTTCTTTTTTTTTAAATAAAGAACTTTACTGATCTTATTGAAGTTCTAGAGGTTCAAGACCATGGAGCCAGAATCTGCTTGGTTCAGGTGAGGACCTCATGGTAAGTGGCCTCACAGTAATGTAAGCGTGAAGAAGAGAAACAGATCGTGTGGTGAGACAGGACATCAGAGAGACTGAGGTCCTCGGTGGGCTTCCTTAATCTCTTCCCAGGGGTCTCCCTGACTTCAGGACCTAGGCTAGGCTCCAGCAGGCTCCCCTTCTGCAACTCCTGCTGGCCCTTAACATTGCCACGCTTAGGATGAAGCTCCCAGTACAGGAGCCTTCGGTAGAAACATTCTGATCACGTCCACACCACGGCAGTTAGTGGTAACAGTCAGCAAGGGTGATTAGAACCTCAACACACAGACACACAGACACACAGACACACACACACACACACACACACACACACACACACACACACACACGGGTGGTGGTTTTTTGTATTGTTTTGTTTTGTTTTTGAGTCTGCCATGCATGATTCTGCCTTGCACGAATCCAAGGTTTCTGACTCAAATTGTTGAAAGAGTGGGGTTTTCACTTAGTACTAAGCTGGGGGTTGAATAATTTAGAAGGAAAAATCAGGGGTTCAGTTTTGGACATATGAGTGCAGATGCTTATTAAGTATTCAGGCGGAGGAAGCAGGATATAACAGGCAGGATTGGGGAAGAGAGGTTTAAAATTTTTATTGTCCTTTTCAGTGGACTTTTAACTCTATTAGAGGAAAAAGGTAGGGAAACAGAATGTCTTCAGTCAAGGTCATGAGTGTTCATTAAGTTTCTGAAAGTAGGGATTATGGAATATTCTTTGTTCCCCCTACATTGTCAGCTTGTCATGCTGTGAGGGCCTGTGTGTTGCTGTGATGCTGAAAGCTATGCCACCAGTATCTCTGATACCAGTAGGGCCACCCATGGTGGACAGGCTTTAGCTGAGCTTCCAGACTAAGACAGACTAGGGAGAAGGACCCACAGCCCACTCCCCAAACAGCCATTAAAAACCCCATAAATAGCAGAGAAGCCTGCCAAATATAATGCCAGAAAATGAGCCCCCTAAGTTGGAAGGCATTCAAGAAACGCCCAGGGAAGAGTTGCTTCCTCAAAGTAGAGTCGACCTTATGATGAGAAATGGAGGGAAGCCCCTGGGACCTCCTTTTGCTGATGTGGCATGACTCAACATGAGAAGAAACACAGTGACTGCAACATTAGGCTCAAACGTAAGAAGATTGCCCAGCACAGGGTTGGGTAATGCTTCATTCTGTTGGACTTAGGGTCGCTATGAGTCAGATTCCACCTGATGGCATCCAACAACAACCACAAAATATTCTTTATTATGGTTTAAATTTAAAACTGTCCCCCAAAGTTCATGTGTTTGAATGATTGGTCCCCTGCTGGTGGCGATGTTTGTGGAGGCGGTAGAACTTGGGGAGGCAGGACTCAGCTTTGCAGAGGTAGTCACTGGGAGCTGGCCTTGGGAGGCTTTTACCTGGACTTGCAGCTCTCTGCCCTCTGTGTCCTGATCGCCAAGATGTGAGCTGCAGTGCCACGGGCCCCAGCATGCTGGCCCTGCCACCTCACCTTCCACCTGCGTGGACTAAAATCCTCTGACTGTGAGCCCCCAATAAATATTTCCTCCCGTAAGTTTGCTTCAGTTGGTTTCTCTGTCACAGCGACATTCCACTTGCCTGCTGCATTCTCCATTTATACCCTAGCAGCGAGCAGAATGCTTAGTGTATTAGAAGGTGCTCAGGATGTAACTGTTGAATACTGAGCCAGTTAGGGAAAAGACGGAAGACCAAGTTAAAAGCAAAGGTTACAAGAGGCCTGGAGGCTGGATGGATCAAGTAGAAGAGGAATGGAAAAGGATTCCTCCTCAAGTTAGTTAGGGACCTACGTGGCCAAGTGATTCTCCCTTTATTAATTAGGTGTTTTTATTTTTTTCAAGTATCAAACAAGTCTCTAAGCAAAGAAGTTCAAATAATATAAAAAATATATATTCACTTCCATGATCCATCCTGTTCCTCAGAAGTAGTCACTCTTAACAGTTTGTATATCTTCCAAAAGTTTTCTATTTAGAAACATATACTTCCTACCTGTGTTTTTTATTTACCGTAAATATGTCTTACATACTGCTGTTAGCTTGCTTTTCTTCAGCTTAGCAATGTACATTCCGTATCTTATGAGTTTATATAGGTCTATGTTAGTGGAGGCAGAGTTGCATAGTGTGTGAAGATAAGGATTATCATGTCAAGGTTATGTGAATGCAAAGGCTGGCTCACCATTGCTAGCTATGTGACTTTCGGCAAGTGACTTACCCTTTCTGTGCCTCAGTTTCCTCATCTGTAAAATAGGGACAATAATAATTATTTACCTCATAGGGTTGATGTGAAGATTAAATAGTTCATACATGTAAAGCATCTATAGCCATACTACCCTGGTGTCTGAACTTGGAAGCTAAGCAGGGTCAGGCCTGGTTAGTCCCTGGATGGGAGACCGCCTGGGAATACTGGGTACTCTTGGCTTGGGAGAAGGACCCAGCAGCCCACTCTCGAAACAACTAGACATCAAAAACCCTGTGAAGAGCAGAGGAGCACTGACACAGTGCCAGGCATGGTATAATGTAGGGGTGTGTTTCGTTCTGTTAGACATAGGGTCACAATGAGTAGCTCTGACTTGATGGCACCTAATGACAGTAACTGCAGCTGTAGCCCTGTGGCATCTGATCCCGTCAGATCTCGGAAGCTAAGCAGGGTCAGGCCTGGTTAGTACTTGGATGGGATACCGACTCGACGGCACCTAACAATAACAACAACAATGACAGTAACAATATATGTAAAACACATCGAGTAATACTTGCTTGGCACATGGTAAACACTATGTATTTTTGAGTATTGCTGGGTTTTTTTTTTTTTGAGTACAAAGTGGTTATACACCTTTATCATGATTGAACTACTCCCTTTTAATTGGTATTTAAACTGTAGTATTTGTACATATATATCTTTGTACATTTTTATTTCATTTCACTTTCTTAGAATTATTTTGTAGGACAGATGTCTTGAATTGGAACTTCTGGGTCAAAAGATTTTTATCATTGCTATCGCAATATTTTATCATACTTATTAAATTTAAGTTCTAATTCTGGTCAAGGGAATTAGCACATTTATTGTGCAATCTCTTAGAAAACCAGTAAATTAAAATCTGATGAGGGACAAAGAGAGTTTTAATTAAACCTTATGAATTACTATTTTTATAGCTTAAGATTGTTCAATAAGTGCAATTTTATATGGTTCAAAAGGGTATATGAAAGTATTTCTATTCTTAAAGTGCTAAAATTAAGTAGTTTAGGTATTTTTTATTTATGTATTTGTGATTTAGCACTACCACCTTTTTAAAGTTAATGTTGTTATTGCTATAGTAATGATATTGATGGTTTTGTAAGTTTGTCTCTTAGGCTGGGTCTTAACTCTGCAGCAAGTAAAAACCTATTGAGCTTTTGTAGGTGAGAAATTCCAGTGGGAATAATGTGCTCTTGTAGGTCATGCAGTTTTCATGATTTTGTAATTGAAACAAAGAATATGATACGACCCAAATTTTGTTCTGTAGCTCCATGTTGAACCTTAAATTTAACTGGGTGCCTGGCAGAGAATGGGGAGGAGCTACAATATTTTTTTTCCCCCTCCTTCTGGAAAAGACAGTTTTTCTTTTTCTTTTTTTTTTGTGATACTGGGGGTTGAGCCCAGGGCCTCGTGCCTGCATGCTTTGCAAGTGCTGGACCACTGAGCTGCCCCCCCAGACCATTTTTTTGTTTTTTTCTTGAGACAGGGTCTCACTAAGTTACACAGACTGCCTCTGGTCTCGAACTTGGGATCCTCCTGCCTCTGCCTCCCAAGCCGCTGGGATTATAGGCTTGCGCCACTGCGCCCGGCTGGAAAAGGCAGTTTTTATAATTTATCTTATGGTACTTGTTTGGGTTAGGAACGAATTCTGTCAGGATAATACCAACAAATTTTTTGTCTAGTAATAAAAATAATGGAAATTAAATAGGATGCCATATTTAATTAATCATAGTGATAAACTTGTTAGCATCTGAGATAGGCAAGTTGCTGTGAAGACCACACTGCTATCCGTTGCTGATAGTTGTGGATTCTGCTTAGCATAAGCATTAAAAATGTCCAGGCTTCTAGATTCGATATTTTCATTTCTGGGATTCTGTCCTGATGAGATAATCAGCAATGCCAATTATTTGCAAATATTTGTTGTTTAATTCTAATTGTAAAAGACTGGAAGCAACTGGAAGTTACATCAAAATATCTATCATATTGATGTGCTGTATGGCCATTCAAGCTCGTTTTCTCATGAAAATTATAAAGTGTTTATGATACAATATTAATTTTTAGTAAAAATACTGAAAATGTGCTAATGGCCTAATTGTGTTTATTATTAGGTGGGGAGGATTATGCATGATTTTGGTTTTTATTTTTTTTTCTATTCTCCTTTTTTTTGGTATTTCCTGAAAATTTTACAATAAAACCATGTATTAGTTATAAAACAGGAAGGAAGTATGACCCCCCAAATAGTATAATTAATACTCACAGATCCTTTTCATTGAAAGATTTTGAAAAAATTTGTGAAGTTGTCATCTTTTTATAACTCAGTCTAAGAAATATTTATTTAATATCTATGTTACATTCTTGCTAGAATTCTATAGTTACTAAGAGCTTATAGTCTGGTAAAGGAGATAATACAAGCATGGAAGTGATATTAATATGAAATAGAGCCAGGCACTGTGGCTCACACCTATAATCTCAGTGACTTGGGGAGCATCTTTGAATCAAATTTAATTAAGTGTTCTTTCTTTTAATTGTTTTTAATCAATTCAGTTGTGAGTTTCTGGGGTTTTTTAGTGTAAAGATTCTAATTTGCAGTAAACCCTCTACTTCTGAATTTTTAATGGTTAAAGTGAAACAATAAAAATATGGGGAAGTAACTACATAACAAATATTGCAGGTAGCACACTGGATTTTTTTTTTTTTTTTTTTTTTTTTTTTTTTTTTTTTTTTTTTTTTTTTTTTTTTTTTTTTGTAGTACTGGGGGTTGAACCCAGGGCCTTGTGCTTGCATGCTCTGCAAGTGCTGGACCACTGAGCTGCCCCCTCAGCCCATTTTTTTACTTTTTGAGACAGGCTCTTGCTAAGTTACGCAGACTGCCTCTGGTCTTGAACTTGCAATCCTCCTGCCTCCCGAGCTGCTGGGATTATAGACGTGCGCCACCACGGATGTGCGCCGGCCACACTGGATTATTTCATATTTATCTGATTTCCGTGATTAACATAAAATGACTTGTATGGTTTTAGTTTTGTTTTATGAATTCATAACCAGATGTTTCTAAGACTAAATAATATTTAACTTAAAGTAAGATTTCAGCTATAAGATTGCATATTAGCATTTGTTATCATTAATTTCCCTTTAAAGGAAGAAATAGATTGCTATTTTAAAAATAACTGACATTGCAGATACACTTGAAACCGTACTCAGCAATAATAAAATTAAAAAACAACTTCATGTTCTATTAAGTACGCTTGTCTTAAAGCATCTTTGTTATGAATCAGTACCACTGACTTGCTTTGATTGTATGAATCCTTCACTTTTCTAGTGACTTCCATAGATGACTACTGATTTAGGGATGTTAATTTGTCATTGCTATTCTTGTTCACAGGTGGCAAACTCTGGTCATATATCAGTAAATTTCTAAACAGAAGTCCTAAAGAAAGCTTTGACATCAAGGAAACGGAGAAATCTCCACCTAGCAAAGTTTACCTGCAGCAGCCCACGTCCAGTCCTCAGGACAGCAGCAGCTTTGACTCCAGGGGAAGTGATGGGGGCAGCATGCTGAGAGCCCTGCCTCTGAAGTCTAGTCTAACCCCAAGTTCTCAAGAGGACAGCAATCAGGACGACGACGGCCCAGACGGTTCTCTGAAGTGGCCGGATTCCGAGTCAAGCGCCGAGGAAGAATGCACCACCAGTTACCTGACGCTGTGCCATGAATACGGGCAGGAGAAGATCGAGCCAGGGTCTTTGAACGAGGAGCCTGTCATGAAGCCTGAAGGGAGTGACCTCGACCCCAGAGCACTTTGGAGCCTGCCAGCCCCGATGGCTGCTGGCCGAGAGAGCCCCGGCGGTGCACAGCTGAGAGTGCGCGAGCTGAAGTTCTCCCCTGGAGATGAAGACTCAGAAGGCGTTCATTCTCCAGGAGCCACCGATCCCCTCACTAGATCTAAAAACAGCCCGATGGAATTCTTCAGGATCGACAGCAAGGACAGCGCCAGTGAGCTCCTGGGATTTGATTTTGGAGAAAAACTGTACAGTCTGAAGTCAGAACCTTTGTTCGCCCTTGCCGATGGAGACGGCCCCCCCAGGAGTTTTAATGCCTATGAAAGTAAGGTAGAGTTTAAAGCCCAGGACACCATTAGCAGGGGCTCAGATGACTCAGTCCCCGTTATTTCATTTAAAGATGCCGCTTCGGATGACATCAGTGGTACCGATGAAGGCAGGCCTGATCTTCTTGTAAATCTACCTGGTGAATTGGAGCCAGCCAAAGAAGATGTAGCAGTGGGACCCACCAAGTTTTCACAGACCAGCGCAGGCAGAATAGAAAGTAAACTCTTGGAAGCCCCGGACGTGTTATGCCTCAGGCTTAGCCCTGAACAGTGCCACGCCCCTGAAGAAAGAGGCACTGAGGACCTTGGTGATCCCTCTGGACCCCAGTCCTATAGTCTAACTAAGAAACACTACACACAGGAGGATCTTGGGGTGTCATTTGTAGCCGCTGTTGATCACAGTAGTTCAGGCGACCAATCTTTGATGCACAGCTTAGATCCTAAGTTTCAAGGCCTTGGAGCGGTGGAGTCAGCAGTGACTGCAGACGGCCCAGAAGAAAGCCTGTTCCATATTTGTAGTCCACTCTCAGGTGCTAATGAACATAATGCAGACACAGAAACTCCAAGAACAGAAGAAGTATTGCTGTTTACAGATCAAACTGATGATTTGGCCAAAGAGGAACCAACTTCCTTATTCCAGAGAAACTCGGAGATGAAGGGAGAAAGTGGGTTAGGGCTAGCAGGAGACAAGGAAATCCAGCAGATTTTTGAGGACCTTGATAAAAAATTAGCACTGAGCTCCAGGTTTTACATCCCCGAGGGCTGCATTCAGAGATGGGCAGCTGAAATGGTGGTAGCCCTTGATGCTTTACATAGAGAGGGGATTGTGTGCCGCGATTTGAACCCAAACAACATCTTATTGAATGATAGAGGTCAGGAACTTTTGCAAATGCATTTCTTTTTATTCGCTGTTGCTTCCAATTAACTGAGTAGGCGTTTTATCTTGTAATTAGTATCTTCATTTCCTGTCTAGAGCTTCATTATCAGTGCAGCAAATTCACCCCCAGTAATAGCTTCTAGTACTTAATGATGCCATTATTCTTAATGATACTGTTTTTAGCTACAAAAGGAGTAATTACAGTTCACTTCTGCAGAAAATGGAAGAGAAAAATGTTTTGATTTCTCCTGTCGTTTTGTTTTTAGGACACATTCAGCTAACGTATTTTAGCAGGTGGAGTGAGGTTGAAGATTCCTGCGACAGTGATGCCGTGGAGAGAATGTACTGTGCCCCAGGTTAGAGCAATCTCCCAAAATGTTTCACGTGCAAAAGTGCCTCAGCGGCTCTCCCTTCCTTATGCAAGTTGTGTTTGCACTAGCGCTTCACATACGCTCTGGATCTGGTTTCTCGTCAACCCTTCAAAAAGGATAATCGGGGGAATGAAACCATTGTATAATCCGTAGGGGTGTGTGTGTGTGTGTGTGTGTGTGTGTGGTATTCTTGTTTAAAGTGTTTATA
The DNA here is from genome assembly GCA_007922755.1 of Pedetes capensis. Lineage (NCBI taxonomy): Eukaryota > Metazoa > Chordata > Mammalia > Rodentia > Pedetidae > Pedetes > Pedetes capensis. The sequence goes on along the minus strand of VMDO01000076.1, from coordinate 328,467 downwards.
CGTCTCCAAAAACCCATAATGAATTCTTAAACATATCTTCACTTAGCGTTTAGAAGAATCTTTAAATATCCTGAACCTCTTTACATGGTTGCTTTTTATGAAGGTGTGGGAGAGGGAGCTGACTAAAGGGTGAAATTCCTGAGACTAAAAATAGATAGAATGTGGATTTTTAAATGCAGTGTGATCTCACTTATGAGCCATCCTGACATTTTAGAACCCATTTTTACAAGTTGAGAAAATCTAGGAGGCGTGCCCTTCTTGTTTTTAAATAGCCTGTTTAGCCAAATATTGGACAGAAAAGGTTTCTCTTGCCCTTACTGTACTTTATTTATTTATCTATTTATTTGTGGTACTTGGGGCTGAACCCAGGGCCTCGTGCATACTTTGCAAGTGCCCTACCACTGGGTTGCACCTCCTAGCCCATTTTTTATTTTTATTTTTTATCTTGACACACGGTTTTACTAAGTCGCATAGGCTGCCTCTGGCCTTGAGCTCGAAATCCTCCTGGAGCCTCCACCTCCCAAGACACTGGGATTACAGACAGGTGCCACTGCACCAAGCCTGTTGTCTGTATTTTTAAAAACTAGCAGTTTATTTCTGTGGGTGTTAGGTCTTTTGATGACAGTTTTGGGTAGGTTAAGCACTTGAGTTAGATTTGGGTTACTGTCTGTCATCGGTGCAGATGAGGCTAAATTTAAATCTAAAGTTTGTTCACCTTTTCTGTAGCACTTGGCTTCTTTGGGTGACCATAGTTACTTTACTTATCACCCCACTGGCTGTCAAAGGAGATTCAAGCTGACCATGTTGACATGATCTTCTTGGTTGTAATATAGCATTTAATATTTGCTAGCTAACCTTGTTTACCCCTGCTTAAAAGGAAATTATTATAATTGGGATTGGAAGAGCTTTATTATTTTTAGTTACAACCTTTATTGTTAAGAGTTCCTTTCATACTGAGAAATGCCTAAGTTTTTCAAACCACAAAGCAAATATCCTAAAACTTTGCCTCAAACAACTATCTGGGAATTAGTGCTTACTGTCAAACTCTTTTCTTTCCTCTCCCTTTCCCCGAATTAGGACTGTTGGATTTTACTTCTTCCTAGAGACAACAGAGCACACTCGATTTTACATTTTTCCCAAACAGAAAATAGGATGGTGTTCTTTTTTGAAACCTTATTAGTATGACATAGATTATTAATGGGATTAATACAAAATTTCATAGTGAAATAACTATTACAGTTATCTGATTCTTGGGCTTACAGGCTCTATCCCTTTCTAATTTGATAAGAAATAACATTTTAGGTGCCAGTGTGCATAAATATGTTGTTAATTATAGTGAACGTGGAGGTTTTAGGACCCATATTAAATTTGGGAGTTCTTTTGGGTTAGACGTGGTACATCCTGATGTGAAGTACAGTGCAAACTGCGGAACAGAACAAGACACTTCTGGAGCACTAATGTTCATAATTTACTCCCTATTTCCTGTTGCTACCGGTACTTTTATATTGAAAACTATCAGTAAATTGGTTTTGGGCTTTCTGGCATGTTATTTTTCTTTAGTCTCAAGCGCTGTTTTTTTTTTTTTTACTTGGATGTGTACTGCATCTTGGTATCTGAGAGCTTTAATACATGCGGGACAAACCCATACCACATTTATCAGCAGAGACATACTTTGAGTTTCATGTGCTGAAATACTGAATTCATTACAGATCTGTCTCCAACTCCTAATTTTTAAGCCTTTCCCCGGAAATCTCAATTCTGAGGCTTCACCAGCAGGTGGCAGTGTACCATTAATGGATTTTTCTTTTTTGCTGTCCTCTTCCAGGTTGTCCTTCACTAGCATTTGGAAAAAACAAAAACAAAACTGTAGTCTAAAAAGGGACTTTGTTGTAATTGTTTGCATGAAAGAATTGTGCCTCCAAGCTTCACTCATTGCACAAATGTTCTAGTATCTTGGCATGCATTGAATAATATGGAAAGTTTCTCCAATCCTTGGGCGTAGCAACTTTAGCAGCAAGGTGAAGCAGAACTAGTAGTGGCCCTAACAGCAAAGTCAGGCTAATGTTCTGCTTTAGGTAATCTCAAACCTAGAGAGTTAGAGAGCTCAGTTAAATCTGTGTGCTCTCTCCCCTTGCTTTTGATACTAGGGGGATTGGAGCAAAAATTTATAAATCATTGCTCCTCTTAGAACTGAGTAGTAGTGCTACTGATAAAAAATGATAGGTAAGTAGTTCCCATCCTTAGTAGGTGAGAGCAGTGGGAATTTGCTGATATTTCCGTGTTTAAAGATAACAGATCAGTAATAGGATTCTGAGCCCTCTTTTGATCTGCCCTTACGTGCAGCAAGGGTTAAGGCAGTTCTTCTTCCATGTCCCCCCTCGCCTCCCACTTCACAACCTTAACCTTGGTATTGTGCATGGAACTCAAACGCATGTTAAGCCGCTCCTGTCTGGTTAGAAAGTAAAGTTGTCACAAGGTTATAATGAAAAGAATTCACTTCTCTTTAAACAGCATGTGGCCTCTACCCTACCGTCCATCTCTCCTGGGAATCCTTATCACGCATTTGTCCTAAAACATTATCCACCTGCCTGTGCTGTATAATATCAGCAGTGTATCTTTTCATCCTGTGCATGATGTGCCTTGATATTTTGAGCAAAAATTTCCAGTAACAGATTCGATTCACATGGACAGAAACTTGAGCAAATGCCAAACTGGCAGGGGGGCCATTATTCTGCTCTATAAATAAATTTAAAACAGAAAACACACACACAGAAACCTGTGAATCAACATGTTTTGGTCTAATTGAGGGGAAAAGCAAGATAGATAAATTTTGAAATGCAAATGATCACCTTCTGTTATTTAAGAACAGTTTCTGCCAACTTTGTGGTCTTAGATTTTAAAAAGTCACAGTCATTTCGGCCACGTATGCTACCAAGGAAGTATGATACTCACAAGTTTCCACAACAAAGCTCAGAACTTCTTTGAAAAAGTCGCCCTTTTTTACATTAAAGAAAACAAATCCAGCAACAAAAAGACAAAACCCACGGAGCTTTCTCTGTGTACATCTGTGAGAAAGCCAGCACATAAACGGCTGCAGCTGCAGGCCCATCAAGAGGGTCTTGAGAATATGAATTCACTGATCAAGCCCAGCCCTGTTTCAAAGTAGAAACCATTCCTTTTAGGGTCACTTTGTATCCTTGGCTTATCTGGGATGATTCTCTGGCAAGGTTTTATTTTAACTAAATGTCATTCCTGGTAAATGGGTTCCTTTCCTACCACAGACACAGAGAGGGGAGTTCAGGAGTATAGAAAGCAGAGAAACCATCCTCAGAGTAGGGACAGAGTAGCTAGATGGCCAAATAAATACAACAGGGTCCAATTTCCACATGAGGCTCCTCGGAGACCCTTTGTTAGGAGACTTTTAGACAGGCTCTTCGGCTTTCCACTGTGGGTGATGATAGAGCAAAAACTGGGGGCAACTGGTTATTCTTCAAACCACTTCCTTGTTAGTTACTCTGACTTTCTTTATATTTGTACAAAGACCACAAACACACATAAAAGTTTTTAGCCAAAGAATCTTGCCTACTTTATCATTCAGTAATGCAGAATAAGTTTTCATAGCATTTTAAGTGTAAAGGAAAAATACAGTAGGATGGCAGGATCGGATTCCATGTTTGCTTTTCCTATCGGTATTTTTTTCGCAGCAGTCCTGACTCTCATAAAAAAGGAGCTAGAAATAGAACTTACACTAGTACCCATATAAAACACATATGAAAGACTACAGTTGAAAGTTCAGTATGCCATCTAACACGAGTGAGTAGAATTGTGTTCGTTGTTATGCTAATATAATCACTTACACTTCCCATTCTAGTCTCAAACAAGTTGATATGATACTAGATCACTGTGTGTCCTTCACTTCTGTTCCCCACCCCATTACGAGCCTTTAATTTTAAAGCTTGAAATTTACATTGGTATTTCTCATGGAATACTCTTCAGACTTGAGAATTCGTAGGTGGATATGTGTGCAAATTGAAGAAATCCAAAATGCTTCTCACTGCAGCCCGATCTCCACGCTCCCAGATGTCAAATGACAGCTTTGCTTCCTCTGTTAGGCGATTTCACACTTGGAAACAGCTCACAGCTGACGGTGAGGAGGGAAACACAGAAAAATCATGCTGAAAAGTATCTGCAAAATTCAGTTTTAGAGCATGACATTTATTTACTACCATCCTTTGCTATTCTAGACTGACTTTATCAAATAATCCATGAATATATTTTTTTTGGGGGTAGTCTCCCTTGCCCTTCTTCATGAACATGATTTCCACTTGATTTATTTCTTTTTAATCCTGGTTCTCTTGTGTGATAGATAAATATTTGGTCATTAGAGTTAGGATCCAGACCATGGATGGTTTAAAATGTCTTGAGGCCATCACAAGTTTAAGATTTAGAATATTTAGATGGTGTTGAGGATTACCAAACCTGGATATTTGTCCCAGATGAAGCATTAACTCATTGCATGATCTTTGGCAAGTTATTCAAGACTTCCTAGGCCTCGATTTAAAATTGTGGTAAAATAAGTTTGTTGAGTATAAATAGTATTAAGTCATGTTTTACCCTTCTTATACAAAATTTAATCAGGATTCAGGTTAATCATAGTAAGGCAAGACTTTTTTCACCCGAGAATATTGATTTCTTATTTAACATTTGTAGAGTTAAAAGAATTACTTCATTTGGAGGAGTTTTTAAGTGTATATATTTAGTCATTTGAGGAGTTTTTCCACGAGTATTTAATGTGGAAATGAGGAATTTATGGAAGATATTTTCATTTAGAGGAAGAAGCCAGACAACTTTTGATTGCAGTGAAAGTAGAACTCCAGGATTCTCAACAAAATTGTTTAAAGGAAGAGTTCTTAGATATGAGACTTTATGCATCCTAGGTCATTTCATCAAGCATGAGGAATTTAATTTTAGGGATGTGAAGTCAATGGAGGAAAAAGAATGGATGTATATTTTGAAATAATAATGACACAATCAGGAAATAAGACTACAGTCTTGGTGTAATCATTTTCCTAAAGGAGAAAGAAGAAAAAGGCAAGGGGGAGTTGTAGAGGTAATTTAAAGAGTAAAATATTTGTGGTTAATATTCAAATATCACGTTCCAAACAGTAGCTGTTTGATTTACCCTCAAGCAAAACTTTAGCAGTAGCTCTCTGATACGTAGTAGGTAATGTTTGAATGTTTCCCTTGACTGATTAGTAAAGTATATTTAATCTTTTGGTTTTTAGTCCTTACTGTCATAAAAAAAAATCTCTTTTAAAGGAGAATCAGTAAATTTTCAAGTTTGTAATAGAATAGTGGAAATTTTATACTGAGGAGAATTCCCTGATGTGCTTCACCCCTGTGTATTGATAACGCTTGTGATAAGTGACCTGTTCTGATAACACACTTCCCATATCAGGCTAGAATGTGTTTTGGTGAGAATGAGACAGGGGAATAGCAAAGAATTTAGTCTGTCTTATTTCTTATCTTAGTGAATGACACATTAGCCCATCCCATGAGAAAAGAAATTCTTCAGCTGTTAGTATTAAAAAATTTATTGTCATTAGGTGCTGTTGAGTTGGGACTAACTTATAGCGACCCTATGTACAATATAACGAAACCCTCCCTGACACTGTACCATACCTGGCTTTATGTCAGTGCTTCTCTCCTATTCATAGGGTTTTCAATGGCTGATTATTTTTTTGGGAGTGGGTTGCTGGGTCCTTCTCCCAAGCCTACGGCAACTGGTATTCCCAGGTGCTCTCCTATCCAAGTACTAACCAGGCCTGACCCTACTTAGCTTCTGAGATCAGATGGGATTGGACGCCATGGTGATAAGGCTGCAGGCAGAAAATTTATAAGGATGTTAGGTTGATAATGCTTTTATACAGAAGAGGTGAAATACTGTATCTCAGTACATTTCCTAATACTACCTGATATTGGTAGGGGAAAGCTGTGTTTGTTAGCTCTTCATCAGTATAACAAATACCCAAGGCAATCAACTTATGGAGAAAAAAGATTTATTTTGGCTCACAGTTTTAGAGGGTCCAGTCATGATAGGTTGGCCCTGTTGCTTTGGGCATGTGTCAAAGCATACATCATGGTGAAAGTTTGTGGGAGAGCAAAACCACTCCCCTCATGACTGGGAAGCAAAAGAGAGAAAGACAAAGGGTTCAGGGTCCCACAGTCCCTGTCATGCACATGTCTGCAATAACCTAAAGACCTCCCGTTAGGCCCCAGCTCTTAAAAGTTCCTCCAGTTCCCAATAGAGCCAAATTGGGGACTGAACTTCGGGCCTTAGGGAGGCATTTGATATTCACACTATATCAAGGGTTTTCCTTGAGATTTAGGTTGTTGAGAGGAGGTTAACTTAACCTTTTATTTATCCCAAACTTTATGCGCTGATGAAAATTTTATTTTTAGAAGGGAACATAAGGACTAAAGACTTAACAGTTTTAAGTAATACCTGCTGAGTAATGCTGCTTATTTTTAGTGTCTCCATTGATTTTTGGCAGCTCTTCAATGAATTGGCTTTCCCACTGCATTATTATAAAAAAGGAAGAGAACTGTATTTTGCCTCTGATATTTAGTGAAGAAGAAACAATGCAGAATTGTGACCATTAAGTTGTAGAGAAATTGGGTAGCCCCTTCCGTCAGATCTCCAGTCTCTGTACCCTGTAAAATCTTGTCTGTTTGAATCTCCTCGACATAACTAGGGATGACTCTCTCTAAACAATTCTTCACAAAAATTTCCTTCAGATAAACATTTAAAAATGCCAATGTTTAAAAAGCAATTCACGATGATAAGGCAAATAGGCTTCCTGCCGCTCCTTCGCTTAGCAGCTCATGTTGCTGTCGGCCTGCCCAGCCCAGCAGCAGAAAGACAGCCTGCCTGTCGTCCTCAGAGTTTCCAGTTAGCCTTTTTCTCATCAATCACCTTTCGCAGCTTTGGTTGAGTGGCAATGTGACGCCTGATGGCTCTTCCAAATGGAGCTGTGTACAGTGTGACCAGTGGAAAATGGAGCATGCCAGTGAGTTTTCTTCTGGAAGTGCAGGGTGACAGTGTGCACAAGATTGCGTAGTGCTCAGGATTATAATTATGATCAGCCAACCAGAAGTCACAGGGTAACCTGTTTATTTTACCTCACAAGAAAACGGTGGAGTAATGACACCTATAAACTCCCTTGAACAAGGAATTCTTCGCCCTGGTGTGCTGACTCAGGTGAAATCAAGGCGTTTCCACCCAAGTTATGCAGGTAATTGCAGGGAGGCTGAGAGCATGGTTGCCAGGTCACCACAACCCCACGAAATTCAGGGCTGAGTGGTGGGAGAAGAGCAGGACTGTGTAATTTTGCCAGGCCTGCCCTGAACCAGCCGAGTGTATTCTGTGTTCACATTCAGTTCCTCACCCTCCCCAGGGGTGCAGGCGATTGGATTCCCTGAAAACCAACTGAGTTAACAAGGTGGTGGCAGGAAGCAACGCTAGAGCTGAGAGGAGTCAAGAAAGCGAACGTAAGGTGGACCAGCACTGTCTCTCCTGTTCTGCCACCTGGCAGTGCCAAGAGGAGACCCCTGTTCAGCCACTGCAGACCTCTTGTCTGGAAGGTGCCGGTCTCTGCCCCTGCCATTCTCTGGATAATACACCGACCAGTTAGACTAATGTGATTTGAGGAACCCTTACATGGTTCTTTGGTCCTGCTGGACACTGTGGCATTTGAACAAGCAGTTGAGTACACATCACACTTACAGAATAGGAACTGGGTAACTGGACAGTCAGCATTTTCTGAAATAGTATAAAGTAAGAAAAAAGGAGCAAAATACCCATTTCATAGAATGAAGTAGGAAATGGAAATTTCAGGCCCTAGTTGGTCTGTCATCCCGAGAATTAAGATCTTCGGTCTTGGGGATGTGGTGAAATCTTAGGCAAGTCAGTTTCGTCTGTCCAGATCAACTCCTTTCAAATGTGTGTGTGTGGGGGGGTCCCTGTGGATAGTTGTGCACCTTGAGACTTCTAAACTTTTAAGCTACTAAACCTTGGTGGTTTGGTTTATAGTATTAGAGGAACAAGCCAAGCCTGTAACTAAAATGAAATTGTAAGGGCTGAGGGTGCTTGTTTAGTGAGTTGCAGTGCTCTGGGTTCAATCCCCCGGCACTGTAAATAGTAAGGAAGAAACTGTATTCTCATAGTTGACGTGGCTTTTGTTTTTGCTTGCAGTTGCAACATTTTATCTTGTTTGTGGAAACTTCAAAAAGTTTGTCCTAACATCTAAAAAATACTCTAGGGAAAGCTAGGTAGAATAGTTGCCCTGCAGTGCGCTCAAACGAATTTGGTTTTGGTAACATCTAAAAATAATCCCTGTTTCTAATGATCACACCGGATCATCAGCCGGATTTTACAACCAGCTGACAAATCTGTAGCACATTTCATGGAATTAGAGGAGTGTCAGTTCCTCACGCACAAGGTCAGGGGAGACCTTGAGTTACCTCCCAATCCTGTGTGTCTGCCCCTGGATTTTTCAGCTTTCTTCCTCGATAGAGCACGGGCCACCTGCGCCAAAGCAAACTGTAGTGCTTGGAGGCCACCACTGTGCTCTGCAGCGGCAGATTTGAGGGTGTCCCCTCCACTCCCTGAGTTTAACCACCTTAATCTCTCGCCCTGATTACTTCAGTCAACCACTCACCAATCTCCATTCCCATCTGCCCCTAATTTGTTTCTTCCTGTCCCCAAATTTGCTTTGGATAGCATTTAAAGCTTATAACCCACACTGTGTAAAAGTGCCCAGGACCTGATGTAGATCCTTATACTCAATGAGACTCAGATATGATGAGGCCATTGCAGGTGCTGTGAATGCCTTGCATGAACAGTGCTATAAGATACAAGATTGATATATTTATTCCACAAACATTTATTAAATGCCCTGTACCCCAGGAGCTGTGCTGAGGAGCCAGAAATAAGAGACATAATTGGTATAATATTGACAGTTACTTTTGAAGTTTTATATTAAAAGAGACTGCCTAAGCATAAGACATACACAGTTGGTTAAGTAGGATATTAATAGACCTTTATAGGCAAATAGTTGTATCTATAGGATGGTAATTTGCTGAGTTAACAAAAGACATGCTTAGATGTTCCCTCTTCCCACAGTTTAGGTCCGTATATTGTTGGACACGAAAAAATGCTTTCTTGGGTGTTTCTTTCTCTTTGCTCTTTAGTCATCAGCTGTAGTGGAAGACTAATGCTTAGCCCCTGCATAGAAGATCTTTATGCACAGCAAGAGCTGGTGAGAGAAATTGACTAGGATTTTGTAATTCTACTCTCTTTCAATTAGGGACAGATGTTGCAGAGAAAAATTGTGTAGGGACATAGGACTAATGTTTCAGAGCCCTAACTGACATGGAATGCTCATTGCAGAAGAAAGATGTTCTTTTTCTTGGTTTAAGTGTGTCACTGATGACATACCGGATTTTCTTTTTTAACCTACCTTTCTCTACTTCCACCTAAGTCTATTAATGAAATCTGGTTCCATTGGAAAAAAGTTAACAAATTCTTAACCGATGGTAACAACATTTTAAGTCTTCTTGAATGAACATTTAAAGAATTTATGGGACATTTAGACACTACACCTTTCTTTCGATCTATAAAAATGTACATGGTGCTTAATTTTAAGGCATTTGAAAATTTGCCTTTATTCTTATATTGTCTCATTCAGTAAAGATCTCTGATTGATCTTAAAAGAGGATATATTTTTCTAATTTATGTTTCTTTTCTAAAATCCTTAAAAGTCACATATTTAGAGTAGAAGATTTTTGCTAGTTTGCAAAAAAAAAATAAAAAACAAAAATAAAATAAAAAAATCCTGTGGCATTAAAAAACTGTGTTTATCCTTTTCTCCCCCAAAGTGTACTTACTGTTGATAATCATTTTAATGTATTATACAGATGTATGGCTTTAAAATTGGCCTATCATTCTGGTATTTGAATATTACTTATGTGACATTGTTCCAGCATCTAAGTATTGAATTAATTGGATTGCTGCTTAAACACCTTATTTGCAACAATTATTATATTTTTCATTAATGCTCATTAAACATTGAGACTGAAAAGTGAGGCTTCTAAGATTATACTTAAGAAAAAGTGTAGTTAAGAAAAAAGTTTAGGGAAATATTTAAATAATTATTTTAAATTAAAGTAGAACTTTTTCTATAAGTAAAATTCTCTTCTAAGACAATTCTGAACAGACTGTACCTCCGACCATATCTTGGAAGAAAGATAGCCACTACAGACTGTCCTGCTGGGTACATTATGGGATGGTCTCTAGAAAGCACTTTCACCATAAACATCTTTGTGTGTGCGTGTGTGTGCGTTTATGTGTGTGTGTGTGTGTGTGTGTTTGCAGTCCTGGGGGTTGAACCCAGGGCCCTGTGCTTGCATGCTTTGCAAGTGCTGGACCACCAAGCTGCACCCCCAGCCCATTTTTTCACTTTTTGAGACACGGTCTCACTTAATTATGCAGACTGCCTCTGGCCTCGAACTTGTGATCCTCTTGCCTCCACCTCCCGAGTCACTGGGATTACAGGCCTGCGCCACCTTGCTGGCTGTCACAGCAACATCTTTTAAAAGAAAAGTAAGTTCTGAATTTGTTATAAGACAATTATTTAAATTACAAGATGACTCACCTTTACAGAGTTTTGCAGAAAGGTTAGTTTTCGTTTAAAGCTTGAGTTTCTCAGTTTTTGAACACAGTTTCCAGTGGGATTTTCACTCTCTCTTTGGTCATAGTTTTGAGTCATGTCTTTGGTAAATCCATGCCTTTGCAGCTGCCATAGCCTTAAGGGGCAGGCCATATTTCTGTCGCCCCTTGGCTTGCTGGATTGCGGATCTCTCCGGTCTTTCGGCCCCCTCTGCCTGAGTGTACTGTTCGCTTCATTACCTCACTTCCCACTTACACCTGCCTGGGTTTGCTTTCTCTGCTTTTCTGCGCCTTCACTTTCCAGGAGCTGACTTATTATAGCCCCACATTTGGACTCAGGTTATGCACTATTATTTTTGGCCACCAGAGAGACATAGAAGTCCGACTGCCCTAAGGCCCATTAGAACTCCTTCATTCTGTGTTGTAGAGAGCCACTGGGCAGTATGGGTTACCAGGACCCCGTGAAGTTTCTGAAACATACCGTGGCTTGTTGAAAACTGTCCCATGAGGTGTCACACATGAGTAAAACAAAGGCAGGCAAGCCACCTTTTGTGTTGTGATAGTATTCTTTTTTTCCCTAATCTTACTTATTCATTTGTGAAGGGTGAGTGTTTGAGTTATCAGTAACAATCAGTGAGATTTGTATTGTGGTTAGAGTATCTGGACAATGCTTACATGAAATTCTGGAACTTTCCAAAACTGTTCTTGCACACCTGATGCCCTCGTGGTTTTGGGGATGAGTGGGATCTAATCTGGAGCTGCCCTGTCTGTCCACTGTGTTAAAAAGGCGGCAGCAGTTAGGTTCAGTGGCGCTGATTCATTCTGCCAGCCACCAGGTGGCATGTTCTGAGGGCAAGGGAGATGTGGCACCGTGGAAGACAGTGTTTGCTCACCCCCGTATAATCCCACTCATTGGACACCTTAAATTAATGGGGGAAGAAGAAGTTATGAGAAAGACCCGTGAAGGCTTTTGAAAGCACTTTTCAGGATGATAAAATCGAGGCTCTAAGAGGCGGAAAGAATGTTAGAAGTCTGGCTGTCCTCATTTCCGAGAGTCCAGTAATGTTCCCAGCTGAGCTCAAGGCGACTTTGCTTGAGCCCGGTCAGTTCATCTCCTTGACTCAAAGATGAAAACCCATGATTCTTGGCTGTCACCATTTCATTTTGAGTGTCTGAGAGACAAACATGAGAAGTGGTTTTCTGAGGGATTCGCCCGTTTTGTTCTCTGATCGCTTTGCTGCTTGCCTGGAAGATCACCACCCTCGTGGAGAACAAGGTGGCCCCTCACCCAGCCTAGAAACCACAGATACCAGATGGAGTGGTGAGAAAGGGCAGCACAGGGCCTGCACACTTGGGATCATATAGGAAAAGTATTCTGAAAACTGACGAAAGAATGGTAGAAGATGTTTTTAAAAATACTTTTCTGCTTTTTATGAAGATTTTTCTAATTCAAGGTAGGAGTTTAAAGGGGATTTCTCAGCTTCCCTATGTTACACTTTTTAAAAAGCTCCACAGATTTATTTGGCATTTCTTTACATCCTCTACTTTTGATGTTAGACACATATACCTTGGTTTATATAGTGACTGTCTTGTAGCTTTATGTGTAAGTCAGTGCTCTTGGTTTGTGCTTAAAGTTTTTATACAGATTTTTGCAAATAAACCAGTTTTAGAGCAGTGGGTTTGATAGCCATACAAACTTAGGCTTCTTTTTAGCAATGAAATTTCAGTGTATATATTTAAAAAATTAATCTAAGAGTTATTACTCCTCAAGGATATTAAAAGGACAGCCAAGTCATTCACTCTGATAATTAAAAGAAAAAATTTCTTTTCTGTTTTAAAGCCTATATGGAAGAAATTCTACAAGTACTTACATTCACTTGTTCTAATAGTTAAGCTTCCAAGCTGTTAGAAAATTCTTCTTTATGTCATACCTAAATACAGAACTCTTTGTTGTGGCTTAGAGTCATCTATGAAAATCAAGGACAGCAGGTCATGATATCAATTTCACATTAAAAAATCCACGCTTAATAAAGCCATTTTGACACCTTCTAAGCTGCATTGTTAAGGCACTGAACCCAGGGCCTTGAGCATACTTTGCAAGTGCTCTACTGCTGGGCTATACTCCAAGCCCTTTTTTATTTTTTATTTTGAGACAGGGTCTTGCTAAGTTGTGCAGGCTGGGTCTGGTCTCAAACTCGTGGTCCTCCTGCTTCAGGCTCTTGAGTCACTTGGATTACAGGTGTGCGCTGCCGTGCCAGCTCAGATTTGAGACTTATTCAGTGTCTTGTTTTTCCATATCCAGATGAAAAACAAATGTAGTTTTTACAGTTGTTATTTTCCTTCACCAGCCCAGGCAGATTGAGGATGGCATTTGGCCTGTTGTCTTCATAGTTTTGGAAGCAGTGTTTCTTAGATGGACCAGCAGTCTCTTTAGGCCTGCCACGATGTGAATCTGAACTGGCCCCGGAAGGCTCACATTCTTGGCCTGGGGCCAGCTAATGGGCTTTTGGGGGGTGATTGATCCTGAGGGTTCTGACATCCTCACAGAATTAATCCATCGGTAGATTCACAGTTTGTGATGACATTTTTGGAAGGTGGTGGAACCTAGAAGGTGGGGCCTGGTTGGAAGCAGTGGGTCAGTGGGATCTGCCCTGGAAGGGTCTGTCTTGTCCCTGTCCCCTCAACCCCTGCTTCCTGGCCACCATAAGGGCAGCAGCTCAGCTCTGTCAGGGGCTCCTTGCCATGCTGTTCTGACCCTGACTCTGACTCACCACCAGCCCAGGAGGCAGAGAGCTGGCCAGCCATGGGCCGGGCCCTCCGAAATCACGAATGAATGTCTCTTCCCCAAGGGCTTCCTCCCTGGTGTTTTTTACAGCGACGACGAGGATGCCAAGCCTGGGCGCCTTTACGCTGAACTAACTGCATCTGAGAGGAGGGAGGCAGAAGAGAGGCAGTTAGTAGGAGCAGCAGTGAGGATCAAGGAAGGGTGGAGGCAGAGACGGTGAGCGAGGGGAGTGGGCGGGGGCTGGCAGTGTCAGCGCCACCGCGTAGTCTAGGGACCCCCCCTGGAGCCTCCTGGCCTCGCCCACCAAGGCAGGAAAGTGAGCTGCCCTCGGGCCACGTGGGCCTCTTATTGCTGTTTGTGCCCCCTGACGTTCACACCCCAGGGTGACACCCCACATTTGAAGCGATGCATTGGTATCTACCTGTTAAAGCCCCTGGCAGAGAATTACCAGAGATTTCAAAGTGTGTAAAACCAGTGAGGCTAGTTCTTAGATGTTTTAGTTGGTCGAATTCACAGAAAACAATAAAGGGATATACTCTGTCTGTCTCTTGAAGTATCTTTCTTTTTTTTCTTCCCAGTACTAGGGTGTTGAACCCAAGACCTCACATATGCTTTACAAATGCTCGCACAGAGCTGCGTCCCCAAACCCCCTTTGTAATTTTTTTTGTTTTTTTCGGTGCTGAGGGGTTGAACCCAGGGTGTTGTGCATACTTGCAAGTGCTCTTATCACTGAGCTGCACCCCAACACCTTTTTACTTAGTGTTTTTTGGGTTTTGTTTTTTAACTTGAGACAAGGTCTTGCTAAGTTATGTAGGCTGCCACTGGCCTTGAACCTGTGATCCTCTAACTTCTGCCTCCCAAATCTCTGGGATTATAGGCATGTATCACAGCACCCAGTCCCGGAGCACCTCTTAAAATTTTGTTGTTAGGTGCCATGGAGTTGGATCTGACTCATAGCCACCCAGTGTACAACAGAATGAAACACTGCCTGACACTGTGCCTTGCCCAGCACTATGTCAGTGCTTCTGTGCTATTCATAGGGTTTTTCAGTGGCTGATTGTTTCTGGATGTTTTCCAGAGTGGACTGCCAGGTCCTTCTCCCCATTTTTGCGGTGCTGATGATCGAACCCAGGGCCTTGGAGAGTGCAGAGCAGCACTCTACAAACTGAGCTAAATGCCAGCCCCATTTCCTTACATTGGGGAAGAGATCAAGTGAATTTGTTAAGACTCAACCCAGGACTCCTGATTTATAGTCTTTCTAATGTATAACACATTAAATTTGTGGAGAAAACTATGTAGGTGAACGGACTCTTGGTGGAGGGATGAGCCTACATATCTTTGTCTTCTCTGCTCCAAGTAACTTTTCCAGCTAGCCTGAATATTTTCACACTGTCTTGCTACTTTCAAACATTGTAACACTTAGATATTTATGTAGGTTAATAAGTATCAAAACCTCATCATGTAGGGGCAAATTACTGAAACATTTTATTATATTTTCTCACCAGTCTTTTTAGAAAACACTATTTTTGTAGCTTTTAAAAAATATACTCATTTACTTGCATACTTAAATCTTATATGAAGACATCATTTTAAATGGTTGCATAGTAGCATTCCATTATATGCTACATATGTGACTAATCTTCTATTGCTAAATAAGCAGTTCAGAATTTTTCGAACACCTGTTTTATGCATGTGGTTCTAAGCTTGGAATCTTTCAGTTATTCAAGCCATAATTTGAATTAATGTCTTTTTACTCCATAGCTGAGAGCAACTACTTAGAGAATGGAGGCTGTGATTTGTCGTGAAGCATGTTAGAGAGTCGGCTGGGAAGGGCCAGTTGGGAAGGCCTGTTTGAAGCCCAGTAGGAAGGGATACACAGGAAGTTTGCTGAAACAGAGTAATTTCTGTCCTCTGCACAGGAATGGCTCCTTTCTTCTTTCTCTGGCCCTCGTGACCTTTGCTTGCAGACTTTAAGCTCAAGGTATTTTAAGAGCCTTGCGGTTCTCCCACACAGTTGATGTTTGGAGCATTGGTTGAAAGGCTGGGCACCTGAGTCCAACATCTGCTTCCCACTTTCCAAGGTCCAGCCTAACCACTTACAAGCTTTTGAACATTATTGTTATGAGCTGTGGACCACTTAGGGTCGAATCATAAGGTGTTATTTTGGTTGAATGGAACCGAGGGAGCAGGTACCAGCAGGGCCTTCAGGGAAGGACAAGACTGTAAGCATGACCTGGGGGTAAGAGCCCTAGATGTGGTAAAAGGAGGTGGTGGTGCTGATCTGTGGAGAAGCCTGAGAGCTGGCACCTGGAAACTTGCATTTCAGGAACCTGTTCTGGCCAGTGGCTTGCTAATGCAGATAACATCGCCATTTGTAGATATTCCAGGAGCTTTTATCTTAACCAGCTGTCTCACTTGTGGCTAATATCCACCTGTACTGCTTGTGGTTAAAATGGGTGGGCCGACATTCCACAGGCTCCTTCTTTAGTTGAAAAGAACTGATTATATAGGGGAGAGAAGATGAAGCCACAACCTGGGTCTTCATTGTGCTATTGTGTGACGTCGGATAGGGCATTTCACCTCTCTGTTTTCTAACCTGAAGGTAACCTGGTAATACTGGTCTAGATAATTTTCGAAGTATCTTCTGAACATAAAGTCTTTATTTCTAAAACAAAAAGAACGATTGGTGAAGGAGAATTGGATTAGTTTCTTGAATTCAAAAGATCAAGCAAAATGCTGATCCAGGAGGTCTGTGTAACTTTAAGTGTAGCATCTTGAAGGTGTCCCTCCATCAAGTGAAGAGCAAATGTCTCAGTTTAATGTATGACTGTGTCAGAAAAAAAAAATGCAGCCACAGTAGGTGACCAAAGGGATAAGTAACTTTCAGGAATTTTGAAAGCCCAGTAGTATTGAGTATATGCTCTCTCAGCAGTAAAAAGGTCACCTTGCTAACACATGTTAATTTTGAAAGTTTAATTGACCTTTGGAATTTTAATATCAACCTTTTTTGGTGTGTTTAGAGGTTGGAGCAATCACAGAAGAAACTGAAGCCTGTGATTGGTGGAGTTTGGGTGCTGTCCTTTTTGAACTTCTCACTGGCAAGGTAAGCAGTGACCTGGATATTTAATAAATTGATCCATATGCCACCTTGATTTCAAATTGAGAACGTTAGCTTTTGCCTTTAGCTTTTAGGTCAGGGACTAAGTAAGAAAAGCTTCAATACCAAAAACTATCAGAGAAAGGCAAGTTTATCAGGATTTTAGAATTTTTTTTGGGGGGGTGGGAAGTAAAATTGTAGTACATCGCATAATTTGATAGTTAAATTCTGTTATGTCACATTGTTACATAGTGAGCTATAAGTAAACACTTCTTCCCTTCATTTTCTAAGATTCAGCTTTTAACAGAATTAGATCTGCAATGTTTATTACAAGTATGTATTAGAATGCTGTAGTTGTGTTAAACATCTTATCCGAAGCCAAGAGGGAATTCTCATTTTTAGAAAATTAGTGTTAATACTAAAGCTAACATCTTTTTTCTCAGTACTGGAATTTTTTTCTGTCTGTTCTAGCTTAAGGGCAGAATTTACACTTTCTCTGATCAATAACTTTTAAGTGTGATGTTTGAGGTTAATAGACTTCAACAGGGTCATGTGTACATTGCCTCCTGGGAAGAAAACAGAGGAAATGAATAGTTTTACTTTGTAAGTATCTGCCTTAAGTGTGTAAATACCAGTGTAAAATTATTCTGGAGTTTACAAATCACTTATACACATATTTAAGCTATAAAGTAGTGCACTATAGATACGAAGTATCATTACCAACAAATTGTAAACTTGGAAGGTTTTTAGCAGCATTAAAGTATTCAGAGATAGCACATCCCTTTTTAGTTTATAATGTGTGGTGTAAGCTTTTCTATTACAAGCCAGTCATTTAGAAACAAAGGGAAAAGAGACAGTTGTGCAAGCTTATGATGTGCTCAGGGTGCTTGTCTGCCCTACTGCAGTTAGAAGTTCTGTAGGCTGTCAGCCCTCAGCCTGAACTGCTTAGGCAACACTGTGTTTGTGACTGCCTTCAGTCAGGGCGGTGACTGAGCTCTCTGTCCTTGCTGCCCATGAATTCTGTGACTGAACAGAGTGTGATGTTACATGGGGTAAGCAATGTGCCCAACTGATTGTTTCAGACTTTGGTTGAGTGCCACCCGGCGGGAATTAACACTCACACCACGCTGAACATGCCGGAATGTGTGTCGGAAGAGGCTCGCTCCCTCATTCAGCAGGTAACTCCCTCGACCTGTCACTGGCTGAGTATAGCGGCCACACAGAGTAACAGAACCTATGGCTGGAAAGCCTTAAAGAAATGCCTTTGGGCAACAAAGACCCATTTACGATTATACGATTCGTAATGAATGCTGCGTGTCTTTGGGCTTCTGCTGCTGTCAAAGTATTGGTGGGGTCAGAAGAGATAGTTAAAGGTTGTTGGAACTAATTTTTTTTTTTTAAATCAAGGCTAAAATTTAGTCAGTTTCATACATTTGTGTAGGTGTGAGATCTGAGTGTTGTTTTTAGCTTGTGTGGGGCTGCTGTATTTTTGCTATTGTATTCTGAAACCACACAGGAATGGCTGTTTTCACTCTTTCTTATTTATAAGCCACTCAGATTGCTTTGGAGGGAGGCGTTACAAAAGCTCGTCAAGTTACCTCACTCTTACAGCTTCATCAATTGAGGAACCATGGTGGCTCTGAGCAGACAGACTGTTGTAATTAAAGTTCAGTATCCTGAGACACTCTTGGAACTGTAGCGAGTTTCTCAAGTCCACACCCCATATTTAAAAGGCAGATTGAGTATCCCTTATGTGAAATGTTTGAGACCAGAAGTGTTTTTCAGATTTTGGAGATTTTTTGGACTTTTTAATATTTTCATAACATTACTGGAAGAGTATCCCTAATCCAAAAGTCCACAATTTGAAATGCTCCAGACTCTGGAACTTTTTGAGTGTCAGGTCTGCACTCAAAAAGTTTCAAATTTCAGAATATTTTGGAATTCAGGCTTTTGGATAAGAGATACATAGCCTCTACTCCTATAGTCTGGAATAGTGAGTTTTGCCAAATACGCTGAAAGTTTTTATTGTTGTAGTGTTCACAGCCCACAGCAAATCAGTAAGCATTGTCAGGCCTGGGGTCCTTACATGTTTCTGAAAAACATAAAGGAGAAGGTTATTTGCAGGACGCAGTGGCGCACGCCTGTAATCCCAGTGGCTTGGGAGGCAGAGACAGGAGGATCGCAAGTTCAAGAGCAGAGACAGTCTGCATAACTTAGCGAGACCCTGTCTCAAAAAAGTAAAAAAAAAAAATTGGGCTGGGGGTGCAGCTCAGCGGTCCAGCACTCGCAGAGCATGCAAGCGTGAGGTTATTTGAAAAAGATCTTGATTTAAAATTATTTAACAAAACATGTTTTTTTGTTGTTTGTTTGTTTTGTTTTTTTTAAATCAGGGAAAACAAAAATTAAATGCAAACAAGAGGAGGAAAGTACATATTAAGGGAATTTTATTCTCTTAATGAGAAATTTTGGTTCTGTTCTACAAATATGTGCAAAGCACAATGCTATAAGGTATGGAGGTAAGACTCACAAATAACTGTACCATAGGTGGGCTTCAATAAGGGACGTTTCCTGTATTAGTCAGTTTTTCATTGCTATCATAAAATACCTGAGAAACAACTGGAAGGAGGAAAGGTTGGTTTTTGCCCACAGTTTTAGAGGTTTTAGTCCCTGGTCTCTTGGCTCTGTCGTTCTGGGCCCCTCGTAAGACAGAACATCATGGCGGTCAGTACATGATAGAGCAAAGCAGCTCGCCTTATGTTGGGCAGGAAGCAGAAAATGCAACAGAAAGCGGCCAGGGACAAGACACATGCCCAGAGCACACGCCCGGTGACCTGCTTCTTCCATCCGGGCCCCACCTCCTAAAGTTTCCAGAGCCTTCCAAAACAGCAACACCAGCTGGTAACCAAGCCCTCCGCACATGAGCCCATGGGGGACATTTCATATTCAAGCTATAACACGTGTCAACAGGTTTAGAACATACTTTTGTGAGTTAAGAGGAGGGGTGATCGTCCATGTGGTGGGAGTATTTGGATATGACTTCTGCTGGGCCTTAGAATTTTAGTAGGGCAAGGTTGGATGTAGAGGGATTATTTTGAGGGATTATTTTGAGGGTATGTGGAATGAATAGTTCAAATGAACACAAGAGTCGAAAGACTCAGTGCAGAAAATCCTTGAGTGGAAGAGTGTGAAAGGATAAGATGAGGCTTCCTTATGGGGTTCTGTTATCATGACCACAAGGTAGAGCCATGTAAATCACAGAAAAGGTGAGATTTAGAGCACCTTTGCGGGAAGGTGGAGGGATCAGAGTTGGTTTTAGGAAGATTAATTTGCCCAGACTATGAGAAGTAGAAAGACACATAATCAGATCAGAAATTGGAGATGAGAGTACCCAGAGCTCTTTGGATTAAGGATTAAGAGGCAATGAAGAAATACAGGAAAACTTTCATTCTAGCAGGGAAAAATTTTCATCTCCATCTTGTCTCTTTTGTTCTATCACAAGATAAATTCAAAGTATCCTGGGGAGGAGCCGTGAATGACTTAGAGAGGGCTGGCACTGCTACTTTTTGTTTCTTTGCTTCAATGAAGTAGTCGCCGTTATGTGATACAGAACGTAGAATTCCCTAAAATAATTCCTCGAGTTCTGTACCCACTGTTTTAGAAATTATGTCATAAAGGAGTATAGGCTTAAGGTGTATTCAGTCCTCAGATACAGATATGTGTACCTTACACAGTAAAGCCGCATACTGTCACTTGCCTGCCTAAGGAGACTGCCGTTCGTGTTAAGGAAATATTGTCAGGAAAGGGAAAAGGGGTCTTTGGCATGAATAAGCAATTTGTCATTTTGACTTTCCTCTTCCACTACCTCACAGATCATAGAGGTCATTTTTTAGAAACCACAAAATGATTTATGTAGAAATAGTTATTCTGCTTTGGGGAAGTTTTCTCCTCTTTGGTCTTTCAACTCCTTGCTCTGTTCTTAGATTTCATAATCTCCTCCACTAATGGTTCTGTCATCTGTCCAGGCAAAGTGAGTGGTGCTAAAGTAAACACAGTTACTTTTTAAATGCACTTTAATAAAATATTGTATTACATTACACAAGGAAAAGACCTTGAAAACAAATTTCTGTGCCCTCATTGCTCAGCTCTGTTGCATCTTCAGGAGGAGGAGGTTAGCAATTTCTGTCTTTGGATTCATTATCTTGCATGTATCACTGGCTGACATGTTCTCTTAAGCAGTAGAATCTTTGTGTGCTGTGTCTTGAGGCCTTAGATACCATTTAAAATGGCACAGTAAGCAAGATAGTCATGGGTAAAATAATTATACTTTTGCCTATAGATTTATATGTGCAAATATATGGAGGAGTCTGTGAGTAAATTTATTCTAGTGAAAGTGAAAATCTGAGCCTTTGGAATTCCCCATTTGAAGTCACGTTTTAGAAAAAGTTCAGTGGAAAAGCCAATGAAAACAAAAAGAACTTACATATGTTTATGTTTCCTGAAATACTGTCTTTATTCCTGAAACATAATGGTATAATTATAGTTGTATGTTAGGTTTATGATAAGATAGCTGATGCCTTTGGCATTTCAATCTGAATTGTCTTTGAAAATGAGTTAATTTATTTAGGATATGTCTATGATGTTTGTTTTATAGTAACAGCTTTTCTAAAATACTGCAGCAACTTCTAGTATAAAAGTTCTTTGAGCAGTTAGCTTTAACAAACAGTACTAAGGTTATTTTGAGTGTGAGACGAAATAATTTCAAGTGAGAAGACGATTGGCTTGTCTTTTGAAGTGTGTGCCTGACTCCCCTGTGGTTTGGTCATATCAAAGTGAGGGGATAGAGTCTTGGCATTTTATTAGGTAGTGTAATGCTGTGATTAAGGCATGGATTTGCAGTCAGAGCGTCTGAATTCAAACCCTTTCTGTGCCACTTACTACCTGTATGATCATAAACAAGTTACTTAATTTCCCTGAGCCTCTGTTTTCTCATCTATAAAATAAATAATAATCGTAGCTATTTGTAGAGTTGTAGTAAGTTAAGTGTTAAGCACCTAGAATAGTGCCTGGCACATGATAAGTGTTATATAAATATATATCATTATTGTTACTACTAGGGCAATATTGAAGGTCCATGACATAATTTGTCACTTGATAAAGCGAATATTTGAATTATAGAGCTGCTGATGCCAGAGTGAGCTACCTGCTGTTGATACAGATGAAAAGATTCCTAAAAGCAGTAGACTGGCATTAATAGGCAATCAGTTGATGTTTATTATACACATAAGTGAATTAATAAATCATAAATAGAAATAAAAGAAAAAAGAGAGGAAATAGCTTTGGTTAAATTTGGATAGTGGAGATTCCCAAATGCGTAGGACTCTTCATGTTGTAAAGAAACCATTTAAATATCTCAGTTATACTTTTGTTACATTCTGTGGAAAAATATTTGCTGTTGCAGCAAATATGAATGGCTGTGGCTGCACGAGGAAGTTGGCAAGTTTGCCCCCCCCCCCCGTATAAAATTTGTAGAGATTTGGTAAAAAGTCATTTTGGTGCTCTGAAAATTGATCAGAGGATCCAACCATCTGAAAAGTGTTTATACTTGAAACAACAACTGAGCTTCGGGAGGCATGGCGGGGCTCTGGCATTCTTGACTCAGGCTGCTCCCACTGGTCAGGCACAGAAGTTCTGCCAGGATGGCGCAGTGCCTGGGGACCAGCCGTGAGGCTTCGTGACTGTGCAGAGGAACAGGGAAAGAGCTGGGTAGAAAGTAAAATCCAGGATAGCCTGGTTTAGTGGCCTAAACTTTGGATGCATTCTCCTACCCTCTGGCACAGAGCAGAAGCTTGAATTGCTTCCGTATTTGAACATAATGTCCAGGTTGACCACTGAGCTTTGCAGACACAGGGGCGACTCTGAGGAAGCCAACTAAAAGTAAAAAGGAAGGAAGGAATAAATAAATAAATAAATGAAGGAAGGAAGCAGAGATGTCAGCAGCTGCACATAAGAACCCAGGGATGAGGAGGCTTAACAGACTTCCAGATCTAGCTGAAGCAAATTACCAAAGAAACAAACCAAGAGGAATGATTTTCACAGGAAAAAGCCAGGTTGCAGAATTGCTAAAATATATTTTCTAACATATTCTGATTTCAGTGAAATGTTAAGACAGACACTGAAGCAAAATCATATGACTCATACGCATGCAAATAAGCAATCAATAGAAACTGTCTCCGAGTGTCCCCAGACTTTGGACTTAACAGAGACATCAAAGCAGCTCTTAAATATTTTCAGAAAAGTAAAGTAGACCACTCTTAAAGAATTAAAGCAAAGTACAGCAACAATGAATCAACAAAGTTCTCAATTAGGAGATAGGAATTTTGTTTTAAAAATAGAAAAGAGGCTGGCTGGGGTGGCTCATGCCTGTAATTCCAATAACTTGATAGGCAGAGGCAGGAGGATTACAGGTCCAGGGCCAGAGGTAGCCTGCATAACTTAGTGAGACCCTGTCTGAAGATAAAAAATAAAACAGGTTGAGAATGCAACACAGTGGTAGAGCGCTTGCAAAGTATGTGTGAAGTAACCCTCAGCTACCACACACACAAAAAAAGGAAATGAGGCAAGTAGGAGTCTTAAATTGAGAAGTATAATAATTGAAATGAAAAACTCACTAGAGAAAAAAATTCACTGGAGCAGCTCAATAGCAAATGTGAGATAGAAGGAGAAAGAATTGGTGAACTTGAAGAAAAATCAATAGAAGTTATCCAATCTGAAAAACAGATTAAAAAAATTGAAGAAAAATGAACAGGGCCACAGAGACCAGTGAGACAATACAAAAGTCACACCAATATATATAGGATGGAAGTTCTAGAAGGAGAGGAAATTAGGAAAAGAGCAGCAAAAATATCTGAAGAAACAATGGTGGAAAACTTTCCAGATTTGATGAAAAACATTTATCTGTGTGCATCTAAGAAGCTCGTTGTTGTTAGGTGCTGTCAAGTCACGTCCGACTCACAGTGACCCTACCTATAAGAAAACTAAACACTCCCTGACACTGTGCCATGCCCGATGCTATGTCCGTGCTTCTGTGCTATTCATAGGATTTTCGATGGCTGATTATTTCAGAAGCTCAGCAGACTGTAGGTAGAAAAACAGAGAGCCACACTTAGACTTCACGAACTTAGGCAAATTGTTGAAAGGGAAAAACAAGGAAGAAAAAAAATAAAGTCGTAAAAGAAAACAGCTCATCCCATGGAAGGAAGTACTAATGTCTGACATCTCTTCAGAACAATAGAGGACAGAGGACAGTAGAGTGACATACCAAATCGCTGGAAGGAAGTAGCCATCAACCAAGAATTCAGCAAAATTATCCTTCAAAATGAAGATGAAATAAAGCCATTCCCAGTTAAAGAAAGACTGAGATAATTCACTGCCATGAGTCTGCATTTGAAGAAATGTTACAGAAACTCATTCATGCTGAAAAGAAATGACAGCAGGCAGTAATTCAAATCCAAAGAGGAGATGAAGAACATAGGTAGTGGTGGGTGTGAGTTAGGAAAGGCTAAATTTCCTCACTTTCTTATCAGCTTCTTAAAGACATAAAATTGCGTATGGCAAAAGTGAAATCATGCTGTTGAGTTTATAACATATATAGATGCAGCATATAAATATTCAGTGGCTTTCTGTGTCTGTGGGTTCTGTATCCATCGATTAAACCAAATGCAGATCAAAAATATTTGATAAAAATTATATCCGTACTGAACATGTATAGACTGTTTTCCTTGTCATTAATCTCTAAACTGTATGCTACAATAGCTATTTGCATATCATTTGCATTGTATTAGATATTGTAAGTAACCTAGACGTGATTTCCCCCATGTATCTGTTAGCTTGCCATTTTGTGAGGGCTTGCATGTTGCTGTTTTGCCAAAAACTGTCATCGCTATTTCAAATACCAGCAGGGCTCCATATGGTGGACAGAATTCAGCAGAGCTTTCAGACTAAGACAGATTAGGGAGAAGGACCCAGCAGCCCACTCCCCAAACAACTAGACATTGAAGATGAATAGCAGAGAAGCACTGTCAAATATAGCACTAGAAAATGAGTCCCTCAGGCTGGAAGGCGTTCAAGAAATAACTGGGGAGGAGTCACCTCCTCAAAATAGAGTCCACTTTAATGACAGAAACAGAGTAAAGCCCCTGGGACCTCCTCTTGCTGATGTGGCATGGCTCAAAATGAGAAGAAACGTAGCGACTGCAACATTGGGCTCAAACATAAAAGGATCATGTGCGTAGCACAGCATCAGGTTGTGTTTTGTCCTGTTGTACGTAGGGTTGCTGAGTTGGACCCTATTTGATGGCACCTAACAACAAACAACAGAGATGATTTAGAGTATATGAGAGGGTATGCATAGGTTATATACAAATACTATGTCAGTTTATATTAGTGACTTGAGCACCCATGAGTTTTGGTATTCATGGAAGACCCCGGAACCAATCTCCTATGGATACCAAGGGGTGAACGTATGTGGCAGTAGACACAAAAGCAGGGAAGAATTGGGCTGTAGTGGGACAAAGTTCCTACCTTTACTGGAGTTTAGGTAGTACTGTTCTGAATTAGATTGTGATCAAAGTACATATGTAATACTGACAGCAACCACTAAAACCCCCCAAAACTAACAGCAACAACAACAAAAGTCCAAGAGCCAAAATAGGGAAAGAAAATCAGGAGAGGACCTCCTTTGGTAGTGTAGAATACAAGGCAGTAGAAGAGGAACAAAAAAGATGGTAGATCTAGAAAACAACTAACAAAATGGCAAGTGGAACCCACCATCTCAGTTGCTGGGCACTGTGGCACATACCTGTAACCTCAGTGACTTAGGAGGATGAGGCAGGAGTATGACAAGTTTGAGGCCAGAGGCAGCTTGTGCAAATCAGCGAGAACCTGTCTCAAATGCAAAATAAAAAAGGGGCTTGGGTTGCAGTTCAGTAGGAGAGAGCTTGCCTAGCATGTGTGAGGCCCTGGGCTCAACCCCTAATCCTGGGCCGGAGGAAAGAAAGCAAACATTTTTACAGTCAATAAAAGTAAGACCCAGCTGTCTTCTGTGTATAGAAGATATAGTTTAAATTCAAAGACACAAGTAGGTTGAAAGAAAAAGGATAGAAAAAGGTAAGCCATGCCTATGGTAACCATGAGAGCTGAGTGACTGTATGAAATATCAATAGAATGGACTTTAAAACAAGAGAGTAACTGGAGGCTGACATGTTTCATAATGGTAAGAGAGTCAGCATGTAAACTGCAACAATTACAAATGTGGGTGCACTGGTAATAGCTTCAAAATATATTAGACAAAATGTGATTGAATTGGGAGGAAAAAATCAATAATTCAGTAAAATAGGTGGACGCTTCAGTTCCTTATTCTTGATAATTGAAGAAAATTAGCAAGGATGTAGAAGATTCAAACATTATTAAGCACCTGTAACTGATATACATAGAGCACTACTCAGCAACTGCAGAATACATATTCTTGCCAAGTACACAGGAAACAGTCTCCTGTCTTGATCATATGCTAGGTTGTAGATGTTTCAACATTTACAAAGATTGAAATCATACAGCATACTCTGACTACAGCAGAGTTAAATTAGAAATAGGCTAAATCCACAAATCTGTGCAAATTAAACAACACACTTCTGAGTGACTTATGAGTCGAAGAAGAAATCCCAAGAAAAGCAAGAAAATGGTATTAACTGAATGCAAGTGAAAACATACTTATCAAGGCTTATGGGATGCAGCTAAATCAGTTATTGAGGACATTTTATGGCTTTAAACACCCATATCAGAAAAAAGCAGGGTCTTAATCAAAATCTCAGGTTGCATCTCAAACTATGAAAAGAAACTACAAAAAGCAAGTACCTCCAAGCCACACTGAAAAAAGGAAACAGACAGCATTAAGACAGAAAACAGAGATAAGAGAAAAATCAAGGAAATTACAAGTCAGTTTGAAAAGACAGTGAAATTAGGGAACTTCTAACAATTCCAAATTGTATATGATGAGGCAAAAGACCTAGACCATCCAAACCAATTTTGAAAAAGAAGAACAAAGTTGGAAGACTTATGCTAGCTGATTTCCACACTATAATTTAAAGACAACAGTGGATTTTAAACAATGGTGCTAGGAAATCAAATATTCACATACCAAAACCAAAATGAACTAAGACCCTTAGTTTATATCATATGCAAAAATTAAAGTGGCTCCTCAGCCTAATATAGAAGAGCTAAAGCTAAAATTATAGAAGAAAACATAGGAGAAAGTATTAATGACCTTGGGTTAAGCAAAGTTAATTAGATATGACACCAAAAGCATGATCCACAAGAGGGAAAAAAATGTCAGGATAGACTTTGTTAAAATTAAAAACTTGTACACTTCAAAAGACCATTAAGAAAATGAAAAACAAGCCACAGGCTGGGAGAAAGTATTTGCAAATCATACAATTATACTTGTATTCACAATGTATAAAGAACTCTTTTAACTCAGAAAGACAGATATCTTAGTTTGAAAATGACAAGGGATTAGCTGTTTCACCAAAGAAGCTGTACAAATGGCTAATACGAACATGAAAACATGCTCAACATCATTACTCATTAGGGAATGCCAATTAAAGCCTTCATAAGATGTCACTAACATACACAAATCAAAAAGACCAGTTGTTGCTAAGCAGATAGAGAAACTGAAATCCTCACATGTTGCTGATGGAAATGTAAGATTTTACAGCCATTTTTGAAAAGTTTGACAATTTTCTTAAAAAGTAAAACACAAACTTACTGTGTGACCTGGCAATTCTATTCCTAGGGATATACTCAAAAAGAAATGAAGACATTTGTCCACATTAAGGAATATATGTGAATGTTAATAGCAGCATCATTCATGATCGCCCCAAACTGGAAAGCCCAGACGTCCATTAACCGGCCAGTTGATTAATAAAACATAGTAACAAACAACGAAATACTATTTAAAATGTTGACACTTGCTACAATGTAGCTGAACCTCAAAAACATGTGAAGTGAAGGAAGGGAGCAAAGGCTATGTGTTTTATGATTGCATGCATATAAAATGCCCAGAAAAGGAAGTTCCTAGAGACAGAAAGCAGGTCAGTGGTTGCCTAGAGCTAGGGATGGGAGGGGTCATTAAGTGCACAGGGCACGGAGGAAACCTCACAGGGTCATCGAAGTGTTTGAGAACTGTGTCACACCTTGTTAAGAGTCATTGAATTGTATCCTTACAATGGATGGATTTTAGAGTATCTAAATTATCTCTCAAAATGATTAAAACAAAAATTCAAGAATGCATGAATGTCACAAGTCACGTTCTTCCAGCATGCTGAAGGTCTCCATATAATTGAATATGACCACTTCTGTTTTCCACAGTTAACAATCGTGCTGCGGATGACATTATTAGCTTATTTTATATATGTTTCATATTTTTGAAGAAAAAAATAACCTGTTCCATTTGTTGGATCAAATTATTTCATTTGCACCAACAATTCCAGAGGAAGTGGTTTTGGAATACAGATCAGCTTGTTCAGACTTTAGGTGGAGTTTAGTCCCAATACATTCGAATTAGTTCAGACTGAAAGACTAACAGTGCCTCCTGAACTTCCGAACCATGAAGGAAGTAACTCTCTCTCTTAGAATTCAGTGCAATATCTAATTAGTGTCATAGTGTGCTTTTGGAATAGGAAAATTTATCCCATTATATTCTATGAAGGTGGGAAAACAGTGAATTACTCAAGATCATGTTTCAAAATGCTTGAAAAGCCATTAACTCAGTTCAGCCAGCCTCTGCTACCCCACAGCGGGCTGGCATGGTGTTAGACATTGCTCCTTTATGAGAAAATCCAGTCGATGGGCTCTTAAACAAGTGCATTTGCCACTTGGGTTGAATTTCAGAGTCCTTCCTTTTCATAGATTCTATTTTCCTTTGCTTCCCAAGTTGGATTCCTGTCATTCACTGGAGCCTTCTTTTTCAGCTCTTGCAGTTCAACCCTCTGGAACGTCTGGGGGCTGGAGTTGCCGGTGTTGAAGACATCAAATCTCACCCATTTTTCACCCCTGTGGACTGGGCAGAATTGATGAGGTGAG
Source organism: Pedetes capensis (assembly GCA_007922755.1). Lineage (NCBI taxonomy): Eukaryota > Metazoa > Chordata > Mammalia > Rodentia > Pedetidae > Pedetes > Pedetes capensis. Next base: position 299,721 of record VMDO01000076.1, on the reverse strand, counting down.
CACCACGCAGGGTGTTGGTCCCCGATTCCGATCTCCTGCGGAGCAGGCATCCCCGGTGCAGAAGCAGCCCAGCCTCACTGACGTCCACGGAGCACCAACGCGTCTGCAGAAGGACCTTTATTTCCTTTATCTGCGCAAGGAAGAGTTGCTGGGAGAAGCCGAAAGAGACTTATTTACAGTTACTGTCTGGAGGAGATCTCAGCTGCTTTCCCCAGCCGCCGTGATACACATATTCAAAACCAAAGTGGGACTTAATCTACGTTTAGGGTCGCAGGTATGTCACAAGCCCGATTAAAATAGGAACGCCCTTCAAGAAGGTCCTCTGATATGAAGGTTTAAGCATAGAATGAAGTTTCACTTGAAAGAAGAACCTTTACAGGGCAGCTAACAGTGCTTCTGCTACCCAGGACTGGTTTACATGATCAAAATAATATTTGCTGGAGAGCACACTAAAAGTCCTTCCGAAACAGTGTCACGTACAGGTCCTAAAAAGTAAGAAAATGAATACACACAAAATGCCTGAAAGGAAACCTGTACCGTGATGCTGTATAATTAATGTATTTTGAATGAGGTCCCAGATTATTTCTGTGAGGAGAAAACTCTTTAAGTTGCCAACTTGGAACTTCGTTGCTTGGTCCTGCTTACTTAGAGAGGGTTCACGTAGACCCTTCTCTCTCTTCAAGCACATCCTTCTTTACTTTCGCTCTCTCTTCTGCACCCCGTGCTTATTCGGTCATTTCTTTCTACTCCTGTTAAAAACACCTGCAACAAAAAAGGGAAGGGAGTATTTATTTCCCCAAACTGTATCAGCTTAATAAGGACTAAGAAATCATGATATGAAATAAATGTGGTGAAAACATCAATGTCTCCTTCATTTAATTGCTTAAGATTAAAATTGTTGAAAAATTTCTGCAAAGATTTTTTCCCCTGTTCCTTTGGGAATGTTATCAGTTTCTGCTGCTGTTGCTGCTTATGCTTGACTTCATTTTACTTTTTGTGTTGGGATCCTAAGAACCAAAGGATCGCTTCTAAATGGACTTCAGTGGCAATCCCGTTTTATGACTCACAGTAGTAAGACTTCCAGATCTGAACTCCCGATCTGCTTAGCGTCACATATAGGAAGAACAGGGGCGTTCACACATCCCCAGACGCTTGTATATGTTATTTCTTTATGTTGCTAGGGTAGCTCCTATAGTCAGGCACTGCTGACAAAAACTTAGAAATGTTACAAAAGTGTTCATGTCTACTTTTTAAACTATATCCAAAAATGAAAGAGTAAGGCACCGTTTCCAAGCTAGAGGCCAACAGAAACCATTGACATTATCTCTTTTTTCCTTGTGGAGATAGAGATCAAATGCAGGACCTTGCGCATGCTCTGCAAGTACCGTACCACTGAGCTACACCCCCAACCCCGAGAAGGTTCTGTCTGTTTTAATCTTTGTATTTTTGAGTTCTTTGCAAGAGCCCACCCCTATGCCAAGAGTATCTGCATGGTATCCATCTGCCATCAACCAGGTCCCCCCATCCAGTTAAGTGGAAGCAGAAAATGCTTCAGTGAAACAGGAAATGTGCAAGCGTTTCGCCTTTTTCTGTTATTCTGCTCCCCTTTTTCCTTTTTGGTCCCCTTATAACCTAAAGCCCAGCTGAAGGGCTGTGACAACAGCAGGCTGTGGCGCGGGTCACCAGGATCATGGCTCAGTCCAGATGACATCACTCCCTGGAACTGGATTTCAACTCCCTGGTCCCCTGGCCTCATAACAGGAACTCAGGCAGGTGAGGCACAAGAATGACTTCCTGTGTCGGTCTAGTAGGAAATCTGCAAGCACTCAGGGCCGGCCATCACAGAACTTCCTTCCCGAGGTGCCCTGTGACACGAAAGACGGGCTTTGCAGCCGGGTTGAAGATCCCTGCCTTTCCACGTGATGTGAACCCCCGGATCCACGGGACAGCAACGCCAACAGATGGTTGCTGCGTCCGTCTGTTGACACAATTCCGTCGCTGTAATTTCTCCCTCTCTTGTCTATGACTGATTGGAGCTGGTGCTTAATGTAAATACATCACTCCTGGTCATGGTGGATGTCAGTCGCTGTAGTGTAAACATACAGAATAAAGGACTGTGGGATGAAACTCAAATTATTTTTATTTGGTGATGTATACATATTTTCAACTCTAATGGTGTAGTGATCTGGCATCTGTTTTTGTGTTTTGTTTGCTAAAAAGCAGGAGAGTGGAATATGGGTCAAAAGCATAAAGCTGCCACTTGACTATTTCTCATTTGATTTTTTTATTATGGAAAAATATGTAATAAAACTTGCCATTTTAACTCCCCCCCCCTTTTTTTTGGTACCAGGGGCTGAACCCAGGGCCTCAAACATACTTTGGAAGTACTCTACCACTGAGCTGCACTCCCAGCCCCTTTTGTAAAAGTTTTTGTCTTGAGACAGGGTCTCGCTAAGTGACACAGGCTGCCTTTGGCCTTGAACTTTCCATCCTCCTGCCTCTGCCTCCTGAGTCGCTGGGATTACAAGCATGCACCACCGTGCCCGGCCTAACCATTTTTAAGTCTACAACTCAATAGTGACAGTAAGCACCTTCACATTTTTGTGCAACTTTACCTCTGTCCATCCCCAGAAGATTTTGATCATCCCAAACTGAAACTCTGTACCCATTAGACATTAACTTCCCATTTCCCCCTTCCCAGCAACTAGTAAGCAATATTCTTTCCATCTCTCTGAGTTTGACTATTCTAGGTACTTCATATAAGTGGAATCACAATTGTGTCTGACTTGTTTCACTTAGCATGAGATTCCCAAGGTTCATCCATGCTATGGCATATATCAGAATTTTCTTCCTTTTTAAGGCTGAATAGTACTCCATTGTATATATTCATACCATGTTTTGTTTAGCTACCCATTCGTTAATAGACATTTGGGTTGGCAATCATGAATAATGCCATTATGGACATGGATGTAGGAATATCTGTTGAGTCTTTGCTTTCTCTCATTTGATTTCATATTTGAACATGAAATTACCGGTGTCATTGACTATCACTTTACTGTGCTTTTTGTAGAAGGGTGTAGTGTATCTGATTCCTCTGGGCTAGATGGGACCATGACCGTCTTGAAGGAAAGCAGCTGTGATGACCTACAGGTGAACCTGGCCTGCAGGCATGGCAGCAAAGTAGACTTAACCGCCCTGCTGTAGTGCCTCAGAGGCACACAAGTGAATACCTTGGCCCCTTGACTACCCAGGTAGTGGTCAGGTCTGTAATGATAAAGGGCTTATTGACTTCACCACTATATATAAGAGGCAAATTGCCTGGTGGGTGGGACTTCGTGGGCAAGGCTTCTGGAAGAGTCTTCCCGGTGGTGTAGCTGCCCTAAGTGCTGGCCATGGGCCGTCACCCGTGCTCCTGTAAGTAACCCAGGGGAACCCATTGGTTTGCCAGACTGGACCTGATGGAATCCTTTCTCCAGTTGGTCTGCACCCTCTCTATGGAGAATAAACATTCCTGTACATCTTCCCAGGAAACATTTTGGGGGGAAGGGCTTTTGCACACAGGTTTCCAGTACCACCACAGGGCAGTGCCACTTATTTTAAGACATGGTATGAAAACCTATCATTTATTTACCAGGGTGGTAAAGTTAAGCTTCCTAAGAAAGAGAATCCGTTCACTTTAGCAGTTTGCTATAGCTATGACATGACTTAATTATCTGGGAAATACATCGTTTCAAATTATTTGTTACAGTGACCAAAGTCTCCTTTAAAGTTTTAGTTTTAATTGGCAATAATTATATATATTTTATGGGATACAACATGTTTTGAGACACATTGTGGGATGATCAAATTGGGCTACTTAATGTATCTGTTACTTCAAATACTTATGATTTCTTTGCGGCAAGAACATTTACAATCCATTCTTTTAGCAAGTTTTGAAATATACAGTATTATTAATGATAGCTGCCACACCGTGCTGAACCTCTTCTTCCTGCCTAACTGAAACTCTGTTCCTTTGACCAGTGTCTCCCCTCGCCATGTCTATCAACACCTCCTGGTGACCACCATTCTTCTTTCTGCTTGTATGAGTTAACTGAACTCTCAATAATGTATTTCAACCTGCTACTTAAACAGCTGCAACTCATTGCATTTTGATCCCCAGCTTTCCCCATCCTGTCTAATTTCAGAGCCAGTGTGAATCAAGACTGAGCTTTGCTTTTGTGCAATGCATGTTCTGAAGAGAGTAAAATTTGTAGGTGGTGCTCACTCTGTGGCCAATAACCCTGTCTTGGTGCTCACCTGTAGCAGGCTTTGGTTGAATGCACCTGCCTGTAAGTTAGGAATCCAAACAGCCCTGAAAGTTTCTCTGTCTCCGAAGGGCTCCTTCTACACCTTTACTGGCCTCGGAAATTTCTTCGTAGTGAAGGCAAAAGTGTAAGACTGATCATCTTTCTTCTTTCGAGGAGTTGATTTAACCTCTGGTTTATCTAAGTGCTGCGGGTAATGGAGCCTGTTATGTCAGGTTCTTTCCTTGAGGATGCTGGGATATGATGGAAAGTCTTACGGCGATGCCAAGGTCACATCTCTGACTAATTACCCTTATAACCTTAATCAAATAGTGCAGTTCTGGACCTGCTCGCTCACCTGCAGAATAAGAGGTTAGGCAAGTCCTGGGATCTACAAGTATATTATGGATTTTTTGTTTTTCAAAGTGAACTAATATGATAAACCAACATTGCAGAAAGACAAGGTTAATGAAAATCTTAAATCTGTTTTCTTATAATTATTCTTCTATTAATCCTAGAGGCTTGGGTGGCTGCCATATACGTACTGAATAGCAAAGCCCTTAGTGGTTACATGACTATAAAAGTTATAAATAGAATGGAATAGGAAGAGGTTATTTCTCAGCTGTATACTGGAGAGGAGAGTTGAAGGTCCAGATTCTATCTGGATGCAGAGGTGAAAGGAGGTCAAGACACACCTCCATCTGCTCACTTCCTAGACCTTTCTTAATAACCGTGGTGGTATTCCCACCCCGTTGCCCCCATCTATCGTATTTTATGTGTTTATTTGACTCTATCATTGGGCAGGCATCATCAGAGTACAAAATTGATACTTTCTGTTCCTATTTAATGCAGAGCATTAACCTCTGCCAGTCGAGGTAATTTGGATTTTTAAGCATTTGCTGTCTACTCAGCTCATTTTGAGGATTTCGTAGCGAGCCCTCCTGTTGAAGGGTTTCCGAATGGCAGAACCACCTCTTTCTCAATAAAGGTGTAAACATAACAGCAGTAGGGAACCGAGAAGCAGGGCACTACAGTTTTTCTAACTCGACATCACGTGTTCCCTCAAGGACAGTAAATAGGAAGGCAGAGCACAGGGTTCCTGTTGGTAAGATTTGCGCTCATGGTGCGATGTCATCAGATGTTGTGGCCTTGCCTTTTTTTTTTTTTTTGTCTCCATCACATGATACTGCTTGATCTGGGTGTCTTATCTCAGGGGAAAATGCTTCGTTGTTGTTAGATGCCATTGGGAATGACTCATAGTGACCCTGTGCACGACAGAATGAAACACTCTCCGACACTGTGCCCTGCCCGGCGCTATTGTCAGTGCTTCTGTGCTATTCAGAGGATTTTCACTGGGTGATTGTTTGAGGAGTGGGCTGACAGGTCCTTCTCCTAGTTTTGTGGTGCTTGGGGATCAAACCCAGGGCCTCAGCGTGTAGAGCAAGCACTCTACCAACTGAGCTCAACCCCAACCATATGGAAAAATAGAGGTGTGAGAGTATGTGGAAATGTCAGACAGAGAGTGACCTGGTGAGGGGCTCTGAGGTGGGGTGCAGAACACCTACCCACGTATCTGGAGCAGTCGAAAGCCACCTTTGATGAGCTGGGTTTCAAGTCAGTTATTTATTCTCCCTAAGGAAGAGGGAGGCAGGAACCGCACTGTTCTTTCTCCCTGGGAACAGAGGTGGCTGGCCTGCCTTGGGACCGTTGGAGGAAAATGCTTACCTAGAGTCAGCCCCAGCTCTGGTTCCTGGCTGAGGGCACTGGCGTGCTGTAGTGAAGGAAGAGGCCAGAGCATGTGTACAAAGGGCTGCTGTGGTTTCTTTGGGGCAGGAATGTCCCTTCTGAATGTCGTAAGGAAGAATGACAAATGGACCGGCTTTGGGGCACACTTACATTGCTTGGAAATCTTACCGATCTCAAAAAATGTTGCATCAAAAGTTAACTGTCCTAGGAATGTTGATCACATGGCTCTGAAAGCATGGGTCTTTGGTTGGGTTAGGAATCTACATGGCACAAGTTTGAAGGTCTCATCAAAGAGGCCAATGTCAAGGGGGGCTGAAGGAATTAAGCCAGTGTAGTGACAGAAATGTGACATTGCCTTGGTCCTGTGGGACATGTATATTAAACAACTCAATAGTGACAGAAGACTAGGAGGAACGGCGGTCTAGAACTGCAAAACATTTTTAAAAATTCAACACTTTAGTTTCTCAAGATTGTTTTAGGAAAAAAAGATGTATTAGGTGTTTGAACAATCTGTTTTTGGCAAAAAGATTCTGAGTGACTGAGAGAATGTTTCAAAATCCTAACCCTTGCCCTAACCGTGTGCTCCTTCTGCTTTCTCATTTCTTCTCCGTCCTTCCTCCTCCCTCTCTTCCTCTTCCTCTGCCCCCGTCCCTGATTTGTGGCCATCTCCACTCGCTGAATGAACGACATGGCACCTGCCTTCAAGGACCTTGGGGAACCCCGGAAGGAGGAAGCATAAACGACAGGCAGGGTGGAATGGGTAAGTGGTACGAGGTGCGGTGTGAGTGTGGTGGGCGTTGGAAAGCCGGCTGAGGGGCTACAGGAAGCCGTCGGCGTTGTAGTAGGACCTTGGTGTGCAAGTAGGACTTTCACACGTAAGAGTTTTTTTCTGTATCTTGTTTTTGGTGAAGGAAAGTTTCCAGGGGGACACAAAACAAAAAGAAAGAAACCGGTTGTGCAGAAAGGCAGGGAGGTGGGAAAGGGAAGCTGTGTGAATTGTTTGGGTTGGTTTGTAGCTCAATGAATTTGAGCAGGTGGGGCCAGGCTGGGACGTTTGGACTTCATTTTCCAGGCCCTAGAGTCTAGTTTGTGGGGAACCAGGGAAGATTCTCAGTGTGCTGGCATTGTTACAGCTGCTGGGTTAGGGTTAGGATGGAGAATAATTGGAAGGGAGTAGCGTCGAGGCAGGAAGAGCAGCTGGAAGGTGACGTCCAGAGTGAGGTGGAGGAGAACAAAGGAGGGGTGTGTGTAATATTCCTCCTGTCTGTTTCTCTCAAAGGCACCGAGGAGAGTTTCCCTACCAGATAGTTGCTTTCCTTTTTCTTAAAGTCAGGTTATACCTGGAGATTATGGATAGTTCTTAGAATTGCCCTGAAGGAATCAGCACAGAGGAAAGCCTTGCAGATGGTACACACTGCCCCTCCCCTAGAGGCCAATAATGACACCTGACTGTGCAGAGCTTCAGACTCCTGGTTATGGCCATGTAGGTGTGACTAGGGGAGGTGGTATCAGGCCGGACGGAAGCCAATCTGACCCTAAGAGAATCATCCCTCCAGCTGGTATTGGACGTGGAGGCAATTTCCCCATCATCTGACTGTGGGACTCTTGCCCAGAGTCTGCCTCTCCTGCTTACTTGCTCCTCTGACCTGTCTTTCGAGCGTTGGGCCGCAAGCAGTTCTTGAGCAGCCTGTGATGTGGAGGATAAGGGATGCTGGGTAGGATGCAGTATTTTGAGAAAAAGAACCGTTGTTTGCTTTTTTTTTTTTTTCCCCTGAGATCCTTGGGGGTTAAACCCAGAGCTTCACAGATGCTTTTGTAAGCATGCTAACATTGGGCTGCGCCCCCTGCCCCCTTTCACTTTTTGAGAGAGGGTCTCACTAAGTTACAGAGGCTGCCTCTGGCCTCGAACTTGCGATCCTTCTGCCTCCGCCTCCTGAGTCTCTGGGATGACAAGCGTGAGCTACTGCGCCTGGCCCTGCTTGCTTTTTATGCTGTGGTAAAAGCCACCCCTTCCAGGCCAGGCTGCTACCTCTGTCAGGCTGCGATCCCCTCGGATCAGGAGTTACTGTGAGGCACAGGGCTTCCTTTAGCCTGCACCTGTTCCTGGGGTCTGCGCCCCTCGATCACACCTCCCCTGATTGTAAGGCTCTCCTGTGGGCTGGGGTCTGGATCTGGCCCTGGCTACTGTGTTGGCCTTGCTGGCCCTAGCCAGTCTTGGCCCCCAGAAAGCAGGAGCAGCAGCCACCCTGGTGTGGCCCCTGGGTCCCTGCGCCGCAGACTGCAGCTCAATCTGTAGCTTATCTGCGCTGGGGGCTGTCATGGCCGAGCAGTGCCTGTCTGCTGCAGCTGTCTCCTTTTAAATAACCACCCCAGTCCTGGGTGCCAGAACCAGTTGCTGGGTTCCGAAGGCTCTCGTCTCTACTCTCCCGCCCCAACAGCCTTGGTTGCGGCTTTCCAGCCAGGCTTTTATGGGGGAAGCTCCAGATCCTGGGTGGGGGGGTCACCAGGAGACTCTTGCGCAGGCAGCCTGCCCCCTCCCCTGGCTCCGTCGCTTTCTTTCCTTCCTTTGTCTCCTTCCATGGCTGGGGTCAGAATCCCTAGCCAGACTGAGAACACAGTTGCTATTCCAGGCCCAGATGCCAATATGTGGCAGCATCTGGCTTATTGGCAGGCACCGCCGGCAGTTGTGCTGGCTGCTCGGGGCCTGTCGTGCAGCTGCCGCGGGCTCTGTCACAAGGCGGAGTTTCTTTGAGAATATGGTTTCGACCAAGGAGCCCAGCAGAAAGCAATGAGCAGCGCAGAGAGGACAGGAATCGGCGGACGGGGGGGACCACAGCCTCCCGCTGTGATGCTGAGCCTCGACCCGGCTCCCGGAGTGCCCCTGTTTCATGTGTTGGAGCTGCCTCCTCGTGTAACCTCACCTTCTTGTGCTGTGAGTATTCGGGGTGCCTTAAGGCATGGAACTCCTTGAAAGAGAAACACAAATCACTAAAAATGTGGAGATAAAATCCTGCCCCTCAGAGGCGCCTGTTTGGCATGGGGAGCGCATGATAACAGCTTGCTTTACAAAGGTGACATTTCTGCTGAAGGCTGAATAATAAAAACTGCATTTTAAAAACTCAGCTCTTCCTTGGCTTCTGATGGTTGACTTTTGAAGCGAAGGCCGTTTCTTCAAGGTGAAGGGTCTCTTTTGGAGGCCAGCCCTCAACCACGGGCCCATTAACCCTTGTCAGCATTGACGGGGCGCAGAAGCCTTTTAAATTAATGATCACATCACGGGTCTTGCAGTACTTTTCTCAAGGTGCAAATCCTCACTGCCTGGAATGGGTCAGCCACTGGCCGTCCGAGGTGTGGACAAGCAGAGAGGAGATGAACACGTGGCTCCTGCCTCCAAGGACTCAGGTCACGGTGACCAGGTTGCGTAGCATCCGTCATTTCATTTCTTCCCATGGTCTATGCCATTGGACAGCCAGGAACACACTCTGTGACTTACAGATGGAGTCACTAAGGTCCCAGGAAGTGGACTCATCCTATTTGGCATGGCGAGCAAGGGAGAGCCGGCCCCAGGAGCTGGGATGCCCTAGTTCTGCTCACCAAGCGATGGGTTGGAGTCTCAGTTCTACCCTCCTGACGGCAGGGGCTGTGTCTTCAACTTTTCATACCTCTGTTTGCTTTGGATGTGAAAGGTGCCCCCAGGCTCAAGTTGAAGGCTTTGTCCCCAGTTTGTGGGTCCAGTTGTTGAGAGGTGACTGGGTTATGAAAGTGCTGACCCAGGCAATAAGTGGATGCATAATTTGATGGCGTTGCTGGGCGATGAGGGCCGGGGTTTAGCTTAGTTGGTAGAGTGCTGCTCTGTGCTCTCTGAGGCCCTGGGTTTGATCCCCAGCACCACAAAAGTGAGAGAAGGACCTGGCAGCCCATCCCGCAACAATCAACCATCAAACCCTTGCAAAAAGCAGAGACGCACTGGTGTAGTGCCGGGCATGGCACACTGTTGAATAGTGTTTCCTTCTGTTGTACATATCCACTCCCAAGGCAATCCCGAAACAGTCAGCCATTGAAAACCCTAAGAGGGTCGCTATGAGTTGGATACCAACTTGACGGCACCTAACAACAACAACTATTGTACATGGGGTCAGTGTGGGTTAGACCTGATTCTACGGCACCTAACAACAACAACAATAGCAAAAACAACACAACAACACTGGGCAGTGATGGATACTAGGAAGTGGGGCCTGTTTGGAGGAAGTGGGTCGTGGAGGTGTGCCTTGAAATAGCATGTCTTATCACTGACCCTATTCCTACCCCACCGCGCTCTCTTTGTCCCCACTTCCTGGCCACTGTGAAGTGAATAGCCCTGTTCCCCATGACCTTCCACCACAATGCTCTGCCTCACCAGAGGTGCAGGAACAACGGAGTCATCCGACCATGGATGGAAACCTCTGGAATGGAGTCAAAACAAACCCAAGGGAAGGAATCAAGAGGAAGAAAAATGAGTTCAAATTAAAAGACGACGATCCAAAGGAGATGGTGTTGATGGTGATAATATATGGCTCACATTGTAAAAATGGACAGAGCAACTACAGAGCAAAGTCAAACATCCATAGACAACATGTGCAACAAAACTAGATGGTGAGATACCATGGCTCTCAAAATACAAGCAGCTGGAGATGCAATACCTATAGACACAGCCTGGCTTGGGATGTGAGGTACAAAAGGAAGCAGCAGGGGAGATTTGGCCTGGATCTGAGAACAGAGGAACTCCAGCAGGCCACTGGTCTGCACTGGGAAGCCAAAGGCGAACGTCCTCCCACCCACTGTAACGCCTGGTGAGTGCAAAGAGCTCACCATCAGAGGGATTACAGGGGCTGGCCTTTGAACTCTTGAAATTGACCTTTCTGGACTGCTTCCTAGTGTTGGGCCCTGCACCAAGCAGAAACTACTGGGAATGAAACCACAGTGAGTAGGATAAGGACAAGAGAAAAGTCAGGGAATCTCAGAAAGCAAAGTGTTACCCTTTTCTAAAAAAAAACACTTCACAAAAACAACAGAAGAGGGACTCCTGTGAAGCTAGAAACTTTTTCTATTTAACCCACTTTATTCTCAGTTTTGTTGTTGTTGTTAAGGTGCCATCAAGTTGGGTCCGACTTATAGTGACCCTATGTACAACAGAATGAAACACTCCCTGATTCTGTGCTAGGCACATGATCTTTTTTATGTTTAAGCCCACTGTTGTAATCACTGTGTCAATTCATTTGGTTGAGGATCTTCCTCTTTTTCGTTGACCCACCACTCTCCCAAACATGATGTCCTTCTTCAAGGACTGGTCCCTCCTGACAACATGTCTAAAATATGTAAAACGCAGTCTACCCATCCTAGCTCCCAAGGAGCCCTCTAGTTGCACTCTAGGACAGATCTATTGGTTTTTTTAGGGAAGCTAATTTTACATAAAAGCACAACAGAAAAAAGTCAATAGCAAGCCACATGCAAAGATTATAAGAAAAAAGAGAATTAGAAGTAGAATTATATCCTCACATACCATAACATTCCAGAAAGATGTGTTCACAAAGCACATCTACTTTATTGTTTTATTAATTTACTATTTCATAATGATCTGAGAAACATTAAGAAAATCACATGAAACGAGATTCATAAAGAAATATGTTTATCATTATACTTCTCAACAGTGGCACTTTCTTGAGGGGAAAAATGTAAAAGAAAATGTCTTAAAAAATCAAGGAAAGAGAATGAACTAAGGATTTTATAACCAGCCAAACTGACTTTTAAGCATAAAGGGCACAAATAGTTACTGATATGCAAGAACTCAGGGAGTATTTCTCCTGTCTTACTCGGGCAGTTGTAATGAAGTGCTATACACAGGGTGACTTACAAACAATAGAAATTGGTATCTCTTAGTTCTGGAGCCTGGGAGTCTGAAATCATGGTACTGCCATGGCTAACCATGGTAAGGGCCCTCTTCCGGGTTGTATTGTGTTCACTTCTGTGCCCTCACATACAGGACAGCAGAGAGAGGAAGCAGCTCTTTTGTGATTCTTACAAGGCTGCAAATCCCACTCAAGAGGGATTCACTCTTCTGACCTCATTGAATCCAAGGCCCCACCTCCTAATACCATCATCCCCCCCCCCGAGGGGCAGAATTTCAACACGAATTTTGGGAGGACACAGACACTTCATAATAGTTCCCATGACCTCTTCCTGAGGAATCTAGTAGAAAACAGAAGTGAGGAGAAAGGTATCAACATGAAAGACTACGAATTAAAAATAGTTGCCTGTAGACTATGACTAAAAGGTCTAAGAGGGGAATGTGGGGAGGTTACAAGCTCTGAAAGTGGAGCCACAGGGGGATTTTCTCTCGCCCTCTGTTTCTCTCTCTCTTTTTCCCTCCTTCCCTCCCTCCTTTCCTTCCTCCATCCTCCTTTTCTTCCTTCCATCCTTGCATCCTTCCATCCTGGAATGTACTTTGCAAGCACTCTACCGCTGGGCTGCACTCTGTACCCATATTTTAAATTTTTATTTTGAGTCAGCATTTTGCTAAGTTGCATAAGCTGCCTCTGACCTCAAACTTGAGATCCTCCTGCCTCTACCTCCTGAGTTGCTGGGATTACAGGAGTGTACTACCCAGTTGTTAGGCACCATCAAGTTGGGTCTGACTCATATTGACCCTATGTACAACAGAATGAAACTCTCTCTGACACTGTGCCCTGCCAGGCACTATTGTCAGTGCTTCTCTGATATTCATCGGGTTTTCAATGTCTGATTGTATCAGGAGTGGGCTGCCAGGTCCTTCTCCTTAGCCTGCAGCACCTGGTATTCCCAGGTGGTCTCCCATCCAAAGACTAATCGGGATGACCTTGCTTAGCTTCTGAGGTCAGGCGGGATCAGATGCCCGGATGCTGTGGCTGCAAACTCAGTGATCCTCATAGAGTTTTCAATGGCTGATTGTTCCGAGATTGTTTTGGGAGTGGATTGTCATGTCCTTCTCTTGTTTTTTGTGGTGCTGGGGATCGAACCCAGGGCTTGAGAGAGTGTAGAACAGCATTCCACCAACTAAGCTACACCCCAGCCCCACTGGGCCTGGTAGGAATAATTTTCTTACTATAGAAAAATAGGGAAAGCACATGCAAAAAATGTTGAACGTTTTTGGTGATCATATGGATGGTGGTATTTGTACTGTCATTCTGTGATTGGCACTGTGTAGTGTGGGATTATGTTCTGAATGTTGATGTACCCCCCAAATCTCTATGTTGGAACTTAATACCCATGTGATAGTGTTAACACCTTTGGGGAAGTGATTAAATAATTAATGGGATTAGTGTCCTTACAAAAGTAGCTAAAGGGATCCTTGCCCTTTCCGCCATGTGAAGAAGCAGCAGGAAGACCCCATCTTTGAAACAGAGAGCAAGCCTTCAGACGCCAGATCTGCCTGCGCTGGGTCTGGGGGTTCCCAGCCCCTGGAACTGCTGGCAATAAATCTCTATTGCTTGTAAATTAATCAGCATAAGGTATTTTGTTAGAACAAAAGGAACAGACTACTACATATGGACAAAACAAATAAGTAATATGGGTGGTGGTTGTTAGGTGCCGTCGAGTCAGTGTCCAATTCATAGCGACCCTACATAAAACAGGTGAAATACTATTGTCAGTGCTTCTCCGCTATTCATAGGGTTTTCAATGGCTGATTGTTTTTTGGGAGTGGGTTTCTGGGTCCTTCTCCCAAGCCTACAGCACCTGGTGTTCCCAGGTTATCTCCCATCCAAGTATTAACCAGGCCCGACCCTGCTTAGCTTCTGAGATCTGACGGGATCGGATGCCACAGGGCTACAGCTGCAGGCTTCTTAGGAATAGTAAGTGCTAAATGAACCAGAGTGGGACTCATGTTAGCTTGAGCCTCTCCCTACTAAGCAAGTACCTTCAAAGCCAGAAGGGAGGCAATGATCCTAACGGGAGGTGACATTTTCATAACATTCGGATCCACCCAGTTCCACTCCAGGGAGAGACTTCCAGCTGGGCCAAAACACCTGTGCCAGCCATGTCCCCACCCTGCTGTCGACTCCCTTATGGATTCTAGCTTGCTAGCATATCTTCTAGGACCCGCCTGGAGGGAGGGAGGGGGCACCTTCCCAGTCAGCCTAAACATCTGGGTCAACCCCAGCAACTGGCAGGTTGACAGTTAAAGCAGCCAGCTCGCCTCACAGGCAGTTTCAGGTAAATGAGTCCAACAAGAAGGAGTGACTTCCAAGCCCTGATTTTTTTTTTTTTTTCCTGGTACTGGGGGTGCTAATGTACGCTTCACAAGTGCTTTACCTCTGAGCTGCACCTCCAGCCCAGTGTTTACATTTTTATCTTGAGATTGGGTCTGGCTAAATTACGCAGGCTGCCTCTGGCCTCAAACTGGGGATCCTCCTGTCTCCACCTCCTGGTTTGCTGGGATTACAGCCACTGCACCCAACTTTGATTCCTGATCTTAAGTAGGTTATGGGTTAGGAAGGACAGATTTAACCATCCATTGCCTACTTCCACTAGCTGATAGACAGATAGATAGATAGTGACTGAAACACAGAAAGCATCCAAATAAATTTCGGCTTTGCCTCTGTGTGGACCATCACAAATTTCAGATGGCTACCTTTCTGTCTAAATAAAGTTTTATTTAGTTTCTTTCCTTGGATTGTTATATAACGGGGCTATACTACACCTGAACCCAGTCTGTAAGTTTTCTTAGATTGGATTGGGTCTCTGCAATCCTAGTGGACACAGCCTTATCAGGTGGAAACCTACTGTTCTGTTCTGTATTTAGAAAAATAGCAGAATCTTCCTGCGAGAGTGGCAGGGTCCCAAGAGACAGGGCCTCGTGCCTCCACCCTTCCCGTAGTGGCGAGATCTGGGTGATTGGGTTGGACCGGGGTTGGGTTTGTTTGCCTGTTTTCTACTCTGGCATGGAACATGGATCTCACATTGCTGCTGCTCTGAGCTCAGGTGATCCTCGTGTGTGAGTCCCCTGCTGTTCCCCAAGCCCTTCAGCCACACGGCCACTGTGTTATCTTCTCACATCCCTGGCACCAGGTCCGGAAACACAATACCTAAAATTAAAAAGTTCTTTCCATCCTGGAATTTTGAACACACCTTTAAAAGTCCAACCAGAGCTTAGGGTGATAACACTGAAATAATTAACCTGGAGTTGGGTACGCGAAACGAGGACTTTTAAAAGCCCCATCCTTAAATATGTTGGACCTGAAATGGAGATGATTTATGTGTATTTTGAATTTAAAAGAGTTTCATAAAGAAAAAAAATTTTTTTTTCCCCGTGAATGTTTGGTTTAATTGCCTGGCAGGGTGGGAAATCCCAACACAAGAGCGTGGAAGTGGGGCATGAAAAGCAGCGAGTGAAACGGATTTATGAAGCCCATAAATAAAAATGAAACTCATTTCATTGTCCAAATTGAGTGGAAAGGCACAATCTATCCCAATTCTGATAAATGGCAGAGTGGGATGCACAGAGGGCAGAATTCTTTCCATTTTAATAACGCAAGACAATGGGCGTAACATAACGGAGGGATTTCACAGACAGGGACATTTCATTTTGCCAGATTTGACCAAGGAGGCATGTTACTCCTATCTGGTCCATGGGGAAAAGGCACTTGTTTTTTTTTTTTTTTTTCCCAAAAAGAAGTACAATCTATTGCATATTTAAATTATGCCCAAATGAGCATTTCCCTGCAAAGGCAGCAGCAGCGAAAGGAATGTGAATCGAAGGCCAAGGTGACAGGCACATTAGGCAGAAGCATTTCGTACTTGAGGGACTTGGGGGGTCGCCAGCCTTTTCCTGTTCTGCCCTAAGATGCACACTGGTGCTGAGCTGTTCTCAGGAGACTATTTATCCCTGTGCAAATGGGTCAGATAAGACGGAGGTGAGGGCCTACAATGAACAGCTATATTTAAAGTGCAGGCTGGGCACAGTGGTGCACACCTGTCATCCCAGTAACTCAGGAGGCCAAGGCAGGAGGATTGCAGGTTCACCAGAGGCAGCCTGCGTGACTTATCAAGACCCTGTCTCAAGATAAATAATAAGAAATAGGCTGAGGGTACAGCCCAGTGGTAGAGCGCTTGCAAAGTATGTGCGAAGTCCTGGGTTCAACTCTCAAGTACCGCCAAAAAAAAAAAAGAAATAGAAAAAAATCTTATATCTTTCTTGAATGTCTTCCAGCGTGTTGCTGTTGTTGTTAGGTGCTGTAGAGTTGTGTCCGACTCATAGCAACCCTTATAGGGGTTTCAATGGCTGACTATTTCAGGATTGCCTCTGGAGGGCACATCCGTCTCCCATTTTTGCAGTGCTGGGAACTGAACTCGGGACCTCAGAGACTGCAGAGCGGCGCTCCACCAACTGAGCTAAATCCCAGCCTGGAATTTCTGTAGTCCTCTATTATTAGAAAAATATTAAGGTGATATATTGGTCAATCAAAAAAAGATCAGAAAAAGATTAGAAAAAGTCATCACTAAGAAAATCCAGTATTGGATCCATGAAGTGGAAGGTCAGTCTGGAACTTGTTGCTTTGAGGTGCTCTAGAAACCCTTTTCTATGCTACCCCCACAAGGCATCTTCACAGGTACCTCCCCCAAATCCTACACACTCCCCCATCGCTTTTTACTCAGGATGAAGTCAGCCATCAGACTGTGCACTTGTTGTTGTTGTTGTTAGGTGCCATAGAGTTGTATCCGACTCATAGTGACTCTCATATGGTGTCAATGCCTGATTGTTTTGCTGTTACCTTGGGAGTGGATTTCCACCTCCTTCTCCCATTTTTGTGGTGTTGGGAATTGAACCTGGGACCTCACAGACTACAGAGCAGCGCTCTACCAACTGAGCTAAATCCCAGCCCCACACTGTGAGCTGGTGACCTGGTTTTAAAGATTTTATGTCTCAGCTGGGCGCGATGGCCCACATCTGCCATCCCAGTGACTCGGGAGACGGAGGCAGGAGGATCGCAGGTTCAAGGTCCGAGGAAGCCTGCGTAACTTAGCAAGACCCTGTCTCAAGATAAAAAACAAAAAATGGGTTGGGGGCACAGCTCAGTGGTAGATCGCTTGCAAAAGCATGTGCGAGGCCCTGAGTTCAACCCCCAAGTACTGCCAAAAAAAAAAGATCTTATATCTTTCTCCTCCTTACCACCTTTAGGAAAGAGAAGGATTTTCTAAAAGGATGTGGGCCAGAGGAAGTTGAAGCCCGCCAGTGAGCCCGGAGGTCAAGAAACAGAAGAAGAACCACAGGCCCTGTCTAACCATGCGTGAGGCATCGCTCTGATTTGCTGACGTGGACTTGAACAACACCTCCCTGACCAGTGAAGGCTCCCGGACGATATTCCCTACAAAAGGAAAAAAAGGCAAGAAACTCACCCTCAAAATCAGGCTCACCTCCTCTTTGAATAACTCTGCCATGGGTGAGGGAAAAACCCAGAAGGAGGAAATTTGAAAAGTTTACTTCAGGTTGAGAATTTCTAATCCTGCCACTTTTGTGTGCGTGTTGTTGTTTGATAGACGTGACAGCATCTCCTCATTATTATGGAAAATATAGGGTTGGTGGTAATTACTATCTGAATATGAATAGGAGCAGAAGTGGGCATAGCCTGCGATGGCCTTTCTTTGACAAGGTATAACTTTCTTCTGAATTTCTGTGTTAATTAATGCTTATTTAAAAACCACTTTAATTGGTAGTAAACACCTCAACTTTTTGTACTCATTAAAATGCAGCCATTGATGTGTGATGGGTTTTTTTTAAAGCTTAATTAACTTTCCTTCTGTATATATAACCTATAATAACGACAAACATATTGGGAAAAATTACCCCTGCTTTTTCCCCCCTCTCTCCCTACCCCCTTGACAAAGACATTTCTAGCTGTGGATGCTTCACTTTGTTAGGATCAGATGCTATTAATTTGGCATTTTGGAGAAGAGTAGGTGGCAGGAAATCAAAGCTTTTTGAGTCCTTCGTCATTTTTAAACCGAATACTTGCATATCTGCTGGAGAAATAGGCTTTTTTTTTTTTTTCCGAGGTACTGGGGGTTGAACCCAGGGCCTCGCACTTGCATGCTTTGCAAGTGCTGTAACACTGAGCTGCACCCTTAGCCCATTTTTTCACTCTTTTTTTTTTTTTTTTTGGTGGTACTGGGGGTTGAACCCAGGGCCTCACACCTGCATGCTCTGCAAGTGCTGGACCACTGAGCTGCACCCCCAGCCCTTTTTTTTTTACTTTTTTTTGAGACATGGTCTCGCTAAGTTATATAGACTGCCTCTGGTCTCAAACTTGCCATCCTCCTGCCTCTGCCTCCTGAGCTGCTGGGATTACAGTCATGTGCCACCACGCCCAGCTCAAAATGGGCTATTTTTTTTTTAATAAAGAAAAGTTTAAAGATAGTAATATTTCACAGCCCAGGGCAGTGGTGCACACCTTTAATCCTCAGCACTTGGGAAGCTGAAGCAGGAAGATTGCAAGTTTGGGGCCAGAGGCCGCCATGTAATTTAGCAGGACCCTATCTCCAAATAAAAAATAAATAAAAATGGGTGAGAGGTGCAGCCCAGTGGTAGAGCACTTGCAAAGTATGCATGAGGCCCTACGTTCAACTGTCCCAGTACCACAAAAGAGAAAAAAAGAAAAGAAAGTAATATCCCAGATGACTTAAAACTCATCTTGAATATCTTCTTGGAAAATATCAGATTTTTCAGGTGATCTTAGAAATCTTTCTCTGGGAGGTGGTTATAATTCTTTGGGGACTGGATAAGGCATCTGTCCCCTTTTTCATTAGGAGATACAGTTACTATTATGATAAGATAGCTACCTAAAAGAAAACTTTGGAGAATTAGAAGCACTATCATACTAATCTCACTACCTCACTACCATGACAAAATGACAGTTTTTTGTTGTTGTTGTTTGTTTGTTACTGGGGGTTGAACCCAGGGCCTGGCACTTGCATGCCTTGTAAGTGCTGGACCACTGAGCTGCGCCCCCAGCCCATTTTTTTTACTTTTTGAGACAGGTTCTCACTAAGTTACTCAGACTGCCTCTGGTCTCAAACTTGTGATCCTCCTGCCTCCACCTCCCCAGCCACTGGGATTACAGATTTGCGCCACTGCACCTGGCGCTATAGTTTTTAAATTTTCATAATCCTCTTGCCTTGTTTGTATTGGGTAAAAAAGTGCTAACCATTGAAACCACAGCAGGTATAGAAGGAATAACTACAACAGCATTTAGAACCAGAGCACTTTATTAAGAATGTTTAAGCATGAGAAGACTCGGATACCTTGTTCTGCCTTGAAAGGCCAAGCTTTTATATACTTTTAGCAAGAAAAGTCAACCAGACCTCAGCTAATTTGGTAATAGTTGGCCAAAGATGGAGCTTAGAAGTGGAGGAGTTATTCTTGTGTCTTACCCTCCATTGTGGCTGGGATTTAGCTCAGTTGGTAGAGTGCTGCTTTCTCCTCTCTGAGGCCCTGGGTTTGATCCCCAGCACTGCAAAAATAGAAGAGGACCTGGCAGCCCACTCCCAAAACAACCAACCATTGAAAACTTATGAATAGCAGAAAAGCACTGACATAGTACTGGCCATCACACAGTGTCAGGGAGTGTTTCCTTCTGCTGTACATCAGTTTGTTATGAGTCAGACTCAACTTGACAGCAACTAACAACAACAACAACAACAACTGTCCATTGGGTGGGAACTCTGGGTTTTATCCAGAGGTGTAGGAGAAACTCCTTCAGAAACCAATTCACACAAGGGCATTGGTAGAGCATTTTTGGTCATTCAGGGTCTCTTCCCTCTTGGTCAACAGGGAGACCAAGTGTCATCACTGGATCCTATATACATTTGTTTGTTCTTCCAAATGACATAACTCACGTCGGTCACAATCTCAGACTCATTGGCTCTCAGAGTTGCCTGTGACTCTTGCCTTGGTAGTTGAATTTCTGAGCAAGTGGCTGATCAGAAACATTTCAGACTCCGGAGGAAGCACATGGAGTGACCGTGGAGCCAATAGAGATTCAAAAAATTACTGGAAGACCTTGGATAATGCCTTAGTCAAGATCCTGCCCTACCTAGGGTCAGCCAGAACAGTCCGAACCCAAACACAGGGGGAAGAGAACTTTGAAAGCAGTAACATATGCCTAACACTTCTTTTTTCCAACCTCTCCATTTACCAAGGTTCAATTTCTGGCATTCGGAATAACATGATTAGAAGGAGGAATTTTAAGAATCTCATTTCAACAAAGCTTCACATCCACACCAAACGGAGAAGATAGTTACGAAGTGCACAGTGAGACATGAACAGCTGACGGCATGGCCATCGTGGCTGCCTGTGATCCAGGCCTTGATCTGGAGGTCACAGGCAGAAGCTGTCTGTGGCCTCCTGTGCCATTCCTGGGAAAGCCTCTGCTTTGCGGTGGATGCCAAGGCTTTGGAAGAGTCCCAAGGGCGTCTGGGTTATAGATCTATCAAGGCCGCAGTCCGGGATGTAGGTATTTGATACCTGGGGATCCTAAATCCAATGGGGACTCCCTTGGGATGGCACCACAGTGTTTGCACTGGATGGTACCTGATAATGTCCCTTGAGCCCACCCCACCTACAGAAAGTAAATAAGGCAGTTGTGATATCTCAGCGTGGAGATTAGAGGAATCCTCGGCAGTGAGAGAGTTAATATCTGTGGGGTTGGGATGTTTATAGGACTAGATTTTCGACCAGTCTTTTTTTTTTTTTTTTCCATCTGTCTTTAGAGACTTTTTTATACAAGAGTGGCCACTACCATGATGAAAAAAGTAACTCCAGTTTGCAGAGTGAGGACTGAGGAGGGGCCTGGGGTCCAGGTGGCCCTTTGCTGAGCAGTTATTTCCATTATAAAAGCAGGGGAAATTGTTGCATCTTCCCCTCTAATACATTACCCCCATCTCCATCCCGCTTGTCCTGAAAACCTACCAAAATTGCAGGGAGAAATGAAGGTATCCCTCTGTAGCAGACAGCAGCAGCAGTGAAGTTTCCGAGAGGGCACTGGACAGGCCACACCACCTCGAGTTTTTAGAATGCAAGAGTGGCGAAAAGAAAGCGCTCTAGTTTGTGCAGCTGGCAGCTGAACTCCCTTGATAACTCAGCGTCACTTAAATAATTACTGAACCTGCGTCTCCATTTTTGACCTGACTGCTGTGCTAGGACTTGCTGATGTAATGGGAGGGGCATGCAGAAAGCCATAGGCCTTGTTTAGGAGTCCATTTGAGAAGGGGAGATTTACTGCCTTCATAGCCTGCCTACACAGGGTACAAGAGTGTGAACCCCAAGATCCATTGGGCCTGCCCAATTTGGATACCTTTGCTTACAATGTCTGGAAAAAAGTCTCTTTACCTTTTGTAGCAGTGACTCCAACCCTCGGGCCACAGACCTGTACTGGTGTCAAGGGTGGGCAGATGAGGCTTCATCTATATTTATGCAATAAATATAATGTGATTGAACGATCCCAAAACCCACCTCCCCCTAAGTCCATGGAACATGGTCCCTGGTGCCAAAGAGCTTGGGGAACACTGTTTTATATGACTCAAAGTCAGTGTGAAAGAGTAGCTGGGGATACACGTGCCCACAATACGGAGTGAGTTGCACGCCATTTAATGTGTAAACAATTTAATCATAGGGCACCTGCCTGGGAGGAGCTGTATGTGGTTTGGTTTTGCTGTTAATTTCCTATCTGTTGGTCAACTCTTGTGAATGGTGACTGATAGGGACCAGGTGACCTTGCTGGGCACACACCACAGATCAGCATCTCTTTGTTACTTCTTTTTGGTCAGATTCTTTTGAGAAGTGTCTGACCATTTCCTTATGCCTGGCTGTCAGGGATCTGGAAGTGGTAGGGGAGGAAGAGGTTGTTTCAATGTTCAACGGAAGCCAGAATTTCAGGAGAGCATCTTACCTCCATCCTCCGCTGTGCCTGGCATCTCTGTCAGAGCCTCTCTGACCTAATCAAACAGTAACCCTCCCAAGACTTGCTGGGTTGGAGAGGAGTGTCTCTAGGCTGGGACAGGGAGGGCTGAAGACCAGCTGGTTCTCCTTCCAGCTCCACCTTCCCCTTGTCTCTGAGGAAGTTCCTCGTATCTCTCTCTTCTTTATTTTCTGTATTGTGGGGATGAACCCAGGGCCTCATGCATACTTCACAAGTACTGTGCTGCTGAGCTGCACCCCCAGCCCATTTTTATTATTTTATCTTGAGTAGAAACAAAGACCACTACAGGAAAAGTTTCTATCTTAAACAGAAATTGAACCCAAGGACATATAGAAAAATACTATATAGTAAAAGATAGAGAAGACTTGGATGGGAAACTTAGATGGGAAGGGGGGGAGGGGGAAACATAGAGGAGGATAAGGGGTAACCTATATGAATAATGCTTATCAAATTGCATATATGAAAATTGTCACAATGAAAAGCATGTCAAAATGAATCACATTATGATGTACATTAAAAATTTCTAATAAAAAATATTTTATCTTGAGTTAGGGTCTCAGCAAGTTGCACAGGCTGCCTCTGGCCCTGAACTTATGATCCTCCTGCCTCTGCCTCCCAAGTCACTGGGATTGTAGACGTGTGCCACTGTACCTGGTTTGTCCTTGGTATATTCTTTTACTTCTTATTTCTGTGAGGTTTTAGGAGGAAGCAGAGATAGCCTCATGGAAGTGAAGTCACCATGTCCTGCTGATACAGTGCTCAACGGTGCGAATGCTGGAACCAGCAATGGCACTGCCTTTAAAATTAAAATTTGACATGTAATTTCATTGTAAACGACACATTCCTCATTGTAGGCAATGGCCAACAGTCAGGTAGTCAATAAATATCTATTGAGCAGCTAGTA
The DNA here is from genome assembly GCA_007922755.1 of Pedetes capensis. Classification (NCBI taxonomy): domain Eukaryota; kingdom Metazoa; phylum Chordata; class Mammalia; order Rodentia; family Pedetidae; genus Pedetes; species Pedetes capensis. Next base: position 276,802 of record VMDO01000076.1, on the reverse strand, counting down.
TATGCCAAGCATTGCCACGGCTCCAGGGAAGCAGAGGAAAATGGGGCAGAAAGGACACAGCTCAGCGCTTCTCTTGTGTTCGTGTGCCCACGCCACCTGGGATTGGTTAGCAATGCAAGCTCTGTCTCAGTGCAGTACAACTGGGCTCTTGAATGTCTCCCAAAGGGCCGTGGGTTGAAGGCTTGGTCCCTAGGGTGGTGTTATTGGGACGTGGCAGAACCTTGAGGAGGCGGGGCCTAGAGGAAGGAAGTTAGGTCATTGGGATGGGCCCTCAAAGCGACTATTGGGACCCTAGCTCTTTCCTGTCTCTCTTTGGCCTCCTGGATGCCAGGAGGTGAGCAGCTTCACTCCATCACATGCTCCCTGCTGTAATTTATTGCCTTTTCATAGGCCCAAAAGCAACAGAGCAAGCCAAACATAGACCGTTGTGGTTGTTAGGTGATACCAAGTCAGATCCAACTCATAATAGTGACTCTATGTACAGCAGAATGAAATACTTTCCAACACTGTGCCGTGCACATGATCTTTTTATGTCTGAGCCCATTGTTGCAGCCACTGTGTTTCTTCTCATTTTGAGTCATGCCACATCAGCAAAAGGAGGTCCTAGGGGCTTTACTCCATTCCCATCATTAAGGTCGACTTTACTTTGAGGAGGCAGCTCTTCCCCAGTTGTTTCTTGAATGCCTTCCAACCTAGGGGGCTCATTTTTCCAGCATTATATTTGACAGTGCTTCTCTGCTATTCATAGAGGTTTCCATGGCTAATTGTTTCAGGAGTAAGTTAGCCAGGTCCTTCTCCCTAGTCTGTCTTAGTCTGGAAGCTCAGCTGAAACCTGTCCACCATGGGTGGCCCTGCTGGTGTCTGAGATACCAGTGGCATAACTTACAGCATCACAGCTACACGCAGGCCCCCACAGCACGACAGGCTGACAGACATGTGGGGAAGACCATGGACTGGAACCTCTAAGACGATGAGCCAAAATAAACCTTTCCTCCTTAGAAGTTGTTTATCTTAAATATTTTGCCAGAGTGGAGGAAAACCAATGCATTGTAGATCTGCTGTAGGGCTCGAGAGTCTACCCATAGATAACACTTCCCTCCATCTCAAGCTCACAATCTTCTGAGTGCTTCACTTTGTGAATAGAGAATAGTCTCTAACATGAAAGATGAATTTCATTATAAGCCTTGAATAAGAGTGACTCTCTGCCTGGCTATGGTTTTCCAACATCTGCTTGGCCCGCTCTTGGCTAATGGCCATTTGTAAGGTTTCTTTTTTTTTTTTTCTTTTTGCATCTGTTACGTTTATTGGTTCCCAGAATCTCAGAACTGAAAGGGAACGGAGACGTTATCTAGCCCCAAGTCCCATCTGTAACACTTACATACCTGTGCATTAAGCATCACCCCCACCCCCAAAGGTACTGGATCATTGCCCTCTTACTGAGATCCTGCAGGCAAGGGTGGCTCATGGGGAGAGCAAGGTGCGGGTAGTCTAATTGTGATCCACCCACATGTGGGCACAGGTTCGATCACAAGCATTGCCTGTCTGTCTGTGCAGGTGGCTTCTGTGTCCTCCCAGACACCTGTTGCTAAGATCACGGCTGGGAGAAACCCAGGAACAGAGCTCATGGCATCTGCCTCTCACGGCGCCTAGCGCATGGTAAGTGTTCAATAACAGTACCTTATTTTTGCATATTCAGGCTTCATGTTGCTGCAAGACTTTGTTGTTTAGAAACACGCGAGGCTGTATTTCTCCTGGTGAAAAAAACCGCTACCCATTAACCCGATGTCATGCTAGAGCACACGGGAATGGGGGACCCACCTGTATTTTAAGACACGGCCTGCATCACTTAAAGAGAGAGTGTTAGGATTTAGCTCATTGTGAAGGGATAGCAGAGGTTTGGATGACCCAGAATCCCACTGCTGGGTGAGGATTCTAGAGCAGTGGGTGGGCTCGGTGGGGCAGAGGGCAGTGCGTCCTTCATTTAACAAACATTCCCAGGCACCTACCTGAGAATGGCATCGGACATGAACCCTGACGTCGACAAGAGACAGAGAAATGAACGTGTCTTGGTGTGGCAACTTTGCTTCTGCAGAAGGCTGCATGGTGGCACACCATCAGAAGCCCACTGGGGGGAGAGTTGCTCTGCTGCTTACCCCTAATGTAGATCTGCAGCTGGATCTCATCTCGTGAGTTGAGGCTTTGGCCACACAATCCTATCTGTACCGAATTTGCTAATTTATAAGGCGGAGGGGGAAGGGGGGAAGAAAGAGAACATGAGATAAGAAAAAATGCTTTCATTGTTTACAGTACAGGATGGAGGTGGTGGGAGTGAGGACCTGAAATAGTTCTTGTTAGTTAGCATTCATCTTTGAAGAAAAGACAATGACAGGCCTTAGGAATGTAACTTCCCCACACGAGGAGTAGGTACCTCACCAAATGCAGACGCTTCCACCCCACATGGAGCTTACACTATCAATATTATATAGAGGCCTCCACCGTGGGATGCATATGTATGTTTATGTGCCTGCGTGGTGGGGAGTGGACTGGAGAAACGTTATTTACCTCCATTTCCATCCTTGAGCTCCTGTGACTGTGCTCTGGCCATCCGGACCAGATCTGAGCGGTGGAAGTCATTGCTAATCTGCTGTCTTTCGAGTGCACTCCCACAAGGAGGAAGTGGGGTTGAGATGTTTCCCCTGTTATAATGAGTCCCGGGCACTAGCCATGTGCTGCTTCTCTGCAGCGTATGTTTTCAAGGAGACGGGAGCTGTCATGTCTGCTACTTCCTTTTATGCTTCTCCAAGTGGAAGTGCAATCAACTCTCCGGGGGTTGTCTAAGTTCCTCCAGGCCACCTCTCCTCTTCAGTTCTCTCAGTGGAAATAGAACAAAGACTGGCGGAGTCTCCAAAGCCTGTGCCCAGCTTTGGCTTCTCTGTGGGAGAATCTGTACTGTGGAGCTCAGGTGAACAGCACAGAGTCTCAGGAGGGCCGATAGAACCCACTATCCCATTTCTTCTTATCCCCTTGCTTCTTCAGGCTTTCCTCGGCCCCAGTCTCCCTCATCCCAGAATGCACCCCTAGGCTTGGAACCTGCTCCTAGTTTGCAATGGGTGGCAGGTCAAAGATTGTACCAGCCTTGAGGGTTAGCAGGTCTGTAGGTTGAATTACAGTGCTAGAGATGAATGTCGAATATAGTGTGGCTGCCAAAAAGACGAACAGACCTGTCCTAGAAGAAGTGCAACCAGAGTGCTTCTTGGAAACAAGGATGGCTAGACTGCGTCTGATGTATTTTGGGCATGTTATCAGGAGGGACCAATCCCTGGAGAAGGACATCATGTTTTGGAGAGTGGCTGGTCAATAACAACAACAACAACAACAACAACAACAACAACAACAAAAGGAATACCCTCAACTAGACAGATTGACACGGTGGCTGCAACAATGGGCTTAAACATTAAAAACAATGTGTACCTGGCACAGTCAGAGAGTGTTTCAGGTTGTACACAGGGTGGCTATGAACAATGGTGATCTGGGGCTATTGTCAAAATTAAAAAGAAAAAAACACATGAATTGATTTAATTCTCGATTTAGAATTAGCCAGCACTCTTTTTATCAGAGCTCACTTCTGCAATTTTTAGGCTGTTGGCCCCTCTATTTTTACTCCTGTGCTGTGGCCAGAAGGGAGGAGGGAAATTCTGCCTAAGCTATCAGACTTGTAGTGGGAAAAGAGGTTGAAATTCCTGGCCAAAATCAGCTTTCTTGGATTTTTTACATGCAAGTGTGTGCAGGAAGGGTGTGTGTGCAATGGGCAAGTGTGTAAGTGGAGTTATGATGGAGGAGGACGGAAGAGAGGCACTGATGTTAGGGGCATGTGCTGCTTGGGGGCATTTGTTTTGCAAGTTTGGAAGACATTCAAGGACTGGAAATTTTTTTTAAATTCTTTTTCTTTTCTTTTCTTTTCTTTTTATAGTACTTGGGGGTAACTGAACCCAGGACCTCACACATACTTTGCAAGTGCCCTACCACTGGGCTGCAGCCCCAGCCCATGTTTGACTTTTTATTTTGAGACAGGATCTTCCTAAATTGCCCAGGCTGCCTCTGGCCTCGAGCAGGTGATCCTCTTGCCTCCTCCTCCTGAGTTGCTGAGATGACAGGCATGTGCCTGACTTGATTTTTAAAATTCCCATCAATTAGAGTGGGAGAAGGACATGGCAACCCACTTCTAAGGCAATCACGAAACAGTCAGCCATTGAAAACCCTATGAAGGTCGCTATGAGTCAGACTCAACTTGACGGCACCCAACAACAACAACAACAACAACATCAATTAGCATTGGAGAATGGGCAGTTGGAGGTGTGTGAGGTGAGGAGACCACGAGGTACAGACGGAGGGGGGCAGGGGCTACAGTGGAGGGGAGGTAGGCCAAGCCACTGGGGGGCTGACCTGGTTTCCCAAGAGTGGCCATGAGGGATGGCCTGGAGCAGCTGGGAAAACCCTGAGTCACTCTTCTCAAGAGGGCTTCAGGGCCTGGGCACAGGACAACCTGAGGTGACCTGCTTGCCTTTTATAACCTTTGATTTTGAGTTATTCCCTTTAATGTCAGGGGCAGCAGGATTTAAGTCGCTTATTGAACCGAGACACTGGCGGCCAAAGGGGATTTCCAGGGTGGGGAGGGTCTCTCTGTGCGAGAGGTGCCCCTGCGCCACTGCTGAGGAACTTGGGGAAGCCAGCAGGATGGCACTTTAACTGGACCCCCTCTCCAGCCCTCCAGGGTGGAAGCTCCAGGCGGCGCTGCAGACTTGAAGCCAGCTGGCCCCTTCCTCAAACCTCAGTCCTGATCGAGAGATGAGTGAGCCCTACCAACTGCCATCTCCAGGCCCACGACGTGAGGACCCGGTAATGATGTCCAATTTTGCACACTTCAGATCCATTAGTAGCAATTACCTTTCCTGAGGTGTTTTGAGTTAGTTTTAACACAGCATTCTTACAGTTGGCGGATAATGACAGTAATAATGTACACAACATTTTCAAGTCGCGGTTTTTAGCTGCAATAACACCATTAGTAGGTCTATTTAACAGATGCATTTCATGCTAAAAGTTAAGGTGTTCCCGATTCCGTTCCCTTCCCCCACATACCCCCTCAACCACTGTTTTATTCAATGGAGATTCATACTCTAAAATTTCCGAGGTATTTTTCCTATTCTGAGTCTTCTTATTGGGACAGGAAGATTACAGAACTAGTTCGATTTAGAATTATTAATTGTTCAGCTGCCATTATTTAGATGTTCCTTGAACCATAAGCAAGCCAATTCTGAAATCCAAAGCTGGCAAAGATGAAAATTGCATGTATTCTGCAGAAGCCATTGGGGTATCTGTAAGAGATCTCCGGGTTGTACTGGGACCTTTAAAGCGGACAGTCACCGAGCTGCCCAGGGAGAAAGCTCTCAGAGGGGATCAGTGTCTTCTAGTTGCTCAGCTGTGATGGTCTTGTGTCTTTAACTCTCCCTAATGCGGAATAATTGTACTTGCTGTTTCTCTTCTCCCTCATTTCCTCCTTGAAGCCATATCTGGCCGGAGAGCTCTTTTCTTAAGCCCTGCACCCCTCTTTTGACACTGCTTTATGTCCTCCCTCCACATGTCCCCTCCCGTGCTGGTGTTTAGTGCACAACTGTGTTGCACGGTGTCCATTTTATGGTTTGTTATTGTTGGGCCCTGAGTTGGATCCCACTCATAGTGATCCTATGGACAACAGAACAAAACACTACGCAACAATGTGCCATGCACATGATCTTCTTATGTTTGAGCCCCATGTTGCAGCCACTGTGTTTCTTCTCATTGTGAGTCCTGCCATATCAGCAAAAGGAGGTCCCGGGGGCTTTACTCCATTCCCATCATTAATGTAGACCCTACTTTGAGGAGGCAACTCTTCTCTAGTTGTTTCTTGAATGCCTTCCAGCCTGGAGTGGTTCAGTCTCCTGCACTCCTGCTATTCACAGGGCTTTTAATGGCTAATTGTTTCAGGAGTGGCTGCTGGGTCCTTCTCCCTAGTTTTAGTCTAGTATCTCAGCTGAAACCTGTCCACTATGGGTGGCCCTGCTAGTATCTGAGATACCAGTGACATAGGTTTCAGCATCCCAGCAACATGCAAGCCTCCACAGCATGACAAGATGACAGATATGTAGGGGGTCCATTTTATGGTCACTCATACATATCTTCTACCTTTCTGTGCATTTGCAAATGCCAGCCTAGCACAGCAATGCAAAGTACGTGGCTCAGAATAATAGAAACGTATTCTCTCCCAGTCCCAAGGGCTGGAAATTCAAAGTCAAGGTACTGGCATGGCGGCGTTCCTCTGAGACTCTGGGGAGGAACTTCCTTGCCTCTTTCTAGCTTCTGAGGTTGGCCCCTGATTCTTGGTGTACTTTGGATTGTAGCTTCACTCTGCCTCTGTGGCCATACCACATCTTCACGTGGCCTTTTCCTCTTAGAAGGGACACTGGGTATATTAGATTAAAGGCCCCTCCTATGATCTCAGCTTCACTCAATTATGTCTGTGAAGACTGTATTTCTAAGCCATGTGACATTCACAGGTACCAGAGCTTAAGACTTCAGCATATCATTTGGAGGGAGGCAACTCAAAGCCCCCAAGTAAACTGCAATTTCCTAGAATCTCAGAGCGTTTGGAGGAAACCTTGGCTATGGGCCGGGCATCCTTAGGTTGTCCTTGAACAGCGTGTCCTGAGGCTGGGCACTGGTAGTGCGCACCTGTAATCCCAGCTCCTGGGAGACAGGGGCAGGAAGATCTATGCAAGTTCAAGGCCAGCTTGGACTAGATAGAGCATTCCAGGCCAGCCTGGGCTACACAGTGAGACCCTGAGTTGTACCCCAGGAAACTTTTATTTATTTATTTCACTCCAGATTTCCTTCATTATCAGCAATAAAAATACTTTAGGGGAATGTAGGTCTATTGAATGCTGCTTCTACCATATGAATTGCCCTAAATGAAATAAGCAGAATAATACGACCTTCAGTTGAGTAACTTTTTTTTTTTTAATAGCATGAAATGGGTGCTGAAGAATAGGAGGAATTTTTTAAAAGATTCAATTCTGAGTGATATTCAAATTCAGCAAAGAGTTGGGTGGAATTGCTGTGGGTCCTCCATGCTCGGCCGACCCCTCACGCCCTGTGTGCATCTCCTCATTGGAAATGGGGACAAGTGGAGATCTTTAAATGTACAGTGCATGATTACTCTTTGAGTCCAGTAATTCAGGCAGGAGCATCAGTGGAGTGAGAAAGCCCTGTGCTATTCTGTGCTTTCAATCACAATGATTTTAAACGATGTGATAAAATCCTGAGCTACCGGGGGAGATCTCGATATTCTGCTTATATTTCCAGGAACGTAATGATGATAATTTTTTAACAACAACAAAAATCCTCATTTTGACCCTTTGAACTCCATGTGAGGTCTTTATGTGTCTTTTTGGCAAAAATTTAATACCAGCAAACTTTTAGTGGCCATTTCTCTTTCTTCTGTGTCCATTGGTGTGATTTAAAGGGACAAATCCATTTTTGCACTAGCTTTGGGAAAACCTAATCAGGAAGGTCAATTTCCTGGCAAAAATGTCACACATTTTATCATAAAGCCAAATACAAATGGTTTATGAATCATGATGTGTCTTAACTTAAAGCTGATATATTGATCACAGATAGATACCTAAGAGGGCTATTCATTGAAAAGTATTACTTGTTTCTTAAGATACACAACTTGAAAATTCCCTTCGAATAGTAAATATTCTTAGTATATTTCAGTTGAGGTTTGATTTGTATAGATTTGGCTTCCACATTAATTTTCAGATCTGTATCAGTACTAATAGAGGTGTAGAGTACAGGCTGTTAAGTCCGGCTGCCTTGTAGTCAAATTCTAACTAGCTTCCCTCTTTGCTGTCTTTGTGGGCTTGTGAAGATGATGTACAAACTCTGTGAACTTCAACCTTGTTACCTGTAAAATGGGAATAATAATACCTCCCTCAAATGGTTATCAGGAGAACTAAATGAGATGATACATTTGGAGCTTTATTTGTGGTGTGGGAAGAGTTTAGCTTAATGCCCAGGTATAACCAGATAGTGCACAAAAAAGTTTAGCTCTGCTGTCTCTGGCCTTGAATTCATGATCCTTCTGCCTCTGTCTCCCCAGTAGATCTCATTTTGGAGCATGTAGATGACCACCTTCTTGCCGTGCTTTCTCGTGGCAGAGAGAGAAAAAGAGTGCTCTGTCATATCTCTTCCTGTAAGGACACCAGTCCTGTTGGATCAGGGCCCCACCCTTATGACCTCATTTCACCCCAGTTCTCTCCATAAAGCCTCTCTCCAAATACAGCATGTACATTAGTTCTCTTCTTAGCTGACTTCCCTGCTTACTCTGTCTACTTTGAAGGATCATGGCAAATTCATATTCATTCCTCAAGTATTGATAGATTTTGCAACTATGTGGGCTGGAGTTTAGCTCCATGGGTGGAGTGCTGCTCTGTGTTCTTTGAGGCCTTGTGTTTAATCCCCAGCCCTGCAAAATGGGAGAAGGACCTGGCAGCCCACTTCTGAAACAATATTAAAACAATCAGCCATTGAAAACCCTGAGAATAGCACAGAAGCACTGACATAGAGCTGGGCATGGCACAGTGGTGGGGAGTGTTTCGATCTGTTGTACATAGGGTTGCTATGAGTCAGACCTGACTCCATGGCACCTAACAACAACAACATGCGTCAGACCCATGGTGGGGGTGAAGGACGCAGGAGGGGGCTGTGCCCCCAGGAGCTGGTGTGCTAATTATGGATGAGGCACAGATGTGTCTCCGGGAAACACCTTAGCAGAGCCATTGCAGATTGGGACAAGTGCCAGGCAAGAAGGAAGCACAGTGCTGGGCTGCCATGGAGGGTGACTGTGTGCTGTATTGGGAGAAAGGGAACTATTTAGACAGAGCTGGCAGAGAAGTCAGCTAAGAAGGGAATTTGTGTATACATTGCTAGGTGTCATTGAGTCAGGTCAGACTTACGGTGACCCTATGTACAACAGAACGAAACACTCCCCGACAGTATGCCATGCCCAGCACTATGTCAGTGCTTCTCTGCTATTCATTGGTTTTCCAATGGCTGACTGTTTCAGGAGTGGGCTGCCAGGTCCTTCTCCCATTTTTGCGGTGCTAGGGATCAAACCCAGGGCCTCAGAGTGCACAGAGCAGCACTCTACCAACTGAGCCAAACCCCAGAGCTTCATGTACACACTGCAAGTTAAGTCTTTAGCTTGCTGCCTGACCCATGGAAAACTCTCCACTCACAGGAACTGCTGTTGTTGTTACTGTTGTTGACTTTCCCCTATCATATGCTGCTTGGGGTGTGAAAACGAGGGGAATACATTGCCAAGAACTGGAGGAAATGACATCTGTGCAGATGTCTCAGCCCCAGATGGCTGGGGAGCTTCAGCTCAGTCATTGGCTATATCTTCCCTTCCTTCTTGGGTGGTTCAAAGGGACTTTGCTCTCTCTCTTAAATCGGAGTAGTAATTGGAACCCTTTCTCAGATCTGCCTCCTCAAGCATCCATCTGCTGCAACTGCTCAAATTTTAAAAATCTGGATTTTCCTTTTTGTTAATGTGGTACAGGTTTCAGTTCCTTTTCCATTCAGAACCAAATGCATGGAACTCATGACTTAATGTGGAGACAGTGTGTAGCAAAGGCTCTCCTTACTGAGATCCTACTTGGTGACTGTAGAGTCATTAATGGATCCAAACACAGCTACTCTAACTTAATGTGCTGAGTGTTCTCCAAGCTTCTAGAACAGTCTGTCTGTGTGGTGGGAGAGAAGGGAAGAGCTGGTACCTGAGGCTGAGCATTTGGGTTACGTGACTGGCCCACTCATTGTCTTCCTGGGAGCTTGCAAGGTAAACGAAAGGACCTGGTGAAAGACGTTGGGGGAGGAGGGCCGCCATCTTGCCCAGACGCCATACCTTCCCTTGGTTACCTATGGGAATCCATTGATGACTCTATTACCCGGGAAATTAGGAGAGCGATTCAGTCAGGTGTATTTATCATGAGGAGAACTACAGATAATTAATACACTGCATTGAATGCAAATTGCACCCACAGTACTTATCTCGTTTTCAATTAGCACAAATGTTACAGCACTGCAGGCTTGTTATGGTTTTACCATGGGCTGGGTAATTAATTTCCCGGAGCCACATCTCAGGCACCTGGTAATGCCGTTTATTAATAAATGTCACCCCAGGTATCGGTTTGTTAGAAGAGGTAAAAATAAATGGGATGTGCAGTGTTCTGCCCTGTGCAAATCTATTTTTACACCTCACTGAATCTTTTCACTTGTTTGTTTATTGACTACAGTGACTACTGAGCTTACCCTTGAAAATAAAGGAAAATCCCACCCGGAAGGTGGCCTCGAAGGGGATTCCCCTTCTTCCCCCTCAGGGATCATCAGGCTTCTGGGGCGAGTCACTTCAGAAACTCCCCATGAGAAGCATGGTAGGGGGGAGCGGCACTCCTTCTGCTAGGGGGCCAATGCCATCTGGCCTCCACTCACTGGCTCACTTCTCCATGTGGGGGTCTTAAGGGAGCCGGAGGCTGTGCAGACCCTGTGTGGTACCCCTGTGCCATCTCCTCCTTTGTGGGCCCTTCCTAGCTCAGATTCCCATGTACGGTCTTGTCACCTGATCCCTGCCAGTTGGGCCTCTGCCCTCAGGCACAGAGGACTCCAAGGCTTTTGGCAAGGGCCAGTCCTCTGCTTTCTCGAGGTTTTCCCCATTCCCAAGCTTGCGTCCCCTCTCTTCTTATTAGTGGGAAACGTTGGCTTTTTGTTGTTGTTGTTGTTGTTGTTTTATATCTAAGCGGATTCTGACTGCTTTCTATTGACAAGTCAGACACTTTCCAGAACCTTTCAGAAGGGCATGGGCCCAAGCTCCATACTATCAAAGCTCTTGGGATGACATCAGATTTGTGCAGTAAGTAGTTCCTTCTTTTTGCCCTTAGCAGGCTGAGAACATAGTAAAAGATCATCAACTCCCACTCAATATTTCAAATGTTGTTGCTCCTTGAGGACCGTATGTGAAGAACTGTTGTGATCTAATGATTTGCCACAGGCAAGGCACTCAGCCCTATGCTTGGCACTTAGTGAGGACCCGTGGCTACCATCTTCCATTCGTGTGATGACTGGTGTTATCAGTGTTGATTACATCAGCCTCCTGTAAGAGAGGAGCAACATCAATCACAGCCCTACAGGGAAGGGCTGGCAGAGAGTGACCACCCACTTGGCAGATATTTACTGAGCACTGACTATGTGCCAGGCACTGTTTTGGTGCTATTGGTAAAATAGACAAGAAGTATACATTCTGTTTTCGCTGTTGTTAGGTGCCATTGAGTTGGGTCTGACTCATAGGGACCCCATGTACAACAGAATAAAACATTCATAAGATCCAATGCCAGGGTGATATGGCTACAGGCAGACATTCTATTGGAGCTGGGAAATAAAGAAGGAGATTCGTACAATGTACAGTATATTGGAGGGGTTAAGTATCATAGAGGCATGGAGGGAAGACCAGAAGTGGAGGAGGCCTTCCATCTTTAGCAGGATACCCAGGGAAAGCCACACTAGAGGATGGCCTTTGAGCAAAGACACCGAGGGAGTGAGGCAGGTGGTTCTTGGATGTCTCAGTTAAGGAGCCTTCCAGGCAGAGGGCAGAGCAAGTGGGAAGACCCCAAGGCAGGAGGATACCCAAAGCTGTGAGGAGGCCAGTCAGACCTGAGAGGAGCAAGAGGAGGGGGCAGTGGGAGAGGATGCCTCAGTAGGTCTGAGGACTAGGCCAGGTAGGAGCTGTGGGTGATATCCAGAACCTTGTGATGTACTCTGAGATAGGATGCTATAGGACGGTATTGGGCAGAGGAGGGCTGTGATCTGACTTAGGTTTTAAAAGAATCACACTGGAACTTCATTTTAGAAATAGACTGTAGAAGACAAGGGAAGAAGCATGGAGACCAGTCGGGAGAGTGTATTACTTTCTTATTGTTGCTGTAACAAATGATCACAAGCATTGTTGTTATTAGATGCCATCGAGTTGGATCTGGCTCAGCGCGACCCTCAGTACAGCAGTACCAAACACTCAGATGTTTTGCGTACATGAATGGAGGGAGCTCCCTAGTCCCAGGCTCAGCAGATACGTATCTGCATAAGGGTCAGATATACATGATGGGAGGGTTGGGATGGGGTGGGGGCAGGGGCTGTAACAGCTCCGGTTTTCCTGCCCTTGCCCTCCTTCTGACTCCCCAAGGATCCTGGTCTCACCCAGGCCAGCCCTGCCCCTCTGTGCACCCAGTACACAGTGCAGGCCCGGGCTCTCATGAATATGGATTTCCATCATCCCTCCCTGTAGGGGAAGACGCTGGGGCCGAGCTGCTGATTACATTCCTAGCCAATCATGGCCCATTAGCAGGGAAGAGCGGTGGGCATTTACGCCTCTCCCTTGAGGAGCCATTTGCATGTGTTCGGGCCCTGCTTGCTCTATGGGCATGTGTGGACCCTCAGCACCCAATGATTCCGCATCCAGCTCTTCTTCTGGGTGCTCTTTCCCTCGCTGAGTGTCCTGATTGGATTCGCCAAATAGCCTTGTGTGCTCACGACAGATGCTTCAACTATCCCCGGCGGGAGGCGATGAGGACACCCAGGATGCGGTTGGCTGTAACCAGAAGAAACAGATACCTCTCCCCTTCCCTTTCTGCTCAGACCTCCCCTCTCCCCCTTCCCTGCAAGGAAAGCATCCTCAGTAGTCTCAAGGGAGCAGCCCCAAGAGATAGCAGGGCCTCTGCTCCTATTGTCTCTTTTTTTTTTTTTTGGCGGTACTGAGGGGTTGAACCTGGGGACTTGCACTTGCATGCTTTGCAACTGCTGTACCACTGAGCTGCACCTCCAGCTCTTTTTTTTTTTTTTTACTTTTTATTTTGAGTCAGGGTCTTGTTAAGTTGTGCCAACTGTCTCTGGCCTCAAACTTATGATCTTCCTGCCTCTGCCTTCCTAGTCACTGGGATTGCAGGCATGTAACGCGGTGCCCAGCTGGCCTCCTTTTTTTTTTTTTTTTTTTGTGTGATACTGGGGGTTGAACCCAGGGCCTCGTGCCTGCATGCTCTGCAAGTGCTGGACCACTGAGCTGCACCCTCAGCCCATTTTTTTACTTTTTGAGACAGGGTCTCACTAAGTTACATAGACTGCCTCTGGTCTCAAACTTACAATCCTCCTGCTTCCACCTCTCAAGCCCCTTACAGGCATGCACCACTGCGCCCGGCTTGGCCTCCTCTTTTTAAGAGGTCCTTCCTTCTAGAGTTCATTTTAAGAGGTCCTTCCTTCTAGAGTTCTTGTCTCCAGGGATGCTGGTTTCCTGACTGCTTTTCGTGGGGCATCTGTGGTAGGGACAGATGGGGGTAGGTTTCCCTTACCACTTCTGTGTCTAGAAAGAGAGGCTAAGTGGGTGAAAGGCAAGCCCCTGGGAAAGCAGCCTCATTCTGTAGCCGCATTTCCAGGCGAGCCACTTGGCCAGATGGAGAGTTGGAGGCTTGACCTGGGAGCCAGGTATGTTTCTACCGCATCCCTCCGTAGCTCCTCCGTGTCAATGATGTGTGAAGACAACTGGCAATGGCTGAGGGGCTCTTTCTTTCATAGGATGGTGTTATTTTGAACCCCCTTCTGTGTTGCCTGGAGTCCCCAACATTTGTTTGCTCCTGTTAGGGTTGGAGCCTGGGCTCCCTCTCCTGGCTTCCATCTGCGGGATTAGTAGGGACACTGGCCTGCCTTCTCTTTCTCTTTGTTTTGCCTCTTCAAGGAAATGAAAATGTGTACCTGAGAAAGGAAGGAGAGAGAGAGAGAGAGAGAGAGGGGAGAGGGAAAGAGAGAGACACAGAGGTGGGAGAGACTGTGAGCACCAAATTATCTGAGCCTGATAAAGGAAGGTTACCTGTGTGTTTGTCAACAAGACGAAATAAATAAGAGCAAAAAAAAAAAAAAAAAAAGGAAAAAAAGACAGCAGGCAAAGGCAATCAAATATGTATTTAATTAAAGCAAACATAAAAATAAAAGTTACATGTTGAATCAATAAACAGCACTTTTTTTTTCTCCATGCATTTTGAACAAGACAGATCAGAATCTTGCATGATGAAGACATAATGTGTCATAATAATTAGGAACACAGACAAAAGAACAGCTAATCAGCATGCAAATGTATGCGGTTCTGGTGATTCAGATGAGGCCGATTTCTACCTCTTTTTTGCTTGATTCATCTTCATTGCTAATCATCTGAAGGCTGCCAAATGTTCACCGACACTAATGTATAATAGGTCAAGAGAGGCAGGTCTTCACCTATTACCCCCCCCCAAACAATATGCCTCCCTTCTCTGCTTCCTCTTCAGGATTTTCAGCAATCACTGCCAGATGCAATCAGACTCCTTGAATAGGAGCAACCGAAGCTTGTTTGTGGCTCAGATTCATTAGAATCAGGAGGCTGAAGAAAGGAATAAATTACTTAATTGCACAAAAAAGTTGCGGCCAAAGTGATCGTGAGAGAAACTGATTGTGCAGCTACGCATTAGGCCACTCTTGGAATGGGGCGTCTTAGAATAGCTGGTAGTTTGGCCTCACAGATTCACACAGATTTGGGTGTCCTCCAAAACAGATGGCTCCACATACCATCTATTCTTCCCTTTGTCAGGTTTTACCATTTATTTGATCTTGGTCCCTCCGATGCTGGTTGTATTGGTTGTAGCACAAATATGCATTCAGATCATATCCATTTAGTCTGGCCTCTCCCAACTTTTGTTCTTCCTCTTTTTTTTCCTTTCTTTTCCTTCTCTCTCTCTCTCTCTCTTTCTTTCTTTTTGGCTTAAAATTTTTCTCTTTGAGAAGATGATCAAGTTGAATTAAAGCCTTGTTTCTCAACTTTTGAATGCTCCCTCGTGTGAAATGTGGGGAATGGGGAGATTGCACAGGCTTGCTGGGCACAGTGGCCAGCCCTGGACTGGGGACAGGGGTGGGGGTTGCTCAGAGGGGGAAAGAGAAAGAAAAAAGTTGCTCTGTTTTCCAACTACTGGGATACCTTTCTTGCCTCAGACGAACTCTTAATCCATTCAAAACAAAACAAAATCTAAAAACACAAGGAAGGAGAAACAAAATGATGTAGAGAACAGCCTCACAAATGCCTCCTTCTTTCCTCGGCACGGTGGCACGTCCGCCCGGTAGTCGGGCCTCTGACATGCATTCCTCTCCAGTTCTTGGTCATGTGCCCGACTTTTGGGTGGTCTTAAGGTCTTGAAGAAGAAGCTTATTTTCTGCGTGAAGTCCTCACGTTGCTAGTACTTGTGTGCCTGTGTGTATGTGTTGGGGGTGGGTGGGTGGCTGGAAGAAACAGTCCGTAAAAGACATGGGGCCCTGGCAGGGAAGAAATTGGGGAAGACATTATTCTGTTGGATTTATATCTGAAAAAACAAAAAAACAAAAAACAACAACCTCAAACATTTAGACAGGGAATGTTTCTGGTGCCGTGGAAAAGTAATTGGTTCACTGTTTCTCTTCTGTCTGTTCTGATCCTTTCCCGGCCCCCACTCCCTTCCCTCCTCCTGCCCCCTGTGCCTGGTGATCCTTTCCCTAGATCCTTCCCCTTGGTGCTCTCTTGGGTCAGGGGTCAGTCTCAATTGCAAGTCCTCAAAAGGACTGGCTCTGCCCTCCAAAGGTCAGAGAGGAGCCTCCCTTCCACACCTTCTCGGTCTCATTACCATATTTTGATTTCCTTTGTCGCTCTTACATGTCTGACGTTTATTTTCATGTTGTCGTTATTGTCAGGTGCCATTGAGTCAGTATCCGACTCATACGACCCTATGTACAACAGGCAATACTCTATTGTCAGTGCTTCTCTGCTATTCATAGGGTTTTCAATGGCTGATTGTTTTTTTGGGAGTGGGTTGCCTGGTCTGTCTCCCAAGCCTACATCACCTGGTGTTCCCAGGCGGTCTCCCATCCAAGTACTAACTAGGCCCCACCCTGCTTAGCTTCTGAGATCTGACAGTATAGGATGCCACAGGGCCATGGCTGCAGGCTGTTTATTTTCATAGCTATCCTTTATTTATTTATTTTTGCTCATGTGGACCTTAGCCATTTGTCCCTGTCAGCAAGGTCAGTTGCAGGAAGGCAGGGCAGACGTCTTGTGTGTCTACGTCACCCCCGTGTCCCAAGTGTCTCTGACACCTGGATCTGGCCTTCAGTAAGCGTGCAGTACATATTTGTTGTTTAATCGAGTTCTTTTGCAAATGAATGCTGCCTAGCAGTCAAATCACACTAATTATTAACTCTGGAAGGTTGTTCTAGTTACTCTACTGTGCTGTGAAGCCATAACAAAATTTGCTGGACGGTAGCAGATGGGTCACTGTGAACCATGAGCTTAAGACATTTTGGGCACTTCATTTTTGTAAGTTTGGTAATAATTGGGTGCTTCTCTGCTATTCATAGGGTTTTCAATGGCTAATTGTTTCAGGAGTGGGCTGCCGGGTCCTTATCCCTAGTCTATCTTAGTCTTGAAACTCAGCTGAAACCTGTCCACCATGGGTGGCCTTGTTGGTATCTGAAATACCAGCAGTGGCATAGCTTTCAGTATCACAGCAACACACAAGCCCCCACAGCATAAACTGAGAAGCACTGTCAAATATTGTGCCAGAAAATGAGCCTCCCAGCTTGGAAGGCATTCAAGAAACTACTGGTAAAGGGTTGCTTCCTCAATGTACAGTAGACCTTAATGACAGGAATGGAGTAAAGGCTCTGAGACCTCCTTTTGCTGATGTGGCATGACTCAAAATGAGAAGAAACATAGTGGCTGCAACAATGGGCTCAAACATAAAAAGATCATGTGCATGGCACAGTGTAGGATAGTGTTTCATTCTGTTGCACATAGGGTTGCCATGAGTCAGATTCAACTGGATGGTACCTAACAACAACAATCCTTACATGTGTAAGTGAGATAGTATTTCTTAGAAAGAAAAGACATTTCCGCCCTGTGTTCATCCTGCCTGTTGTGTCTGTTGGCCTGATAGTAGCAGGGGTCAGCCATTGTTCTGGTTCTGTGTGGTCCTCCCTGGCAAGCTGGTTGGGAGCCCCTGGGAGGTCTAGGCAACCTGTGGCAATGGGGGTGAGAGCAGGGTAGAAGAGGTCAGGAGAGAGTAGAGATGTTCTAGACAGGGCGGGCTAGATGGCCTGCTGTGTCTGCACCTCTGTCCTATGTCATACACAGCCCAACTGCAAAGGTTAGAGACACAGCAAATGGACCCCACAGAAACCTGAAATGCCAGGGCGATCTGTAGTAAGTAAGCAAACCCAGGTTACCTGCCAAGCCAGGAGCTGAGCAAACCCGGAGGGTCACGTGGAGAAATGGTCCTCCAACATTCCATTCCACCTTTCTCAGTGCCTGTGGTGCAGACCAAGTTTCCAGATTCTAAGTGCTTCCTGTCCCCAGCCTGAGTGCCCCCTAGGGCACTGTGCTACTTGTGCCTTTCTTTGGGGAAGTGAGGAAGTCCTATGATGCAGGGCAGAGTAGCACTTTGACTATTCAAAACAAAACAAGTTAGTATTTTTTTTTCTGGAACTTACCATCACTGAAGTAATTGGAATTTTTTTTATTTATTTATGTGTTTATTTATTTATTTATTTATTTATTTAGGTTTGGGGATGGAACCCAGGGCCTCCTACAAGCTAGGCAAATGCTCTAGCACTGAGCTGTACCCCTAAGCCCTTGGGGCTTAGTTTTCTTTCCTGTTCTTATAGTGGGAATAACTCTTCTCTCTCGGGAAGCTCTGTGAGGCACCTTCCAACAGATTCGATCCCATTTCCGGCTTCAGGGGACCCTGGTGGTCACAGATTTCTTGTGAGTGGGTAGAGGGGTGGGGGCAGGTTCCCAGTGAGCAGCTCGGCTCTGGGCATTTTAATTCCGTGTGGACCTGACAGGGGGAAAGGCCGGAGCAGGCTCCAGGCCACCTAATCCCTTATCGCGAGGGCCCCAGCTCCATGCCAAGAGCTCGACTTCTGGAGAATGGCAGCCGTCTTGGGGGAGGCCTCTCATCTCTGCAGGAAGCCAGCAGGGAGAATGGACACCATCAGATAGAGCCTTCTGTAGCCAGTCCAGAGGCATCTGATTATCCAGGCGATGGTTTTGTTTTTCTGTCTCGTCCAAGTAAGCCTCCTCTGCCTCCATCAGAACAAAGCTGAGATTTCCACTCCTGGCTGGCAGCGATGGCTGTCTTAGGCTCCTTGGAACAAGCTCCATGGTTACCTTTCTTTCCCTTTTCCTTAGATCTTTTTGTTTGTTTGTTTGTTTTCTTTTTCATAAAGTAAGAAAGACGTGCCTCTGTGCCTTGGCAGGCAGCTGTCCGAGGTCCTTCCTCTACTGGGGTCTTAATGTTGGACCCCAGCCCCTCCCAGCCACACAGGCAACAAAAACTCCTCCTGCCCAGCCTTTCACAGGGAAGGAGCTGCTCCCGAGCCAGCCAGTGAAACCCTGGCACCCTCTCAAAGAAACCCAGAGGGAGACGGGTTCAAGAGGGAGGTCGCTTTGTGCGACAAAGCTCCCGCAGCCCTCTCTGCCAGCCTGCCCGAGGTCCTCCCGTGGGAGCACGGAGAGGTAGGCAGCCCATGCCCTGGGCATTGTATCCGACCTCGCTTTAAACAGCCCAGAGAAAGGGATTCCCATGGGATGTGGGAGAGACCTATTCCCGCCTCCCCTTTTATCCATCTGAGCTTCAGAGTGGGGATTTTAGTCTCCAAAGCCTCCACTTCCCCTTCACCTCCAAGTTACTTCACAGACTGTTTACTTGGAGATGCCATAACCAGCTGCCTTTTCTGTTTGTGTCTCAGGTTAAAGGTGGATTTTTTTTTGTTGTTGGCTTTTTTTTTTGGCACAAATATGCTTTTATTGCTGGACCCTGGGAAAACCAGATAGTTAAGCCACTGTCCAGGTAGGATCCTGTCGGGACAGAAAGCCGTAAATAATGAACCTGTCCAGCATGAGGCAGTGGCTGGATGTGTATGGCTTATGCCTGACATTCCCAGAGAGACGCTTTCCCTGTGGAATGCATAGTCTAGAGCCACATGCCCTCCAAGTTGTCAAAGAGTTGGCTGACCTGGTGACCAAGGATGAGCAATTGAGCCCCGAGCAATGACCATTGAGCACTGATCAGGCACTGAGCAACGACCCCACCCTTCTTGGGCTCAAAGGAAGGGCAGTTGTGGGCCAATCCAAGATGGCACGACTGTTGGGGCTCTAGTGAACCTCCTGGGGTCCCTTCTCCTTCCACTCATGGGAGATGGGCTTGGAGGGCTGAGGAGATTTCCATGAAGTTATGGGGATAGAGTTCTGTCTCTTTCTTCTTCACTACCAGTGCTTTTTCTGGGAAAGCAAACAGTGAGGACTTCACGGCGTAAGAGTCCAGCTCTTGAGCGTGGATATTTTTATTTTTCCTTGGAGGGCAGCCTTTCATGATATCAGTGGCTATTCCCAGAGGAGGGGATTGTTGAAGGCGGAGGAGGTCGGGTCTCTGCTGAGCAGTTCATAACCCAAGGAAACTGCTGGAAAAGCAGATCATAAGAAAGTGGCATTGTGGCGGGGCGCGGTGGCGCATGCCTGGAGTCCCAGCAACCCTGGAGGATGGTGAGTTCGAGGCCAGAGGCAGCCTGAACAAGTTTGTGAGACCTTGTCTCAAAATAAAAAAATAAACTGCGGGCTAGGAGTGCAGCCCAGTGGTAGAACACTTGCAAAGTATGTGTGAGTCCCTGGCTTCAACCCCCAAGTACTGTAAACAAACAAACTACAACAAAAGAATGGCATTTTATTCTAGCCTACTGAAGAAGGAAGAGAGAAGAGGTGATGGGGATTGGTGTTTTACTATTGGAAGAAAAATAGAACAAAGAGTCAAATAAGCATCGAGTCGTTGCCCTGTTTATGGTCAGAAGTGCAGTTGTCTCTTTCTGACTGCTTATTATGTTGGCATTCGACACTGGTGAGCTAATGTTTCTCTCTGCATAAATCAATGCCATGTGGGGGTTCGTGTCTAAGAAGAAGGCTGGACCTGAACTCGGGTCCACATCCAACTCCAAAAGCTCTGCCAGTGCGTGAGTTGTCCATGTACCCCCTCTGTGCAGGCCCTCGGCTGCGGGAGGTAATTTTCCCTAGTGGGAGCTGAAGCCCTGGGCCAGGAAATGCGATGGGGTTGGTAAGAGTATGGGTGGTGGGGTCAAAGCCATTGTTGGTTGCCATTGGTCAGTTACTAATTGAGTGACTGCACCTTGAGAGCCTGGCGCAAGGCTGGCTCCACAGTACAGGGATGTAGGAAGAGGAAGAAAACGTCCAGAGGCCTCCGCGCCAAGGCTGGGGGTAGGTAAGCGGGGGCCTCCGCACCTGAGGCCTCCCTCTCTGGCCTTTTGCTCTCTGCATGGGCTTGATTACGTCCAGCGGGTCTGCAGAGGGTAGCTGGCATTGTTTGCTACTGTTATCTGACTTTGAAAGAGGCTGTGACTTTTTGTGTAAAACAGGTGACAAGATTGCAGTCCCTTTGTGCAGGTGTGATGCCTCGTCTCCAGGCAATGCTCCAAAGACTCTTAAGGAACATGGGTGGCTGCTGAACTCCTGGCCTCTCTTGCTGACCTCCTCCCTCGCTGCCCGCCTGGGGCCACTCTGTTATGACATCTCTTCCCTCCGCTCTCCGTGTTTCCTGTTTTCTTGGACCTTCCCTTCTGCTGTACTTTTCCTGTGTCTGTTTGTACTCCCAGATGTTGCAGCCACTGGTTATTTTAGTAACTATCTGAGCATCACAAGATCTGGAAGGGGGAGTGGGGGAAAAAAAGACGATGGAAAAATCCTACATTAGAAAAAGAAAATTCCGTGTCCGTGTACCAGGCTGGATAATGGATGATCCCCATGTTTCCGAGGGATGGGTTGGGTACTGTCACAAGGACAGAGGTATCCAAGTAGGATGTAGTAAATTCAGTTAAATACAGTTCTTTTGTACTGTGTGCCTGCACACCATTGGCGCTTACTAAAAGTTGGTTGAATTAAAGGCTTTAAATGCCGAGTCCTCCCTGCAGATACATATTTTAGGTGAGAGAGTTCACAGTCTGTTTTAAACACCTTTTCCCTGCTAGCTGATAAAGTGAAAAAAAATACCAACATAGCCATCTAATCACACAGCAGTGGAGACCATCCCTTTCTGTATCTGCAAAATAAAAGAAACACCACGAAAGACATATGCTTCTCCAATGGGACTCTAATAGATCTCTGGCACGGGCCAGCAGCAGTGCCCGGGAATTTGGCCTGAGTAAAGCCTATAGGAAGAGCCTCGTTAGTCAGGTCTACGTGGGCCAGATCCTGCAGGTAGGTAAACTGTTTCTCTCGACGCCGTTTAGTCAGCTGTCTACTGGTAGCTGTGGCGGTGGTGTCGCCGGGCCATACAGCGCCTTCGCTCTGCCTTGACCATGCTCCTATCTGGAAGGCCGACCTCAGATGGTCTTGGCAGGAAACTTAACTCTTTCCAAACCACCTTTTCAGTCCCACCATGGGGAGGACCCAAGCCAAAAGGATTGAGCATAGCAGTTGATGGAAAGAGACAAGCTCCCCATGCATTTTCCCACCACTCCATGGCTTGGGTGCAGGAGACATGATTGGGTAGAGGAGATATAACTCAGTCAAGCGGCACAGCTGAAACAGCAGTGGGCTGGAAATCGGGGTGTGGGACTTGCACCTAGGCCCTTCGTGCTCCTAACCCATACCCAATCAGTAGGAAATTCTTCCCGTCTCCTCCTCCATAGCTACTCCTCAAATCTAATTTTTTTTTTCTCTTTTTTTCCCCCTCTGTTCTTGGAGTTGAACCCAGGGTCTTACACATATTTTGCAAGTGCTCTACCACTGTGCTGTACCCCCCAGCCCATTTTTAAATTTTTTATCTTGAGACAGGGTCTCGCTAAGTTGTGCAGGCTGCCTCTGGCCTCAAACTTGCGATCCTCCTGCCTCTGCCTCCCGAGTCGCTGGGATGACAGTGCGCGCCACCACGCCCAGCGCAAATCCATTTCTAATCTTCGTCCTATAGTTATGGGTAGCTCGTGTTGACAGGTACCTATTCAGCGAAATAGTTGTCTCAGCACTTCGCTTGAGAACGAGTGCAGACCACCAGGTCTCTACAATGGGAAGGAAGCTGCCAGTTTCTCCTGAGTATTTTTCTTTATGTTTGAGACCACAGTTCCAGGTTTGTTCCACTCCACAGACACCTGTATTTTTAAAAAATGAAGAACTGAATTTGGTGGAGTGTGTCTCATGCGTGAAGGGAAGCTGCCATGTGTCACCTGTCTTAGGGCACAGGACTTACCCACGTGGTGGCTGTCTGAAGTCCAGTGCAAATACCCATGTCCACAACTGTCCATATACACCAGAGACGTTAAGTCAATCTGCAAGCTAAGCAGCCCTGCAGTTTCTCCAGCTGAGTTGCCTTGCATTGTGAGGTGCTCAGGGTCGCGTGTGGGGCAGGCATGTGTATTTGTTCTGGTTGCTTGGTTTTCTGCAGCTTCAGGTAAGATGCAGCTGTGGGAATAAATACTAAGCTCTCTGTCAATGGCCCTGCAATGCTACATGATGCAGGTCAGGGACACTGGGCAGCGAGAAAGACTGGCTTTTTAAGTAACTGGGAGGCAGTTCTCACTGGAGAACTTCAAGAACAGGACTGGCTTTTCCTGGGCTCAAGAGAAGCTGGTAGAAAATCCTTCCAGCTTGAGGATGATAATAATAATTGTGGCAACATTTACTGAGGCCAGGCCCCTACTTATAACGCTTTGTATAAATTAACATTTTTAAGAGTTTTAACCTTCACAGCGACCCCATGAGGTAGGCTTTATAATCTCCAGCTTGTTGTTTGTTGTTGTTAGGTGCCGTTGAGTTGGGGGTCCAACTAGTAGCGACCCTATGTACAGTGGAATGAAACACTCCCTGAGTCTGTGCCAGGCGCACGACCTTATTTATGTTTAAGCCCATTGTTGCAGACACTGTGTCAATCCATCTGGTGGAGGGTTTTCCTTTTTTTTTCATTGACTTGCCATTCCCCCAAACATAACATCCTTCTCCAGAAATTGGTCCCTCCTGACTACATGTCCAAAATATATAAGATGCAGTCTAGCCATCTTTGCTTCCACGGAGCACTCTGGTTGCACTTCTTCTAGGACAGATCTGTTGGTTCTTTTGGCAGTCCATGGTATATTCAATAATTGTCTCCTGCACCATAATTCAAAAGCATCAATTCTTCTCTGTTTCCCTTGTTCAATGTCCAGCTTTCACAATTATATCACGTGACGGAAAATACCATGGCACGAGTCAGGCACAGCTTTGACTTCAATGTGACATCTTTACTTTTCAATACTCTAAAGAGATCTTTTGCCACAGCTTTTCCCAAAGCAATGCATCTTTTTATTTCTCCATCTTACAGATGGAGAATCGGGCATAGAAAGGTTGATTTCCTTGTCTAAGGACATATAGGTAGTTCTCAATTTGGTCAAAATTGGAAGACCCCTATTAAGTTTTTCTCATAAGCTAGTCTTGAATACCGTATGGATTGATGATATTAGGAGGGGTCCTACCCTAGGACCACCGGCAAGCCACAGATACAGGATTATGGACCACACACTCATGAGTGTCTCTAGATTTGCTATCGTGGCTACCTCAATGTCCTGGATCAGTTGAAAGCACTTATTTTCCATGGCCCTTTTGGCTTTGGGGAGGAGCCAGACATCGCATGATGCCCGATCCACTGAGGAGGGTGGATGTGGCCACGCTGTAATGTTTTTATTTGGCAGAAATTGCCGTACCAGAAGCCATGTGTGACGTGGAATGTTGTCATCATGGAGGATGAAATGAAAGACACAAGAGAGGAATTCTAGAATTGCTTTGGATGTGGCAAGAAGGATGAGATAAGTATGTTCAAAGCCAGGGAGAATATTTTGAGAGGGATTAATGGCAATGGGCCCTTACTGTGATAATTTCTAAAAGTTTAAACGTTCACTGTATTTTTCAATCAAACCTCTCTGCCCCGTGAACCTAAGATAAACATACCATTAGCTCAGTTTTTGCTGACCTGAATCCCCAAAATCCCCACACCTGTTCCCATGCCATCATAGTGAAAGTGGGAATAGGAGTCAGGGTAGGAAAACAGGAATCTTCACCAGATCATGCTAAGATAGCATAACTTTTGTAAAATTTTAAAAAGCATGTGCATGTGAAGACATTGCAGGGGTCTATACCAGGGCCTTTGAAGGGTTGTTCATGAGCTGAAGCTTGTGTTCATTAACTCTACCATAAATTTACCCCTGTTCATAAGGCATTTCCATATATATGTATATATGTCTTGTTTTTGTTAGATGCCATCCAATTGAATCTGACACAGAGCACCCTAAGTACAGCAGAAGGAAACACTATCCAACACTGCCATGCATGCGATCTTTTTATGTTTGAGCCCGTTGTTGTGGCCACTGTGTTTCTTCTCATTTTGATCATACCACATTAGCACATGAAATTTCCAGGACCTTTACTCCTTTCCCATCTTTAAGGTCAACTCTACTTTGAGGAGGCAATTCTTCCCCAGTTGTTTCTTGAATGCCTTCCTGCCTGGAGGGTTCATTTTCCAACACTATTTGACAGTGCTTCTGGGCTGTTCATAGAGTTTTCATTGGTTAATTATTTCAAGAGTGGGCTACTGGGTCCTTCTCCTTAGTCTGTCTTGGTCTGGAAGCTCAGCTGAAACCTGTCCACCATGGGTGGCCCTGCTAGTGTCTGAAATAGTGGTGGCATAGCTTTGAGCATAATAGCAACATGCAAGCCCCCACAGCATGACAAGCTAACAGACACGTGGAGGAGCAGAGGCTTAGTACTTTTGAAATGAACTATGTATTTTCCTTCTCCTACATCCCCTATGGGATTTATCACAATGCTAAATGCATAGCAGATGCTCAATAAATTCTTGGTTTTTGACTGATTGAGAATTACTTTCTTTTCCAAAAGAATAAATTGGAGATAAGCCTCATGTACTAATTCATCAATTGGTATAAACTCCTCCCTTCAAGACATGGTGTCTGCTTCCCCAGCCCTTGAATCTGGGCTGCCCTTGTAAGGTGTTCTGACCAATAGAAGGTGGCGAAGGTGCTGTTGTACAAATTCTGGTCTAGGAGGCTTTTACCTTTTGTCCTTGGGCTAGAAATGCTTTCAGTATGGAAGACAGAAAGTCTAGCCTGGTAAAAGGTGAGAGGCCATGGGGAGAGAGATATTGGGCATCCCAGTTGTGACCCCAGGCACAAGAGTGAGCCTCACCAAAACGGTGGAGGCTGTCAGACCACAAAGATCACTCTGCTGAGCCTGGCCCAAATTGTTCATCCACGCAGTTAGGAGCCCAACAAGAGGGTGGTGCTTTAAGCCACTGAATTTAGGGTGGTTTGTCAGCACCAAGTAACCAACACATGCCGCATGACCACTCTGTAGCAAGGCAAAGCCATTCTAGAAATAGTTCCTTGTACTCAGACACTGCATTCACTGGATACTTCAAATCTCTCTCCTGTCCATCAGCTCATTTCATTCTTTTTTTCTTTTTCTTTTTGTGGTAATGGAGCTCTGAACCCAGGGCCTTGTGCATACTCTGCTTGTGCTCCACCACTGAGCTGCACCCCAGGTCCTCCTTGATTTTTTTATCTTGTGACAGGGTCTTGCCAAGTTGCACAGGGTGCCTATGGCCTCAAACTTGTGATCCTCCTGCCTCCACCTCCCGAGTCACTGGATGACAGGTGTACATCACTATGCCCAGTCTCACTTAATTCTTACAGGATCTTATGAGGGGACATGCAGTGTTGTACCTGTTTTGCATATTAGAAAATCGAGGCTTAGACACGTTGCCTCACAGGTACCTGTTGGAAGAGGATGTGGGATTCAGCCCACTGTCATGCAAAGATCCCAGGACATGGGTGGCCTGGTTAACCCTGAGGGCCGTGGCCAGCATAAGATGAAGCAAGCTGAGCCCCAAGGGCCTCGCTCCCTAGCTGCCTGTTCTAATGAGCTCTGTGACCCTGCACTTCTCTCACTTCAAGGCAGGAAGGTTGAATAAGAAGAAATCTGTACTGAGGCTTAGCAAGTCCTTGTGTTTTTTCTCCCCGTAGCTCTGAGCCTCTGCTCTGCTGCAGGACTGGGCTGCTTGTGAAGGTTCCTAATTCGAGGTCTTAATTTTTGTAAAGCATGAATTACAAGAAGTCAGAAGAATGATGCAGAGAGCATTTAATAATGCACATTCACAAAAGAAGTGGTGTAACTACATTAATTAGGCAAGTCTTGCGTAAAGATGCAATGTAATTATATATTTGAGACAGTTAATTAGGGAGCTACTTGGAAATTTCAGTGAATATTAAGGTAATTATACATAAATACTATAACCATTAAGACTGCACCCATAATGAAAGCAATAACTAATTACATAAATAACAGCATACTTATGTTTTTACATTACCGACACCTAACAATGGTTCCTCTCCACGCCTCTCTTCACCATGCAAATGACAAATCTTCCATTTTTAACTCAGATATTCTTGAAAATGGTTGGGAACAATGACCTTGCCTCTTTTTTCCTCTATTTTGACAAACCAGGATCTGCTGTGAGGGCTTCCAGTGAATGGACAGGAAGGTTGGGTGTGGGGGCTGATGGGTTGTCCCCGACTCCACCTGTGCAGTTGTGGACAAGCATGAGCCAAAGCAACACTGCCCAGTGGCTGGGGAGGAGTGAGGCAGGGACACAGGCAGGGTCAAGGAGGGTCCCTGCTCTTTATCTGTTAGTTGAACCACTTTGGAGAGGGCATTGATAAGCTCCGTTTCTACGTTATATCAAATCGAGATAATAGCAATCCTTTTCTCCCTGGGCTATGATGGAGGATAAATATAAAAATGGCAAATGCCATTCTTTGTACCTGGCCCCATATCTGTCTTGAAATACCTAACCACAGACCCTGGTGCATCTCTCCCTTTCAGTATGTCTTCCTTCTCTTCACCTAGCTCAGACACCTGGCTAACCACCAACACTACCTTTCTGATTAAGAATAGCTTTTACAAAAGGATCTGGAATACGTTCATACTCAAGTGTGACTGACTGATGACTTCAAGTGTTGGAGGAGGGTAAATGAAAGGGTTGAGTTTATATTTTAAGAGGAAGCAAAGTCTTCATCAGTAGCGCTACCCATAGAATGCCCAGTCAACAGGTAGTTAACGAAATGTGTGGGCTCCAGGAGGATTTCTGGGCCTTCTTGGCATCTCATCATGGAGGGATTTGCTATTTCATACGAGAGGCGGCCACATAGGGTTCTGGGCAAGAACCTGGGATTAATCTCTGTTCCCTACCACTAGCAAGCTCGGTAACCGCTGTAACAATAGTTAACATGCTAGTGTTGATCCACCGGTTACTATGTTGCAGATACTGTTTTAAGAACCTTCCTTATATCAATTTAATCTTCACAACAATTCCCTAAGGTCTATGCTATTACTGTCTTTCCCTTTGGATGAGAAAATTGAGGCAGAGGATGTTAAGTGACTTGTCCCAGGTCATATAACCAGTAAGTGGCAGAGCTTGGATTTGAATCTCAACACTTGGCTTTGCGGCCTGAATTCCCTTTTATTTTTTGTTGCCATTGTTTTGCTTTTTCTGAGACAGGGTCTCACTATGTACCCATTGCCCAGGCTGGCCTTGAACTTGTCATTCTCCAGCTTCCACCTCTTGAATGCTGGGATTATGGGTGCATGCCACTATACCTGGCCTATGAACTGAATTCTTTGTCACTGTGATAAGACTTTTTCTCTTTAAACGCAAGATGGCGGTAGTCACTGTGCCTATTTCCTGGGGCAGTGTCACATGAGCGTTACAGAGTGCTTAGCTTAGTGCCAGGATGTGTAAGGACTCCATTACGTCAATCTTTGCCTCTTCCCCAAGTGCCCAACTCTACTTTGAGGAGGCACCTCTTTCCTAGTCGTTTCTTGAATGCCTTCCAGCCTGGGAGGCTTATTTTCTGGCATTATATTTGACAGTGCTATTCATTAGGTTTTCAATGGCTCATTGTTTCGAGAGTGGGCTGCCGGGTTCTTTTCCCCAGTCTGTCTTAGTCTGGAAGCTCAGCTGAAACCTGTCCACCTTGGGTGGCCCTACTGGTATCTGAAAATGCCAGTGGCATAGCTTTCAGCATCACAGCCACATGTAAGCCCCCACGGCATGACAAGCTGATAGACATGTGGGGATAACACAATATGAATGAAAAATATATGTAGCATAGTAGGGAAACAGGAGAAGAATTGATATAGATCGACACAGTGTCTGCAACAATGGGCTTAAACATGGGTGTACATGGAGTTTTCATGTAAATAGTATCATACTATACATACTTCTTGTTAGGTACAGCAGAATGAAACACTCCCTGATTCTGTACCAGGCACACAATTTTTTTTTTTTTATGTTTAAGCCCATTTTTATAGCCACTGTGTCAATCCCTCTAGTTGAGGGTATTCCTTTTTTCATTGACCTGTCACTTTCCCAAACATGGTGTCCTTCTCCAGGGATTGTTCCTTTCTGACAGATGTCCAAAATAAGTAAGATGCAGTCTAGCCATCTTTGCCTTCCAAGGAACCCTCTGGTTGCACTTCAAGGATGGATCGAATGAAAGAAAAGTAGATGTGGCTTAATCCCATCTGCAAACTTTTCTCTGCTATGGAAAGTAACAGAATGGTTTATGCCAGTAGGATATGGCCACCTTTGGGGGCTATTAACCAGTGTACCCCAGGAATGTAAATGTAGAGGCCTGAGGTGGGAGTGTGATTGGTATGTTCTAGGGGGTCAGTGTAGCTGGAAGGAGGGAGAATAACAAAAGGAAGGTGAGACCTGCCCATCTGGGTCTGAGTAGACCACACTGAGGAGGCTCATCATCTCTTTATTGGGCCTGAGGGTGTATTTTAATGTTTTCAAAGTCACTGCACATAAGAATCACCCAGGGAGCTTGTTGAAATGTACATATGTGGGCCCAAGAGATTCTGATTCAGTATTTCTGAGAAAAGCCCTGGAAGATGGCCTTTTCAGTATCCAGACGATTTTAGTGATGGTTGCACGGATCAGCCTGCAGCCCACGACTCCTGGGTCCAGATGAAAATGATAGAGAGGACTGCGGGAATGAACTCTCCTTTCCTTTCACTGTTATTTTTACCCGTCTTGCCAGTTGGTTTTGGATAGGGCCCTTGACCTAATTCTGGCCAGTGAGACATGGGGAGCAATCTTCCTGGAGTGCCTTCATGAAAGTTGTCCTTGCTCTTAACAAAACAAAACAAACAAACAAAAATTACAAAAAACCCCCAAACCTACCTAGCTGTGTCAGCTGCCAGACTGTTTTGATGCTGACTGCAAGGAGGGAGAGATGAGATGGAAGACGCAGGACTTCCTGTTATCAAGCTACTGAATCAACTCACCCTGAGCTCACCCTATTTCTGTATGAGCAATTAAGGGAAATAATAAATTCCCCCATTGTTTAAGGTAATTGGGGTTGGTATTTCTGCAACTGGCAGCCGAAACATTCCTAAGGGTCGTGGCAAGGACAGTCTACAGCTTTTTCAGGCTGGTCCGCATTCTCTTCATGGGTACAGTGGGAAAGCTATAGCTCCTTGCTCTTTCCTTCCTTCAGGTACAATAAACCCTCTGGGGAGCGTGTGGTAAAGTTAAATGAGACAAGGTCTTCAAAGTGCTTAGCATAGTGTCTGGACAGAGTAAGTACTCACTAAGTACTCCTTGAATTGAATGGATGAGTGCATGTGTGATCACATTTGTTGAAAAGCTATGAGAAAACATGAAAGTCATCCAACACTATTCCTGATCTGCATTCTGTGGTTGTTGTTGTTGTTAGGTGCCGTGGAGTAGGTGTCCACTCATAGCCACCTTACATACAACAGGTGAAATGCTATTGTTAGTGCTTCTCTGCTATTCATAGGGTTTTCAATGGCTGAATGTTTATTGGGAGTAGGCTGCCGGGTCCTTCTCCCATGCCTGGTGTTCCCAGGCGGTCTCCCATCCGAGTACTAACCAGGCCTGACCTTTCTTATCTTCTGAGATCTGACAGGATCAGATGCCACAGTGCTACGGCTACAGGCATTGTTGTTAGGTACCATCAAGTTGGGTCTGTGTCATATGGACCCTATGCACAACAGAATGAAACCCTCCCAGACACTGTGCTGTGCCCGGCACTATGTCAGTGCTTCTCCTCTATTCATAGGGTTTTGATGGCTGAGTTTTGGGAGTGGGCTGCTGGGTCCTTCTCCCAATTTTGCAGTGTTGGGGATCAAACCCAGGGTCTCAAAGTGTGCAGAGCAAGTGCTCTACCAACTGAGCTGAACCCCAGCCCGACCTTCATCCTTAAGGTTCTCTTTCTCAAATTCGGATGGAGCATCACTTTGACTTTCTTTGGCATTCATTAAGTCTTTTCAAATAAATTTCTATTAGCTTAGGAAAGAACTATTTATTTGTTTGTGCATTTTATTAACCTGACACAGGTCTTGTCCATGTTTTCTCTTCTCTAAATAAGGGGAAGAATCAGTGATTTTATCCTTGTGAAAAACCTATGCAAACACGCTTTGTGTAATTTGCAGGGGACCCCAGACATGCTCTTGAGAGGATCTTGTGGTTTCCTTCTTCCTTTTCTGTTTATACCACCACCATGGAAGTCACCACCATGGAAGGGGATAACGCATGCCTACTGCAAGGACCCAGGGTGGCAAAGAGAATTAGGATGGATTTGGGGTGGGAGGGACTTACGGGCATTGTCAAGATGCTGAGGCAACGCCCCACTTTCCCAGCCTTGTGCTTGCCCACATTTCTGGACACTTTGCAAGTTAGCATTGTAGCCACAGGCAGAACTCAGCCAGAAGTCAGAGGCTAAAAATTCACCAGCCCCTTGGAAGAATCACAGATTGGCAGAGAGCCCCTGAAGAGCAGATGGGCATCTCCAGGTAGTTCATAGTCATTTCTCGTTGGAACCCAAAATTGTAAAACCTGAAAACCTCACACACAGAAGCGTAGCCCATGTGGGAGACAGAGAGTATCATATTTCAGAGTTTCAAAAATAAAATCGGAAAACCGGTTTCCTGTCTCTTGTCGCCAAGTTGCTAAGGGATCGCTGTGGACCAGGAAGTGATGGCCAAGAATGATAGAGGGTGGCATGGCTAACATTTCTGTTCCCAGAGGCAGAGAACCTTCTCACGGTAGATAGAAGCATCTGGGCTGTCTGTTCCATTGTTTTTACACTGCAAGGTCTCTCTCAGCAACCCCTGGCTGACCTCCATGTGGTCTGAGCCCCATCCCAAAACCCTCAGGGGCTGGGGAAGGGTGGATTTTGACTTCACGGGAAAAATGAAGAGGTGGCAGTTTGCTCATTCTGCCTGGCCTCCACCTGGTGCTGAGTTCTGTTCCCTTACAGAAGCTGGGGATTATGCCTCAGAATGTTCTCCTCTCCCCCTCTCGCTTCTTGTGAAAGTCCAGGGCCCCTCAGGCCACATGTGGATAGACAGCCAGTCCAGGTCCATCTTGCTGTGCTGCCCTGGAAGTCGGTTGGTCCTTTCTCTTCATTATACCATGGGTGACTGGGTGGCACTGTGATGGTGGGATCTGGCTATGCATGTGGAATTCTCCTTCATCAGCAAAAGGGCAGGCAAGGGGTTCTGGCAAATAGGATGGCCACTTCTGGGGAGATGTGGCAATGTGTTTGGATGGGAGGGAGGGAGGGGAAGGAGAGGGAAGAAGCCCTGCTTCTGAGAGCATTAGAAAGCAGATTTCCCAACAGTGGACACCTGGAAAATCCCGGGCCATGTTGGCTATGGCTTCTTCAGGATGACATAATGGAGCTGGAGAAGATCCAAGGCAGGCCAGCTGAATTCATTAAAGAGCTGGAATGGTTTTAAAAAAACACTTTTATTTTCAGATTAGAAAAGTCATACGTATTCACTACAGGAAATTTGGAAAATATTCAGGGAAAAAGGAAATGAAATTATACATTATCCTACCCCCTACCAGAATTTAACATCTTGTTGCATTTCCTTTCAGTCTTTTTTCTATGGACATGAGAATACACATAATAAAATTGATGTCATATATGTGTGTGCATAATGTGCATATCTATTCCCACATATGCCTCTATAAAATTTGACATCCTATTTGGCACATGATTTGTATTCTATTTGGCATCTTGTCATTAAGTATTTCTTGTAACATTTTAATCATTATATAGTATAGTAATTGATGAGTCTACAAAAATGTATTTGACTATGCCTGTATTATTTAAGGGGCTGGGATTTGGCTCATTTGGTAGTGTACTGCGCTGCAGTCTCTGAGGTCCTGAGTTCGATTCCCTGCACTGCAAAAATGGGAGAAGGACCTGGCAATCCACTCCCAAGGCAATCCCGAAACAGCCATTGAAAACTCTATGAGGGTCGCTATGAGTCAGATACTGACTCTAAGGCACCTAACAACAACAACAATATTATTTAAAGCCTGCAGCCGTAGCCCTATGGCATCCGATCCCTTCACATCTCAGAAGCTAAGCAGGGTCAGGCCTGGTTGACCTGGCCTGGGATGGGAGACCACCTGGGAAAACCAGAAGCTGTAGGCTTGGGAGAAGGACCTGGCGCCCCCCCTCCCAAAAATCAATCTGCCATTGAAAACCCTATGAACATCAGAGAAGCACTGACAATAGTGTTTCCCCTGTTGTACAGAGGGTCGCTATGAGTCGGATAATGACTCAACGGCACCTAATATTATTTAAATTTAATTTATATTAAGATTTTATTTAAGCCAAATGTAGTGGAGCATGCCTGTAATCTCCATACTCAGGAGGCTGAGGCAGGAGGATCGCTGCAAGTTTGAGGTCAGCCTGGACTACCTAGTGAGTTCCAGGCCAGCTGGGGTACATAGTTAGACCTTATCTCAAAAACAAATTATTATGTTTAATTAATTTATTTTTGTAATTAATAGTATAATGAAATGTTTCCTGCCCAAATCCTCGTGGGCATGTCGGATTGTTTCTTTAAGATCAATCCTTACAAGTAGAATTACAAAGCCAACTTTGAGCATTTTTTGATGTTCTTGCCAGAGCGTTCTTGACATATGAAATGAATTTAGAAGTTGAGGATTTGTCAGCATAAAAAGTTAGATGCTGAATGGAGACACGGGTGGAATCTATAAACACACAAGTAGTTTTAATTGGTTGAGTGGAAATCTGCTAACCAAATCCTGAAATATTGCAATTATGCAGTGTTTTTTTTGGAATTCAGTGAGGGTGGCTTTGGAGCCAATGCAAAAAAAGGTATGAATTATCTGGCAGAGAGGGAATCTGTGTAATTCTTGGCTCTGAAAGTGACAACTGGCTAAAAGTATAGATTCTGAAAGATTTTAGATGATTGCAGTGTGAATAGAGGAGTGTTCTGGAGGCTTCTGCCATTTTTGAGTAGTCACAAAGTGCCTGGAACAGAACGGTACTGCCACCTAATTGGGAATGAACATTGTGTCTGTGCGGGGTGCTGCTGAGCAAAGGCGACTACAGGACCTCTGAAACCTAATACCTGGAAATGGAGGCAAAAGGACTCTTCTAAAACTGCCAGCGATTCTTCTAGAACTCTGAGGGCGGAAGCAGGGATTGATCTTTGGGAAAGAATCTTTTATTTTGGGAGAAGGCATCATGTTTGTGAGTCCTCTTAGCTATGTAGATGTGATGTAAGCGTCTACCTTATTTTCTGAGGGAGAAGTGAAGTAACCATAGAGATCAGCGTGTCTGGTACAGTCTCACCCACTCACACTTGCAAAAATAATATGCACGTGTCTGTCAGCTGATTGTGCTGTGGGGGCTCGTGTGTTGCTGTGATGCTGAAAGTTATGCCACTGGTATTTCAGATACCAGCAGGGCCATCCATGGTGGACAAGTTTCAGCTGAGCTTCCAGACTAAGATAGACTAGGGAGAAGGACCTGGCAGCCCACTCTTGAAACGATGAGCCATTGAAAACACTATGAATAACAGAGAAGCACTGTCAAATAGAGTGCCAGAAAATGAGCCGCCTAGGCTGGAAGGCATTCAAGAAACAACAGAGAAGAGTTGCCTCCTCAAAGTAGTAGTAGTAGTAGTAGTAGTAGTAGTAGTAGTAGTAGTAGTAGTGGTAGTACTTGTTGTTGTTGTTAGGTGCTGTGGAGTCAAGTCCAATTCATAGCAACCCTCATAGGGTTTTCAGTGGCTGTTTTGGGATTGCTTTGGAAGTTGGCTTCCACCTCCTTCTCCCACTTTTGCAGTGGTAGGAATCAAACACAGATCCTCAGAGAGTGCAGAGCAGCACTCTACAAACTGAGCTAAATCCCAGCCCCTTCAAAATAGAGTCAACTTTAATGATGGCAATAGAGTAAAGCCCCTGGTAACTCCTTTTGCTGATGTGGCATGACTCAAGATGAGAAGAAACACAGTGTCTGCAACAATGGGCTCAAACATAAAAGGATAGTGTGTATGGCACAGTGTTGGGGAATGTTTTGTTCTGTTACATGTAGGGTTGCTGTCAATTGGACCTATTTCGATGGTACCCAATAATAACAAATCTCATGTAACATGTGCCAGGTGCTTTCCAGCGCTAAACATATATTAGCCCAGTCGATCAGTCCTCTGAGGTTGTTGTTGTTGTTAGGCGCCATCGAGTCAGTATCCAACTCATAGCGACCCTTATAGGGTTTTCAATGGCTGATTGTTTCAGGATTGCCTTGGGAGTGGATTGCCAGGCCCTTCTCCCATTTTTATGGTGCTGGGAATTGAACTCAGGACCTCAGAGACTACACAGCAGCGCTCTACCAACTGAGCTAAATCCCAGCCCCCCTCTGAGGTAGGTACTGGTATTATCATTCTAACTATAGAAGAAGCAATGGAGGCGAAGAGGAATAAGTGACTCACCTGTGGCCTTCCAGGCTGTCAGTGTTGAAGCATCGATTCTAGCCAGGTAGTCTGGCTCCTGCACCCACATTTCACCATCCCGCCATTTTCTTTCTAAGTCCAAGGTGTGGAATCAGCATTAAAACTGCCTGCTGTGGCTGTATGATGAAACAAAATGAAGCGGCCAGGTCCTTTCTGACTCTTCCTACCCAGGCAGTGGCTTTTAATGTTTCTTTCAGCCCATTGAATTATTAGTATTTCTCAGCACTGAACTCTTATTATGAGTCAGGAATACACATCAGCTTTCCACTTTGGGGGCCAAATAAGACACAAACACCAGCAATTTTTTTTTTTCTTTGTAAAGTGTGGACAGTAGAGTCACCAGGAGAAAGAGACAGAAAGAAATGTTATGGAAATTCAAGGGAAAATGCTGTGGCTTCCATATTTGTGTTTAGAGGTGTGGGGAAATGGAAGGAGGTGTGTTAGTTTTGCATTGCAGTGGCCCAATTACCCTACAGACATTGACATCATGTTTGGGAGAGTGACGGTCAATAAAAAAATAGGGAGACCCTCAACTAGATGGATTGACACAGTTGCTGCAACAATGGGCTGAAACATAAAAAAGATCGTGTGCCTGGCACAGAATCGAGGAGTGCTGTTCTGTCCTACACAGGGTCTCAATATCTTGATGCTTAGAAGTGGGCATGGCGTTTGACCAGACTTTGATCATTTTCTGTGCCTGTGGCTGCTGGCAACTCTTTCTGCGGTCACCAAGGCTGTTGTGGGTAACAAGACCAGGATGGACAGAAAGCAAGGGGACCAGAGACAGAGAGTGATGACCACCTCCCTCCAGTCCCCTCGGCCCATCACGTGGGGGCCACCTGCACTGTGATCCCAGATGATTGTTTAAAACTCAGATCCAGAGAGAGCCAGGATACACCCACTTCAGCCAGCTTCCCAGGTGGGGCTCAGCTCACACCCCCTGAGCCTGAGCTGTCTCGCAGGTTTGGAGCTCTGGCTGGGGATCAGCGCCTTTCCTTGCTGCTTCCAAGGACTGTGCATCTACGGGTCTCTTTCCGCCATTGTTATTATCTCCTTTTGTTTCTTTTTTTTTTTTTGGCGGTATTAAGAGGTTGGACCTAGGACCTTGTGCCTGCCTTGCAAGTGCTTTGCCACTGAGCCACACCCCCAGCCCATTCTTTCACTCTTTATCTTGAGAGGGGGTCTTGCGAAGTTGTTCGGGTTGCCTCTGGTTGCAAATTCGTGATCCTCCTGCCTCTGCGTGTGGCACCGCACCCGACTTGTCCCAGATATTTTAGCCAAAATGTTATTCTTACAAATTTGGGCACAGATGTCCCTGAAAGGCGAGGCTGGGAACGGATGGGACAAGATAATTTGGTGGCCTCAGGGTTGACCCTGATGGCTGACAGTCTAAGGAGAGGCTTCTGTCATCTGCATTGCTCACCACATTTCTCTTCCCAGACTGGTCAAAGGGATGACCAGGGGCCCCCAGCTCGGAAACAGCACAGCTAATGCTATAAATGAAAGGGCACGCAGGCTCCCTGGATCCCTGCAGATACCTGTTTCCATGCTCTTGAGCATGCTCAGAGAATAAAATAATGACTGGTGTATGAGGTAGAGGTTAGAGAGAGGTGCTCTGATTTTCCTAGTCTAACAAAATTTCATATTTGTATCTGGCTTCACCCTTGTTACAGTAGAATCAGCATGGAGACAGTGTATGTTATATAATCTTAAATCAAACCTTTGTGTTTATCCTTCAAAATATGGCAACATCACTGCTGTTATAAACAGTTACCAAGGAGACCAGTTTATCATAATTAGCTATTTATTCCTTTCTCTCTCTCTCTCTCTCTCTCTCTCTCTCTCTCTCTCTCTCTCTCCTCTCTTTCTCTCCCTTCCACTTGAGCTTTCTTTGGGCTGGAAGGCATGATAAGGTGTTTACCACACCCATCTTTTCCCCTCCTTTTCTGACCTCTCTAGGTGTTGGGACTCATGATCCTCAGGTAGAGGACCAGAATGCAGACACCTTTTCACAACCCTTCTCCTTGAATGATATTAATGAGCGTATTGCGGTAGTCAGAGCACTGGACAAGGAGTTTTTGGGTTATCATTCCCGCTCTGTGATTTTGAGCAAAGCCCTTCACCTCTTCCTTACTGCAAAATACAGTTTTGCTCCCATTTCTGGGCAGTGCCCAGCCTTTCAGTGGTAAAGGAGGGAGACCAGCGGTGTAGGGGCACACGCCTGTCATTCCAGCCACTCGGGAGGTGGAGGCTGGAGGATGGCAGGTTCGAGGCTGGAGGCAGCCTGTATAACTTAGTGAGACCCTGTCTCAAAATATAAAATGAAAAATGGGCCGGGGGTGCAGCGCAGTGGTGGAGCACTTGCAAAATAAGTGCAAGACCCTGGGTTCAACCCCCAAGTACTGAAAATAAATAAATAAATGAATAAATAAATAGAGACCTTGGAGGTATAAGCTCTTCATAAACTGCAGCCCAAGAATATAAAGGACAGGCAGGAAGCTGTGACGAATGAATGGCTGGGGTCTGTGAGGGTGGGTGCTGCCAAGAGAGGAGTGCCCACGCCTCTGGGCGACTGTCACCAGCCCACCTTCAAACGGGCACCTGGAAGTGGTTGTGGACAGGCATAAGCCCAACTTCTGATTAAGAAGCCCAATGCTTGCCTTCAGGTCCATGGAGAAGCCACTGGCCAGGCGGGAACATGGACGCCAGTGGCTCCCAGAGGCCTTTGCCAACAGATTTCGTGGTCCTGCACCCATGATCTGGCCCCAGGGGTCTGGGGACATCTGCATGTGGCCCATGTGGCAGGGGAGCAGGCTCTGTGTCCCCAGCTCCTTTCTGTGTGAGTTCCGCAGCCGTTGCCCTCCAACCGTTTCTGTTGGACTCCCCCTCTTGGGAGCTTCTGCTTTGCCATTTAAAATAGTTCGGGAACTTCAGATTTAGCCCAGTGTCAGAGCAGTTTATTTGGTCTGTAGGCGTTTTTGTTTTTAAAATTCATGACAAGTTCCTTGCAACATGTTTTATTACATTTTCACCACCTGTTCTACCTTGGGGGTGGTATTAAAATCTGGGACTATCTGTCTTTTTTTTTCCCAAGTTTCCTTATTTGCCATTTATATGGGCCTTGCAAACACACACATGCACACACACAATGTGGATTTAAATATACTTTATGTATGATATATATATATATATATTTCTTCTTCTTCCTCCTCCTCCTCTTCCTCCTCCTCCACCTCTTCTTCCTCCTCCTCCTTCTCTGTTTCCTTTTGTGTCTTGATTGGCTTTAAACCATGGTTATAATGTTGAAGGTGTATGTTTTGCCAGGCTAATTATGGAGTTTTACAATGATAAATTTGTAAAATAAATAAATATGTAGAAAACTCTGCCAATATAAAGTGTTAGCTCTATGAATGTTGAATATTAATAGAAAATATATATAGATATAGATAGATGGATATCTCACAAGATCTTATTCTCCAAGAAAAATGCCTTTGAAAGTTTTATAGCTTCTTCTGGCTTCCACTAAAGTGGAACAGCAAGAATAGCATGTCCATTTTACAGATGGAAAAATCAAGTCCCTATATAGATTATTCAACAAGAGTAGCTGGAAGGTCAGTGTTGGAAGGGAGGGGTCGATCCCCAGACTCTTACTGTCCATTAATACTTGCGGCATCCCTCTATGTCAGTCAGGACAAGGGACAAAGGCATTTTATAGCAGTATAGTCTATTTCCTTCCTGTAAAACTACAAGTAACGTGGATTCAGATTTAATGATGATCTCCTGAGCCCCAGGAGCCAGCTGTACCTGACGGCTTAACTTCCCAGTTATATGAATCTATAAATTACCTTTGCCTCCTATGACTTGAATTCACTGTAAAAACAATAACAGCCCTCCTCTAACTCAGAAATAACTCCAAAGAAACAAACTCCAAAACAAAACCCACACTGTCAGAATTAAGCTTTTAAACATATTGTATACTTAAAGGGGCTGAGGTTTAGCTCAGTTGGTAGAGTGCTGCTCTGCTCTCTGAGGCCTTGAGTTTGATCCCCAGCACCACAAAAACGGGAGAAGGACCTGGTAGCCCACTCCTGAAACATTCAGCCATTGAAAACCCTATGAAGG
This sequence comes from Pedetes capensis, assembly GCA_007922755.1. NCBI lineage: Eukaryota > Metazoa > Chordata > Mammalia > Rodentia > Pedetidae > Pedetes > Pedetes capensis. Next base: position 237,585 of record VMDO01000076.1, on the reverse strand, counting down.
TCACTACGAGTCAGACCTGACTCGACGGCACCTAACAACAACAACATATACTTGAAGTTAACGTGAAGAAATGTGAGATAGTCTCATCTCCATTTTTTCTCATCTGTTTTTTATCAGAAGGACAAACAGATATGCATGCAGAATCTCCTATTCCTTATAAAACCAGGCCAGTACGTGTGTAAGATTCTAAAGAAATTAAGCTTCTCTTAGAAAAAATGAAAAAGTAGCCATTGCCTTTTCTGTAATATGACTGGTCATTGTGTATCTTTGGGTTCCTGACACAGCCCCCTGTCATGCCATTTTTTGCTGAGAATGACAAGAAGGATTCTGTGACATTGAGATTTTGACTGTCCCCTTTTCACCAGGGCAAATAGAAGCTTCCCTAGAGTAGGAAGGGAGCTGGCTGTATTCTCTGAGGACCCCGCTGTTCTTTTTTCCTAGAGAGGTGACTGGCAATGCAGGCACCATGGAGAGTGACAGGCACAGGTGCCATTTGCAGAGTTTGGTCCTGGAATAAACGTAAGCCAGGAACTTGGAATTGTTCAGAACACAGACTTCCAGGTCACACAAACCTAAGTAAGTCCAGTTATTGACTTAGAGGATCAGTTTCTCCATCTACAAATGCAAACGCCATGATTGCTATAATTAGTAATATCTGCTCAATCAATGGTAGCCATCCAACTATTGGTCAAAAGTTTGATCAAATAAATCTGAAATCCATGACAAATTAAATCCTTAGAGATTCACAGTGTTCTTACAGGCTTAGAGAAGTCCACTAAAAAACCAAAGTGATTCATTTCCTTTATTTCAGTGTTTTTGATTTTGACTTAAAGATAAGACATGATTCTCCTTTGCTTTTCTTCCTGCAGAACTGGGGTCCAATGGAACACCCTTTGAGAAACCGGGGGCGGGGCTGTGTCCTACCCTCCATCCCTGAGGGGGATTCATTAGGCCACCACTAGGGGGTGTGCCAGTCAAGTGTTCTGGTTCTCCGAGAGGGTGTGCTCAGGGCTTCCAAAGCATGGAGCTTTCAAAAAGGGCCAACATGGGGAGAAAGGGCAGGCTCCAGGAAAGGCCAAAATGGCAGAGGTTTGGGGGAGCAAAGGAAGAAAAGTGGTCACACCATGTAGAAAGATAGGAGGTTCCCTGCTCTGGCTTTGTGTTAGGATGTGTAAATGGCTGACCTTTGGATAATGGGTAATAAATTAGCAGAGCCTCTGTAGTGGCTGCAGCTGGGGTTGACTTGGTAGAGTGAGCGTTCTGTGTTCTTTGAGGCCTTTGGTTCGATCCCCAGGACCGTAGAAATGGAAGAAGGACATGGCAGTCCACTCCCGAAGCAATCCCGAAACCATCAGCCATTGAAACCCTATGAAATAGCAGAGAAGCACTGACATAGTGCAGGGCATGGCACAGTGTCGGGGAGTGTTTCGTTCTGTAGTACAAAGGTTGCTCTTAGTCAGACTCTCTCGACAGCACCTAACAACAACAAAGTTTCTTTCTCAACCTTGTGCTAAGTATGTATACTGTGCATAAGTGATTAAGGTAGTAGATTTGGAGATGAACATGGAGCAGTAGATGATACAAATGTTCATAGTGAAAAATTTAGAAAATTCCACAAAACAGAAGAAATCACTTGCTCTCCGACACTTGTCCTGCACTAATATTTTGTGGTGGTGAAAGGATGTATAAGCAATTGGGCATCTGAGGGAGCACATAGTGGTAAGTAGTATTCTCGTCACACAGTTGTGAGGATCCAACTCTGAGGGCTGGTATTAAACGGGGGCTTCATCGTAAGGACCCGGGAGTGTCTGTTTCATGGACTGGTAAGGCAGAAAAGTGGGCCAGCCGTAGGCCAGACAGGCGAACTCGCCCACCATCAAGAGATTCCTTCTAGACCCCATCTCTTCCTGTCTGTGCCTGCCTCCTCCCTGCTGTGCTCTCTCTGGATCTGCTGCCACAGTCTCTGGCCCACAGGGGAGGACCCATGGGCCTCCATCTGCAGCCACTAGGCACTCAACCCTGCTGTTGCTGCTGCTGGAAAGAGGAAGATTCCCTTGGTTCCAATTCCAGAATTACCCGGGAAAGAGAGCATTGTACTGGCCTGCCTCCGATGTCCACCCTGGACCAATCCACTGTGGCTGGGGGCCAGCTGAATTGGGCATACCATACCGGCTGCTCCTATGACAACTGGCCGTATGTCATTATGGGGTGTGTGTGTGTGTGTGTGTGTGTGTGTGTGTGTGTGTGTAAGTTCCCAGAAAAGCTGGAAGTGGGTAGGGGGAACAGGCTACTGGCAGACAAAACAATATTGAGTGCTATATATATTTTGCATATTTATACAGCTGAGATTAAACTGTATGCAAATGCATCCTGTTTTATAAGCAAACATTGTGTCCTTAGCATTTCTCGGGGCCTCACAATCTTTGTAAATAGTGTTTTGAATTTTTGCATTAAATTCAGTTATTTGGATTGACCTAATAAATTACTGATTGTTAGATATTTAGGTTGTCACCATTTTGAAAACAGTTTTCAGGTATTAGGAATGCTATGATGGGAACACATTGTCCTGATTCCGCACAAGGATTAGGTACATTGTGGTGAATTAAAAAATGGATGCAGCGTGTTCTGGATCTCACCTTCTCCCCTGTTGCCCTTTACCCTTCTACCCTTTTGCAAGTCAAAAATGGCAAGGGGAGTTGATGGTGTAGCAGTGTGGAGAAGCATAGACAGGGCAATAGACATGCTGTCCTCTAGGCCCTCAGGTCTTCCTTGTTCCTGCCTATTTTCTTTCTGGAAATAGATCCAAGTAAAGTGAACCATTGGCGAGTAAACTCTTCCTCTGCTATAGGAGGGGGTCAATATCCCCTCCAGCCTGATATTCTAGAAGAAGGGCAACCAGAGTGCTCCTTGGAAGCAAGGATGGCTAGACAGTGTCTTACGTATTTTGGACATGCAGTCAGGAGAGACCAATCCTTGGAGAAGGGCATCATGTTTGGGAGAGTGGCAGGTCAGGGAAAAAAAGGGAAATCCTCTACCAGATGTATTGACACAGTGCAACAATGGGCTTAAACATAAATAAGATCATGTGCCTGGCACAGAATCGGGGAGTGTTTCATTCCACTGTACATAGGGTTGCTATGAGTTAGACTTGACTCGGCTGCACCTAAGAACAACAACAGCAGCATGATCTTCAGATGGGGCTAAAGGAGTCAATGCTGGAGAATCCAGGAAGGGAGATAATCAGGGAGAAAAAGAGCAAAGTGAAGGGCTTGAGCCCAGGAGGACCTGAGCAAAGGTTGGCTCCCCCATCCATGTGAAACTCATTACCACCTGGCTTTGGGGACCACACAAAAATTGCCACTGTTCTGCCACGTTCTCCTGTGGGAAGGTCAGTCCTGGCATGTGGGTGTTCTTCCACAACCTGTGGGGTTTCCCAGGTGAGAGCCAAACATTTGCTCAGGTTGGAACTGGTTTGAGAGGCCGCTGTGGGATAGGGAGACCTCCTGAATGTGGGGTCCTTGGAAGTTTTCCACAGAGAGCAAAGGACTCCTGAGTGTGATGGATCACCTTTTCATCCTAGCTGGGGAGAGTATGAGGGAAGCTCTACTCAGTGCCACTAGACAGGGGTGGAGATGGAAAATGAAGTCCTACTCTGTGCTAGATACTTTACAAGGGTTTCATTGCTCTGAGATTTCAATTGAGGGCGCCCTAAGCAATGCTGTCTGCATCAATTGCATGGGACATTGAGAACGCCTCTATTATTTCAGGTGATCTGTGTTTTGGGGGGAAGGTATAGCATGTCCTCTGCCATTGTTTCTCTGTGTTTTCTCATACTTTCTATTTGTGGAATACTGTAGTTTTTATTAGATATTCCAGTTGCTTCTGTCCTGGAGTGGCTCCAACTGATGTTTTATCATTCTTATTTGTTTTGAATGATAATAAGTGAATAATAATTCCGAATGCTGAGAGTCCAGGAGGTGGAACATTTCTCAAGCTGGGGCTGCATCTAATTTTGTTTTGGAAACTGCTGGAATCATTCAGCACAACAGGGCTAAGATAAGCTGCATTTCTGATTGGGTACAGTAGGAAAGTGGGAAGAAAAAAACTCTTGTGTAGTTTGGAAGGACGGGAGTCTGGGAGTTAAATGTGACGCCTGCCTGGATCGGGAGGCTGTGCTTTGCAGCATGAGGGCATCTTGACAGATCTTGAGTGGACAGGGGAACCCCATTCATTTGTACCTTAAAACTACAAATTGCTATTTGGGTACATTGATCTGTACTTTCCACTGTCTAGGGAAGAATTGTTTGGGAAGCAAAGAGCAACATGGATAGCATATTAGGAGCAGGGTTTACGTCCCTTGAAAGAAACTCATCCTCAGTTCTTTAGGGCAGCTTGGAAGGCCCCCTCTGGCCCCCTTGTTTAACTGAAGCATTGCTAGCTGGGCAGAACTGAGCCATCCTGTTTCAACTTAAGAAAACTGGAGTTCCTATGAGATGATTCCAATTACTACCTTTTCCTGATTCAGATCTCCCCCTGTGCAAGTAAAACTGCAGTCGGTAAAATCAAAGCAAAGCTCTCCAGTAACTGGCTTTGTTCAAGGAATTATGGGAATTGCAGCCTTCCTGTTCTCAATTTTCTCATCTGTAAAGTGGGGACAATAATGGGATCCTCCTAATGGAAACCCTAGGAAGATTAAGTGAGCTCACTCATTTAGCTTGTTTAGAACAGTGCCTAGAATGAAGTGATCATAAGGACTATTAGTTTACTTATTTGTTTGGGGGATGGGCACATACAAAGCAGCTGTATTCTGAACTGCATGGCTATTTTGCTTGTACTGACAGCATTGTGGTTGCATCTCCTGAGAGGCAGCAGTGATAGAGGGGAGAGAAATTTGGAGACGTGTTGAAAAAGGAAGGGGAAGCTGCTCCTTATTGAATCCATGCATGTAGCAGGTCCTACCTCACCATTATTTTATTATCGAATAAATAATAAAGGGGTATTGGGTACTGAATGAGTGCATGATAATAAAGCACAGCGTATTTTATTTCCTTTAGAGTGCAGCAGTAGAGACTCTTGCCAAGCAAGGGCAGCAGGTGCCTAAGAGAACCAGCTCCACCCCGCATAGCCTACCCCCCACAGCTCTCCAGGGCTCCACCCTCGTGGACCACCTGCCTTGTTTACTCTGGATTGGCCAGAGCTTGGTGAGTGACTTACACTGGAACCTGGAATCCTGTGATCTGGGCCAGGCCACTCTCTAGGGGGTGACTCATAAAGAGAAGGCCAAAGGGCACAGCTCCCTGTCTAAGGATCCGGGGAGGAGCGTGGTGGTGGCCAACCCCCAGGCTCTTAGCTGTTGTGATCGGATGGCCCTAGTGTTGCCTAACTTCTGACAAGACCATTGGTTTTCTAGCCCTATTTTCATTGTCTGTGCAATGGGGATGATGCCACCCACCTGGCAGAACTGCTAACGGGTTAGAAATGATATCTACAAGTAGCGTCACAGTGCCTAGTACCTAGGAGTACCCAGATGTACAGATTGTACTCTCTGAAATGTTGAAGTCCTAACTCCAGTCATTTGACAATAAGGCCGTTGCTGATGTAATTAGTTAGAGGAGGTCATATTGGCATGCTTACGAAAGGAGAGAATTTGGAGACATCACACAGAAGGAACAATGTCATGTGGACACACAGTCAGTGAAGGGAGGAGTGTGTCTACAAGCCCAGAAACACCAAAGTTCATGTGACAGCCACCAGGAGCCAGGAGAGTAGGGGCAGCTTGTCCCTTGCTGACACCATCATCTCTGACTTGCAGTATCCACAATGGAGAGCCAATAAATGTCTTTTGCTTCCGCAAAACTACTTTGTTACAGTGGCCCGAAGCAAATACAAGAACAATAGGAACTGTGATAATTTCAAACATAACTGGCCCCTAAAGGACCATGTGTTGGAGGCTTGGTATCCAGGGAGGCAGTATTGGGAGGTTTTTGTTGTTGTTAGGTGCTGTGGAGTTGGATCCAACTCACAGTGACCTTATGTACAACAGAACGAAACACTCTCTGACACTGTGACATGCACATGATCTTTTTTATGTTTGAGCCCATTGTTGCAGTCACTGTGTTTCTTTTCATTTTGAGTTGTGTCACATCAGCAAAAGGAGGTCCCAGGGGCTTTACTCCATTCTCATCATTAAGGTTGACTCTACTTTGAGGAAGCAACTCTTCTCCAGTCATTTCTTGCATGCCTTGCAGCCTGGGGGGCTCATTTTCCAGCACTATATTTGACCGTTCTTCTCTGCTATTCATAGAGTTTTCATTGGCTAATTGTTTTGGGGGCCTAGGGTTTAGCTCAGTTGGCAGAATGCTGCTCTGTACTCTTTGAGGACTGGGATTTGATCCCTAGCACCACAAAAATGGGAGAAGGACGTGGCAATCCACTCCTGAAGCAATCCTGAAATAATCAGCCAATGAAATTGCTATGAGGATCCCTGTGAGTCGGACCTGACTTGATAGCACCCATAACAACAATTGTCTTGGGAGTGGGCTGCTGGGTCCTTCTCCCTAGTCTGTCTTAGTCTGGAGTTCAGCTGAAACCTGTCCACCATGGGTGGCCCTGCTGGTATCTGAGATACTGGTGGCATAGCTTTCAAGCATCACAGCTACACGGAAGCCCCCACAACACAACAAGCTGACAGACACGTGGGGGATTTAGAGATGATAGGAAGTTTAACAGTGGCACTTGGTGGGAGGTCTTTAGGTCATGGGGAGGGTGTGCCCTTGTAGGGGACCCTGGGACCCTGCCTCTCTTTCTCTTGGTCCCTGGCTCTCGATGAGGTGAGCACTGCCTTCTTTTGCCATGATGTGCTGTCCCATGATAGGCACAAAACAAGCAGGGCCAACAGATTATGGAGTGGGATCCCCAACACTGTGGGTGGAGTCAGCCTTTTCTCTTTCTAAGGTGATCATCTCAGGGCTTCCTTATGGTGATAGGAAGCTGACTCACACGGAGCCCATCCTTGGCTTTCCATCATCTCTGCAGCACCTTCTTTCTGCGTCTTCCCAGTGACTTTCCAGGGGGATCCTGCAGACAGCCAGAGCCTCCACCTGAAGGATGCTTAAAGGAGATGTGCCATGGGCAGGGTGGGCAGTGAGGTCAGAGTGGTGAGGATTCCGTGGCTTCCAAAACCACGGGGGACCCGGGGCTCACCGTGGGCCGTGTCTACTGGCTCTCTGCTCCTCTCGGCCCTGTGCTCATGCTCTCTTCATGCCTGTCTTGAACAAGTCCGTTTCCAGCCACAGCAAGGCTCCTGGGTCCACCAGACAAGGATGCCTGGCTTGGGCAGAGGGATTGCAGTGAATAGTCATGACCACTCTCGCGGTGCTGGCGAGGGGCTTCTGCAAAGTGCCTTCTTAGCCATTGGCCCTTGCAAGAGTCACGAGAAGCAGGGAGGTCCCTGGCACAGGCTAGGTTCCTGTGTGCTGGGGGAGGAGCTATGTGGCCAAGCAATGAACAACTCTAAGCAGCCTTGAGCAAGATGGAGTGAAAATTATGTCGCTGTAGCGGGTAAAGAGGACGAGTCTCCCCCTGTGGTTGGGGCTGACTCCTGCAGCTCACTTTTTTTCTCTCCTCCGTTTTCCTTCCTTTCTTTGCTCCCTGACTTCACGTATTGCTGTCTTCTTCTCCTTAGCTGGGTGCTTCTGGGGCCAACCTTATGCTGGGCACCTGCCGCGTCCTCCCATTAATCCGATCTGGTTCCCAACATTTGATTTAGGGGTGTTGCGTGCCCGGAACTCACACCAGACACTGACAGGAGGAGAGAGAGGTGGAGGGCGGGTTGGGGAACCTCCTGTTTGATCTGCTAAAGTGCACCTTAAGAGCAGACCCATCCGCATGACTGAAGGTATCAGCTGGGTCCTGCCTACAGTTATGTCAAACAAAGTGTGCTGCGAAGTGCCAACTCTCCCTTTGTGCTGTGACACCGAGAGCTGCCAAAAGATATTAAAAAGCTTGCATGAACTAGGTGATGGCAGCTGTAACGATCTAAGTTATTGCCTGGCAGCTGCAGCGCTGCCTGACTGCTGCTGGCTGCCTTTCTACTTGGTTCTGCATTTGTTTGCCCTTTCTCTAGCAACCCACAGCACCCAGTCACCCCAGCCCCCTCCTGCCTGCAGGTCCGGGGGCTTGCAGTGAGCCCAGTGCAAGGAGGGACCCCACACCACACAGATTCTGGGAGAAGCCCGATTGCTCTTGGCCGGGTCCCAAGCCTGGTTTTGCGTGGGTCAGCTCCACTCCAAGGAACCCCGGATGTGGGGATGGCGCACGCACATATGCAAGCGTGCACACACCCAGGCACACACACCAAATGCAGCTTTTTTTGGGTTTGTGTGTGTGGCTTTTTTCCCTTCCGTGCTGGCGCGGTGTGAGCTAGAACAATATCGCCAGCTCCGAGGCCTGCCAGTCCTACAGCTGCTCCCTAAAACCTCCAGCAAATACGAATACGGCGGGGCTGTTTAACCAACACTTACAATATACACACTTTTCAGCCCCGCTCCCTCTGGGCTGCCCAGGCTTAGAGATCTGGATGCTGGTGGCAAAGGGTTGAGAGATAAGGGGCTAATGATCCCTGTGGGGCATCTGTCTCCAAAGCCTCCTCTGGCATGTTGGGGGCATAAAATACATTTCATTGTCATGGGCTTTGGGGAAGGTGTCTGTACCGTGGGCTGTTTTTTTTTTTTTTGTATTCTTCTGTTGAGTTTTGTCTTTTCAGCTGTCTGTTAAATAATTCATACAGCTCATGAAAGTAATATTTCTGGGATGTAGGGGGTTCCATTTTTCTAATTCCCTTTCACTCTTCTTTTTTTTTTGGTGAAGCAGTGGTAGGGAGAACTTGGCAGGCGTGGCCCCGGATAGTATAATAAAACCTTCTGTCTTTCACCTCTCCAGATCAGGGTGGGAGAGCCGGAGAGATTGCTGACCTTCAGCAGGCTCAGTCAAGGTCATGCCTAAGGCTTGAGTTTCACTTCCTGTCTCTCGGAGTTCAGCCACCAAAGGGCTCCGTAGGCACAAGTCTTTCCCTGCTGGGCTCATGACCGTCCAAGCCATTTTCTTGCTAGGGGGGCTTTTCTTGGCAATATCTCCAAATGCTTGCCCAGTGCTTAGTGTGGGGCTTTGTGCCTGGTGGATAGTCACTGGAAATCTGGCGAAAGAGATGGACTTGAAGCCATTCTGGGGGAAGGCTGGACTTTGCATTCTTCACCTCCTCTATAATGGTCAAACCAATTAAATAACTGCATCGGCCATTTTGTTTCTCTTTGTGTCTTGGACTGCTATTTAGAGGCTGTCAGTGCAAAAGCAAAGCTTTTTTTCAGGTGAAATGAGCAGCCTCATTCTGGCCCCAGAGATCCCAGAGCTGGGTGGTTTGAATATGGCTCTACGACAGTGTTGGGAGGTGGAGTCTTTAAGAGGTGGGATTAATGTCCTTCTCAGGGGACTAGATCGGTTACCTCGAGTTCAGGTTGTGGTGAAGTGAAGCTGGGCCTCGTGTTTGGTCTCTCCACACTCTCCTGCTCTCCGCTGTGAGCCGCAGCAGCTTGGGGTCCTCACCACAAGCCTAGCAGATGCCAGTGTCATGTTCTTGGACTTCTCAGCCTCCTGAACTATGAGCCAAAATAAGCCCCTATTCTTTATAAATCATCCAGTCTCAGACATTCTGTTACAGTGCAAAAACCAGACAAAGACATTGGCGACTGTGCCCCACTGAGCGCTGGCTGTCATTTTCTGCCTCTTTGTCTGTGACTCTCAACTACACTGAACACTCTCTGAGAGTGAACACTGCATCTACCATGTCCTTTCCTGATGCACATCCTCAAAAACAATGCTGGATAGGTCACAGGTGTTTGTTGAATGAATATATGAAAAGGTATTTACATAATCAAAACAGGTGTTTATGATTTCATGTGCTTGCTCGAAAGTCCAAGGCAAGAGGGAGGTTTTCTGGTGCCCCCATCGTGTTGGAATCAGCTTTATCCTGGATATTCTCAGTCCCTGAGGAGTTCTTGGGGAATTCAGTATTCAGGGACTGTGACCAGGACGAGGCCCTTCTCTAGAAAGTAAGCTTTTGGGATTACCACCTGCTCACTGGCTGTGTGACTAGGGGGAAAGATGGCCGATCCTTACCCTAAAATTTGTATGTTAAAGCCCAAACCTCCAATATGGCTGTGTTTGGATTCATGGCCTCTAAGGAAGTAATTAATTAAATGAGGTCATAAGGGTTAGCCCTGATATGATAGGATTAGTGTTCTTCTACAAAGGGATGCCAGAGATCTTACCCCACCCACCCATCCCGAGCTCACACACAGAGGAAAGGGCATAGGAGGATAATGAGAAGGGGATTGTTTGCAAGCTAGGAAGAGAGATGCCTTGTGGGAAATCCAATTGGCTTGCACCTTGATTCTGGGCTTCCACCATCCAGAACTGTGAGTAATCAATGTCTATCATTTAAACCACCCAATCTAAGTTATTTTGTTATGGCAGCCAGTGTTATCTAAGGCAGGGGTAGGAAATGATAGAAAAATATAGACTTTAGTGTAGCGTTGGGCACATAGCAAAGGAAATCACAAAGGAGAAGTTTTTCTTGAGCATTTGTGGGCCAAGATGCTGAGGGCCTATGGCTGGGGGAGGCGGAGAGACCTGCTGTGGGAAAGGCTGGAGATAGTTCAGATGCATCTTCGAAGGCTTGAGGTGGAGGAGGGCTTTTCATGGGCTTTAGTGATGGCGAAGAGATCTCTGGAGGGCAGAATGGAGTGAAGGCTTTCTGACCTGGGTGCAGCCACAGGAAGACATGGTGAGGCATTGCTGGTGAGGGAGGTCCAGCTGGGTCTAACCTGTGCTCTGCGCCTCACCTTCCCAATTCCCCTCCCCCGCCAGGAACACCACCCTCCCCTTCTTGTGGAGGTGGAACCTCCTTCGTTTTAGCATGGAGAGTGTAGATAATGACTTTCTACTTGCAGATGTCTGTTCTCACTCATCTGCAGCCCTAGCACCCTGGCGTCCAATCCCACCTGATCTCGGAAGCTAAGCAGGGTTGCCCTGGTTAGTGCTTGGATGGGAGACGACTTGGGAACACCAGGTGCTGCAGGTTAGGGAGACAGACCTGGCAGCCCACTCTCCCAAACAATTAGCTATCTAAAACCCTATGAATAGCAGAGAAGCACTGATATAGTGCTGGACATGGCACAGTGTCGGGGAGTGTTTCCTTCTGTTGTATATAGGGTCACTATGAGTTGGACCCAATTGGATGGCACCTAACAACAACAACAACAACAACAACATTATTCTCATTCAGTCCTAACAACAATCCCACAAGACCTTTTTAATGTCATCCCCACTTCATGGATAAGGACATTGAAGCCGAGTGTAAGTGACTTGTTCAGAGTCACACCGTTAGTGGTGTGTGGCAGGGATTTCAGCCCAGGCAGGCAACTTCTGAGCCTGTGCTCAGAGCCATAGATGATATACTATCTGGGAGGGGCATACATGACAGGTCTCCATCCCACATTGCAGGGCTGAGGTTTGAACTGGGGTCTACCTGCATTCCAAACCTTTCTACTATATTCTTCTTCTGTAGAAGAAGAACTGTAATTCTTAATAGCTGGAATTGGTCTCAGGGGAAGTGACAAGAACATTCAAAATGCAACAGGCAAGGTCATGACAAGGGACTTAGGACAGAAGAAAAAAGTGCTTGGGCCCTTGTGAGGTGAGGCTGAGTGGCATCGGGTAAGGTGCAGGAAAACACCTGCAGTGTTTCAGAAGGTGACAGGCTTGTCTTCCCAACACCCCAGGAACTTGGTGCTATTCTTATTCCCATTTTGTAAAGGGGGAAACTGAGACCCAGAGAGACTACGAAACTTGCCCAAGCCACACAGCTACCAAGTGTCAAAGCCAAGATTTGAGCCCAGGTGGGCCAGCTATGGTACCCATCTCTCCAGCCGTTATGTCATGTTGCCTTCGATGGCGACTCGATAGTATTGTTTGATTGCATTGAGCTGGTGGAGGATTTCATAGGCAGAGTAAAGAACACAGGGTTGCACCTCTCCTCACTGGCTGAGGACCTCGCAGAGTGGGTGTTTGTGGAACACAGGTGGCCATTGCATTAGAGCCTAGACACAGCCTTGGGGACCGTTCTCCTTAGCTCAGCGCTGAATGGAGAGACTGCTATTGATAATGACAGACTTCTGCAGGACAGGTGCATTGGGGAGACAGTTTGGGACACTCCTGGGAGGCCCATATTTTGCTTCCTCCAACACTGCAGGCCTCTGTTTGGTCAGAACGGCTCCTTATGGCTGCTGTTCATAGGGCTGAGCTCAGTTGGTGGCTTCTCCATAAGACAATGTGGTTAGGAGTAGGGCCTTCGGGAGTTTGGATCTGCTTGGCTATTCACCATCTAACCATGGACAAGTTAGTAATCTCTCTGTGCCTTGATTTCCTCATCTGTGCAGTGTGGGCAGTGACTGCAGCTCCCTTGGGCAGGGTTGCTGTGCAGAAGCTGGAAGGAGTGCTCATAACACATGGTGGCTGCTTTCGATGTTCTTCCTGTTGTTTGTGGCCCAGGGGCACTTGCTGTCCTGGGTTCACAGCTGATTCATCCTCATGGCTCCGGGGCATGGCAGGTCATCTTTCACACCCAGGAGGGATGGCGCTGGCCCACCTGCCCTCTTCTACTCAGCCTGTTTGCCCCCAATGACAGATGTGGGAGGCTCGGTAGGGATTCTGAATGCAGTGGGGTCAACCACCTTAAGTCTCTCCTGCGGCCCTGAGGGAGCCGAGATCTAAACAGTTAGGAATCAGTGACTGATGGCCATGTGTAAAGGCTAAGGTCAGAGGCCCAGCCTGGCCTGGCTTTTTAGCTTACCTCTGGTTCTTAAGGACCGTGGCATTGCTTGCGTTCTCTGGTATCAGAAGTTGTCCCTCACTTTCTTTCTTTCTTTTTTTTAGACCATCTCCATAAAAAAGTTGAGCCATCAAGGTCATTAGGCATGATGAAGGGATGGGATCTGAGGGCAGGGAGTTAACTATTGTATCCTTTTCCCCTGAACCACCTTAGTGTCAAACCCTATTACCAGAGCACCTCATGTGTAAGGCTCTGAGAATATACAGTGGAGAAGGTGGACACAGATCCAGCCCATTAGGAGCTTTCAGCCCAATAGAGAGGGCAATTAAACAAGCCTGAAGGGTCTGATAGTTGGTTAATCATAATATCTCAGACAAAGCTCTACTGAGCCTTTCCTGGGTACAGGGTTGCCGGAGGGAGTTGCATTCAATATGGCAGCCTCACCAAGGTTTGAGGGAATCATAAGGTCTTTCCTGCCTTAGTAGTAACAAGTACCTGGCAGCATTTAGTAAAGTCTGTAGATTTAGGTTTCACATTTATGTTATAATTGCTTGGCTTCCAATTAGCTGCAGTGGGATAATCCACTTTGTGAATTATCCATACCCAATTTTTAGTCTCAGACTGATCTATCCCCACTACTTTGGTTTTCTTAAGTCAAAGTTTGTCTATAGCCATGCCTTTGATCTTGCCTTTGATTCCATCTGATCTCGGAAGCTAAGCAGGGTTGGGCCTGGTTCGTACCTGAATAGGAGACCGCCTGGGAACAGCAGGTACTATAGGCTTGGGAGAAGGATCTGGCAACCCACTCCCAAAAATTGATCTGCCATTGAAAATCCTATGAATAGCAGAGAAGCACTGACAGTAGTGTTTCATCTGTTGTATATAGGGTCACTGACTTGGCAGCACCTAACAACAACAACAACAACAACAACAACAACAACAACAACAATGAATAGCAGAGAAGCACTGACAATAGTGCTGGACATGGCACAGTGTTGGGGACTGTTTCATTCTGTGTACATAAAGTCTCTATGAGCTGGACCCAACTTGACGGCACCTAACAACAAGAAGTCAAAGTTTACACAGCAAATTTGTCCCATTCAAGAGATGTGGTGCATGAAGAGCCTACTGTGTACCAGGCATTGTGCCAGGCCTGTGAATTGAAAGCTTCCAAAGGATTTTATAATCTTTTCTTGAAAAAATGAACATGAATTGATTTTGGTAAGTCTAACATCAAATGTTTTGGGAGACCTTAGTTTCTAAAGAAATCTTCAAATTCAATGTCTGAGTTTCTGTACATTGGGAGGCTTTAGACTGACTCACAGTAGCTGAAGCTAAAGAAAATCAGGAGCACAATAGCATAGCATTCTAGAACAGAAGAGACTTGGGCAGGTATCACTGGCTAGGTGAGGTAGTTCAGATGTGTTGTTGTTGTTGTTGTTGTTGTTGTTGTTGTTGTCAGGTGCCATCAATTTGGGTCCTACTCATAGCGACCCTATATACAAGGGTTTTCAATGGCTGGTGGTTTTGGGATTGCTTTGGGAGTGGGCTGCCAAGTCCCTCTCCCATTTTTGTGGTGCTGGGTATTGAACCCAGGGTCTCAGAGGGTGCAGAACAATATTCTACCAACTGAGCTCCAGTTCAGATGGTCTGGGGTTTAGCTCAGTTAATAGAATGCTGCTCTGCACTCTCTGAGACCCTGGGTTTGATCCCCAGCACTGCAAAAATGGGAGAAGGACCTGGCAGCCCACTCCAGAAACAATCTCCAAAACAACAACAACAACAACAAAACAAACCAAAAAAACCTAGCCATTAAAAACCCTGTGAGGGTCGCTATGGGTTGGACATGACTCCATGGTCCCCAGCTACCACAAGGAAGTTCAAATGTGAGTCAGGATGTGAATGCTTTTGGTGTGGGGATGGCCTGTGGCAGAGCCTGAGCTCATGGTCCTTTGTTCTTCCTCTGTGCCCTGCTCTCTAACCAATTGCCCAGCTTTCTGGGTTATCTGCGGCTTGCGGCCTCTGCTCCAGGTTTCTGCCCTCCCTGTATGGAGATGGCTGAATCACATTTCCATAAAAACAGGATGAAACTTTTTAATCTCTGTCCAAGTTGCCCCCACCCCCACCCCCTGCCAAGCGCCAGTCCTCCCAGGCCCAGTTTTGGGCACCCTCCTCGGAGCTTATGTGTGGGATTTCAACTCTGCCGCGACATTTGGCTACTTGAATTCGCTCATCTCCAAGAGCGCACGTGACTCAGACAGACTTCACTCGCCTCTGCCCAGAAAGCCCACTAAAGGAGCAAGGACAGATGCCGCCACCACTGCCCTTGGTGGGGGAGGCCATCGAACAGAAGGGCACGGGTGAGGGACGTGGCACTCGAAGCCCATTGTCCCTGCTGCGCAGCACCGTGGAGCGTGGCCGGCAGCCGGGCAAGTGGCCCCAGAAGTCGTCCCTGCCAATAGCGGCTGTGTGGGGCAGTGGAGGGGGCAGCAAAAGGCCCCGTTCGTGTTCCACAAAACTACAATCAACCAGGTGTTGGCTTTGGGGTTCTTTTTGCAAATGATGTGCTGAGGGCTCTGGTGAGGTGAGAGGTGGACCTGGAACCGGGATCTTTCTTCTCAGTGGCCTCACCTGGAGAGGATGCTCTGGACTGTGGTCATCTCTTTGTCACCTCCTCTCCCACATTCTCTTCTGCCTGCTGCCCTAGTCCTGGGAAAGGTGGCATTTATACTGTGAGCATTCAGAGAGCCGGAAAGGGTTGGGGGTGCAGATTGTAGAAAATCTCATTGCATCTGGAAGGTGCTGGTCTTCCATCCAGGTCTGCAGAATGCTGGGCAGGGGAGAAGACCGTGACAGACCAAAGAGAGGATGCAAACGCAGCGAGTTCCCTCGGGACGCTGCCATCCTTTCAGATGAAGCCTGAGCACGTGGCGGTAGGTGCGAGGTGGTGTGAGGAGGAAGAGGGCCCTCTCACTGCTGAATGCCCTTCTCCTTCCTCTTCTTTTCCTCCGGAGGGGGTGCCTGGAGAAGAGTGGAGCCATGAGGAGCTTGTGGAAGAAAACCATGCAGACAATGGGTGCTGAGTGCCAGAGCTGACAGGCAGTGGTTCTTGAATGGAAGTGGCTGGAGCTAGCTAGCTTGCTTTCTTCTCTCTCTCTCTCTCTCTCTCTCTCTCTCTCTCTTTATTTTCCGCAGTCAGTGTTGCCAAGAAAACAAGGAGTAGCTGTTTTAAGCATTTACAAATGGTAATGCACCAACAGCTGGTCCCCTTCCAGCCGAGCTATTGTAGGGGTATTAAAAAGACAGGCCAGAGTTGGAGATGTACTGCCAACCTCCCTTGCAGAGTCGGGGAACATTTTACTTGGAAAAAAAGGTCTTATATGCCTGCCGAGATCAACAGGACGGTTCTCCTGCGGAGTCAGTGCCTTGCTTGGCAGAGCAGGCGGCAGAGGCAGCAGAGCCAAATGCTCCGGCGATGGGAAAGCGTGGCGTCTCCGGGCTTGCGCTGGATTTATCGGCACAGCCTCGCCGCCTCCATGCCCAGAACAGGAGGCTCGCATGCACACGCGTGTGGACAGGGCCGGCTCGCGTGTCAGAGCCCACGTGTGCACCGAGAGCGGCTGGTGCGCGGCAGCAGCTGCTAAACTAACATCGTCGAGGCTGGGGCTCCGCGTCCACCTGCTTTGGGCCTCCACTCCCTCCTGTAAATCCAGCGCATTCTCCCTTTATTTGTTTTTGCAGGCCAAGAAGAAGAAAAGGGAATCTCATACAAACCCTGCTGTCTCCCCCGACTCTTTCCATGTCCTCTCCCCCAGGACAGAAGAGTCACCCCAGCTCCATCCGCAGTCTGGGCGTTCTTCGGGGGTTTTGTTCATCTCTGGAAATTGTAATACACAGAGCATGCTTCTTCGCTCAATGCAATTACCAGCGGCCCTGTGTTTATGGACTAGGCATGGTGGAAAGTAATAGAAAATGATTATTTTTTGTTCTGAAGGCCTTCTTTATTAGTGGTGCGGCAGAGACGTCAGCTGCCTTCTCTGAATGGCAATGCAATGTTTTGCTTTCCCGAGCAAGAGAAACGATCTTATTTGTTGATGTTTGGTGCTTGAGATGACATTTATGTGAAATAAAAGAGACCAAATTAATAATAAAAAAAAATGATTAGCCAGACACAAATGAAAAATGTACATCTCTCCCCCACCCCAGTTAAGTTGTTTGTATTTACACGCTATTCACAAATAATGGCAAGATGCCCACTAGTTGGATGGCGAGGGTTTTTTTTTTTTTTTTTTTCTTTTACAATCATATGGCTTGATTCCGTTTTCCAGATCTTGTCTGGGAGCTGCTATTTGAAATAAAAATGTTTGCATCCATTTCCTCATTAATCCTTCCGTTGTAATACAACCTGCTGCAGAGATATGGCAAAACAGATGTAACAATGAAAATTAAAAGGATGGACACTTATCTTGGGCTATAAAAGCTGCTAACCATGTAGAAACTAGAGAGGCTTTTTGGACGGAAAATATGGCAAATGATAGAAACAATCATCGGACCAAGAGTTTGCTATTTGGGAGACTCTGATGGGACATTTCTCCGCTCGTAACGGCTGGAGGATCACTCCTGAGTTTAGTGCACACCAGAGAGGGTGTTTATCTGCCTTGCCTTGAGGCTTGTCTTCAGTATTTGGTGCATCTGGTTTCTCATTGGCATGGAATTTTCTCGACACAAACAGGCACTTTGCAAAGAATCCATGGACCTCGTGTTTTGAGGGCTCTATAATTTGCCTGGAAATATTGCTTCCTACACTTCTGGGAATCACAGGCTCAAGGCAAAACTGGATTGACTTTGATCTTTATTTTTTAGACCAAATACATTGTGTACTGGGAAGGTGAAAGGGTTTATGGCATGTGTGGAGGGTGAAGGACCTTGACAAAAGAAGTTTCAATTGCGTTTTTTGGGGGATATCAAGCTGTATGTCACTCTAAGTTTTCTTTTTCTTCTTCTAGTTATCTGCTGACAGCGCTTCTCTGCCATTCATAGGCTTTTCAATGGCTAATTGTTTCGGGAGTGGGCTCCTTCTGTCTTAGTCTGGAGGCTCAGCTGAAACCTGTCTACCCTGGGTGACCCTGCTGGTATTTGAAATACCAGTGGCATAATTTTTAGCATCACAGCAGCATGCAAGACCCCTATGGACATGTAGTCAGGAGGGACAAATCCCTGGAGAAGGACATCATGTTTGGGAGAGTGTTGGGTCAATGAAAAAAAGGAAGACCCTCAACTAGATGGATTGGCGCAGTGGCTGCAACAAGGCTTAAACATAAAAAAGATTGTGCGCCTGGCACAGAGTTGGGGAGGGTTTCGTTATGTTGTAGATATGATTGCTGTGAGTCGGAAATGACTTGACAACACCTAACAACAATCATCTGCTGTTGCCTTGGACTTATATGCAACTTCAGAATTCACTAGGATTCAAGGTCATGTGTAGATTCAATTTTTGTGTGTGTGCTGATTGAGCATCCCCTGTGTGCAGCCTGGGAAGTAATGAGGAGACTGAAAAGGGCAAAAGCATGGTCTTAGCCCCTGGGCAGCCTACATGCCTCTGGGTGGAGAACGGATTGGTAGCTTAGACATGTGTAAAGACAAACAGCAAATCAAAGCCGTGCATAGGAGTTGATGAGCATGAGGTGGGATGAGAACCTCACTCTGGGCTGAAAGCTAATTGTGCCTCATTCCTCTTGTGAGGGCAGAACTGCTTCCTGTTGGGCTGGTCACATCCTGACATGTGAACTAAACAAGCAGAGGAGATGGGTGTCCAGGTAGAGGGAACATTCGTGCCAATGTGTCAAACCTGCAGTGACTACCTCCTGGTTTGATCAACACAACAGAATCATGTTTTGGTTGCAATGGAAGTATGTTGTAGGCCTGCCTAGAGGGGCTGCCTGCAGCTGTACAATAGTGGCGTCCGATCCCATCAGATCTGGGAAGCTAAGCAGGGTCGGGCCTGGTTAGTCCTTGGATGGGAGACCGCCTGGGAACACCAGGTGCTGCAGGCTTGGGAGAATAGCCCGGCAACCCACTTCTAAAAAACACTTCACCATTGAAAACTCTATGAACAGCAAAGAGCACTGACAATAGTGTTTCACCTTTTGTACTAGGGTCGCTATGAGTTGGACACCAACTCCACGGCACCTAACAACAACATTGGTCAGTATAAGCACATCTTATTTTTTAATTTTCCATCTGTGGTTGGTTGAATTCATGGAAGAAGAACATATGGATACGTAGGGCAACTGAAGATAGTCCCAAATGTTGATGTTGCCTGTTGTTAGGTGCCATCAAGCCGGTGTCTGACTCACAGCCACCCTATGTACAACAGACAAAACACTATTGTTGTGCTTCTCTGCTATTCATAGAGTTTTCAAAGGCAAATGTTGATGGGGATTAATTAATGAGCTTCTCAAGGGCAGAAGCCACACCTTATTCCTCTTTCTATTTTTTTCCCAATGTCACTTGCAGTCCTTGGCCCAGAGTTGGCTCATGCTACCTATGATTAAATGATCCGCTATTGGACATTGCACATGAGCAGTGAGTGGGCCAAGGGAAAGTCCTTCCCCAGACTTCCGTTACCCGGCTAAGTTTGGATAGAATACCAAAGTGTGCATCTTCCTCAGGCTGGAGGAAGACTCGGGAACTCTGATGTGAATGCCATTTATGCGGGCAGCCACGTGTCCTAATGGATAAGCTGTCTGAATTCCAATCAGAAGACTGACTTACATCTACACGGTGAAGTGAATCACTTCCAGAACAAGGTTGCTGCACCTTCCGGTGGCAACGTGGATTTCTGTGTACGAGAGAGGGCTAGCTGGATCTTTCTTTTCATTGCTCAGAAGGGAAGGATATGTGGAATTCAGTGACATCTGCTGAAATTCAAACATATTTTTATTTATTCATGGCCATGATCAGGGCAGAACCTCTAATTTCAACCAATAATTAGGCTTGACAATAGATGTGGAAATAAAACATTTTTGCTGAATTCACTCGTCATTCCTCCCTGCTGTAGCTGGTGTAACCCAGATGTCAGCTGTCCCCTTATTTTTCTCTTTGAGCGTCCCCTCCCTCAACCCGCTCATACTAATGCATTAGTGAGCCTTGTGGCATTTACTGAGGGTCTCACAGGGGAGACCTAGAGAAGGCTGACCTTGCATGCTTCATCATCACCCACTTAGATGTCTCTGGAACCCCAAGAACAGTTTTCCAAAGACATTTTTATTGCCATGTCACCAACCATCCCCTTTTCTTTCTCTCCTGCATATCTAGACCAGTAGATTTTAACCCTGTGCCCCTTTTCCTCCATTCCCAACCTTAAATTCCTCCTGTCCCCTCGTTATTAAGCCAAATTTCATGCCATTCTCAGTTTATTGCTGTCCTGCATGCTACCTACTCATGCATCAGCGATTTAAAGACCTGAGCAGAAAGGCCGACCATCAAGCCGGGTGCAGTGGTGCACGCCTGTAATCCCAGCGACGTGGGAGGCAGAGGCAGGAGGATCCCAAGTTCAAGACCAGAGACAGTCTGCATAATTTAGCAAGACCCTATCTGAAAAAGTAAAAAAACAGGCTGGGGGTGCAGCTCAGTGGTCCAGCACTTGCAAAGCATGCAAGCGCAAGGCCCTGAATTCAACCTTCAGTACTGCAAAAGAAGAAAAAATAAAAAAAAAAAAATTAAAAAAAGAAAGGCCGACCATCTTCAGCGTCTTGAGTAGCCTTCCTTCTGGAAGGCCTTGGATAATCACTGTCCTCTGCACTGACTACCCATGAGTTTGTTTATGCCTTTTGTTCTTTGGTCCTTGATCTGAAGGATTATGGGATGGTCAAATCTGCAAAAAGTCCTTGCTAGCCACGTCCCTAAGCTTTCACGGGAGGAAAGACATGTGAGTAGACCTGCCCGAGCTGTCTCAGCCAACAGCGGGTAGGAGAACTGAGAAATCAGCTTGAAGTGACAGGGAAGCGCAGGCAGGCAGGGCTCACGGGGCAAAGCCTCCACCTCAGCCTGGACACTGGGCTCTTTCCTGCAGCTTGCCACACGCTCCCTCCTCTCCACAAAGCTCTTTCTAAACCCCCGAGGTGCAAGTCCTTTAAGGCAAATCAATGTGGAAATGAGTCGGAACGGGTCCAATACATCAGAGGGGACGGTGGTGCTGGGAAGTGGCTGAGCATCTCCTCAGGACAGACGGCACCCTCCGCTTCTGTGGCCCTTCCCCTCCCACCTCTGGATCACTCTGCTGCATGAGCCCCTGGGCAGCCCACCCAGGTGATGCCATGCAGCCCTCACTTTGCACTTGGCAGAAAACTCTGCCCTTGCTCTTTCTTCTATTTCCCCCCACTTTCCTATGTTTTTCCCCTCCCTTTATTAGTAAATGATGGTGGGGTACAGAGTAATACAGCATTGGCTTTTTCCATTATTGCAACCATTACATACATCACTTCTGGCTACACTCTCATCAACCCCCATGGTTTGTGGAGCCTGATGGCTAATATGCATATTTGGGTTATTGCTGCTGCTGCTGTTGTTGTTAGGTGCCTTCAAGTCGGTATCCGACTCATAGCGACCCTCATAGGGTTTTCAATGGCTGACTGTTTGGGGATTGCCTTGGGAATGGATTGCCAGGTCCTTCTCCCATTTTTGCGATGCTGGGAATTGAACACGGGATCTCAGAGACTGCAGTGCAGTGCTCCACCAACTGAGCTAAATCCCAGCCCATATTTGGGTTATACTCCCCTATTTTCCCAATGTTCTCATGAAGTTGCGTTGTTTACGTTGAGATTTCCCTGTTTCCCTTCTGTCTGGACAGGCACCATTCAGTCCCCCGTGGGTGTCAGAGCTTAAGCAGGGGTTCGTTCCAAGTTAAAGACTTTTCCTCTGGTGCTTTTCATCCTGTAGGGTGAGGTGTTAGTTCCAACTTACGGGCAGATTGCATTCCACCAAGGACAGCCTATCAGCACCAAAGTTGGTCCTGGAAGGAGAGAGAATCTAGCTTAGGGGTGCTGAGGCTAGCTTGTTGTTAGGTGCTGTCTAGTCATGACTCATAGCAATCCTCATAGGGTCTTCCATGGCTGATTGTTTCAGGATTGCCTTGGGAGTGGATTGCCCTGTCCTTCTCCCATTTTTGCACTACTCTGCAGTCTCTGAGGTCCTAAGTTTGATTCCCAGCACTGCAAAAATGGGAGAAGGATGTGCCAATCCACTCCTGAGGCAATCCCAGAACAGTCAGCCATTGAAAACTCTATGAAGGTCACTATGAATCGGACATGACTCGACAGCACCTAACAACAACGAGGCTAGCTTAGAAGTCAGAAACCCACCTAAGCGTGTGTGCACACGCTTTGAGTTCTGGCAGTCAAAACCCTGGTAGGCCAGGAGATGATCTGACATTTTGCAGGCCAAGGAAGGGTGGGAGAGAAGAAGAAAGAAGGCATCTGGGAACCTGGTGGGCTCCAGCTTTATAGAGCTGGCCAACGGAGCTGTCAGTGGGCAGTTAGGACCCAAAGGGTCAAAGCCGGGAGCAAAGGATCATACGGTTCAGGGGTGGCTGGGGAGGCTTTCCTACCAGCCAGCGCCCATCCCAGCAAGAACTGCCTCTGAGTTTCCTGCTGGAGCCAACCTTCTCCTGGCCATGGGGAAGGATGAGGACAGAACGCAATGACCAAAACGGCCAGGGATGTGGAGAAGCTTTTCCTCAGCTCTTGGCTCTCTTTTCTGGTTCTTCAGGTTGTAGGAAGCTGCCCTGCTTCAGGCAGAGCTCCCAGCCCCGCCCCCTTATGCTGTGAGAATTCGAGCTCTGCCCCGTGTTCTCTTTGGTGGGAGTGGGGTTCACGGAGGCACCCACACTTCCTCCTCAGCTGGGTCGCATTCAAGCAGCGTGTTTATGCTGCTGGGTTCAAATTTCCTTTATCGACTATTTGACTCTTGGGGTACTACAATTTGTGTAATTGTTCATGCTTTCTTTTTTCCTTGGACACTCAGAACCCCAGTGTAGTCCATTTCTAAAAGTATACATATCAGAGCATCATGTTATCTATAACTCATAATTGGCTCCATCCTGTTTTCCTTTCTTACTTTCTCCTCTTTAATTTCCTCGCTTATTTTTCTTAATCTCTCTGTGTGCATAACCCATCTCAAGTCCTCTAGAAGTCATATTTATAATAGGTGAGGGATCCCTATAGTATTTTACTGCTTCATTGAATTAATATACACTGAGAGTCCATAGATTGGTTTGGGGATTAATGCATGAAATCTCAATAAACAACCCTGAGTCCTAAGGGGCGAAATCTAGCTATGTATTAAAGAAAAGGCCAGTGCCAGCCCTCAAGGAGAGTCTAGTCTCAAACTATAGGCAAAACAGATTCAAGTTAACAGAACCGTTTGGCTACAACAATTATAGTGGTATTCTCAATAGAAAGATTTTGCTTGGTTCTTCAACCGTTCAAGAAACATTGCTGAGAATTGACCATGTAGGAAGCATTGAGTTATTTCCTGGGGAACACAGTGAGCAAGATAACAGTCCCTGCTTTCTAGAAGTTCTCCTTAGTGTGGAAAGTAGGTAATTGGACAACTACAGTTCACGGCGTCAGGTGGCTGGTTGGTCACACAGGCAGGCTGCCATGAGGGATGGTGCGGGGCAGCCTGGGGCAGGCTGGGGCAGGTCTCTGCAGGAAGCAATCTGTGAGATAAAGCAGGCAAGACAAGACCTTTGGCCTCTTCCTGGAAGACGGGAGGGAGTCTCAGCTATTGTGCTTTGGGTGAATCCAGACTTCCTCCTCACCCAGCACAGACAGGTTCAGGGGTGAATGGCTGCCTGAAACCCTGCTTCAGCTCCCAGATGTCTCTGCTCTAGGCCTTCTTTGCCTCTGTCACATCTTCTGGGAAGAAATCCAGACCTTGAACCAGACAGCATGCAGGCCTTTCTGCATGGTGTCTAGAAGCCCGGCTCTACACAGCACCAAGATGTCCACGGGCCCCAGGAAGAGGCGAGCCAGGCAGGCCAAGATGGCAGATGGCTCAGAGTGCCATGCTGTTTCCAGGCCCCTGTACCTTGGTGAACCGTGCCATTTGGAGCTGCCAGTGACTGTTTTTAGTTGCTGGCTGTCCATGGGTTTGAGGACAGAGCTTTTGTTGTGACTCAGGAATGCAGGGTATTTTTAGCAGAAGGACTCTGCATGGACACACGCCCTGTGTTCTTCCCATGGCGGGCCTGGCCGAGGAGGGCTGAGCACATCACTGGGGGAATCAGCAGCCTTGGTGGAGAAATTCATAGGAAAAAAAAAAAAGTGGGTGGGGATGTACAAAGAGCACCTTCGGGTCCCACGGGATTCTGTGTTTAAATTTTGTCTCCTGTTCCTCCTCAGAAGCTGGTGGCCCAGGAGGGAATGGGATGGGAGCGAAAGTGCTTCGGAGTTGAAGAGATGCCAACAAAGGACTTCTGAGCCATGGAAGCCACATCAGCTGCGCTTGACCGTAAGAGAACAAGTGCCAGGGAACTGAGAAAAATTGCAATGTTTTTTTTGGACTTGAAATCAACCTGCAGTTATTTCTCCTTGGATTAATTTGAAGGCTGGAACCAAGGGACCAGTGTTTGCACACCCTTCATCCACCCTCCTGTGAAGCAATATAGTCAGGTGCAATTTTTTATCTGGAAGATTCATGGATGATCTCGATTCATCTATCTCCTTCCTTCTCTCTCCTGCCAGACGGCCCTCTCCATGTTCAGAGATGAGGAAACTGAGGCTCAGAGAAGTACAGTGATTTTTCCCCAAGGCATATTAATTAGCAGCTTTGGGATGGAAAGGAATCCAGACGTCCTGATGCCAAATGCCTCATTTTCTTATATTGGTGGAAACATCTGTGTTGCTTAGCTTGTGTTCTTATTTTGATTTGGTCATGAACAAATTAAAATAAGAACTTAAAAGACTTCCTGAGATGGGAGTGGGCTGAGGGTTGGGTCAGGAGCCCTGCTTCATGTCTATGAGAATTTTTTGGGCTTTTTTCTTGGCTACCTTCTCTTTGGTTTCTCTCTGGTTGAAGTAGCTCCCATTTGTTGAACACCTCCCTGTGCACTCTGAGGCCCTGGGTTCAATCCCCAGCACCACAAAAATGGGAGAAGGACCTGGCAGCCCACTCCCAAAACAATCTTGAAACAATTATCCACTGAAAACCCTATGAATATCAGAGAAGCACTGACATAGTTCCAGGCATGGCACAGTGTTGGGGAGTGTTTCGTTCTGTTGTACATAGGGTGGCTATGAGTTGGACCCGACTTGATGGCACCTAACAACAAACCACCCAGCAGGCACTGTGCTGGGCACATTCACATGGATTACCATGTGACCTACTCACCACAGTCTTCGAGGAAAGCGCCAGGCGCATCTTCTCACATCTAAAGACAGACACAGAGCTTAGGTTAAGTGGTTTGCTCAAAATCAAATACCGGTCAAGTGTGGTTCCAGAATGAAAATCCTGGTCCATTCCCACAAAGACCTCTCTCCACTGCCTCCCAACCATCTTCAGGATACCTTGGGAGTCATGTTGTTCTAAGTCTCGGGCACCATGGTGGGCCCTCTGACCAGTGATAGGTGCTGTTATGTCCCTTTGCAATGAGGATTTTCGTGGAGCCTGAAGATGGAAATGCGGGGAGTTGGGTTGCAAACATGGCACCCTACCTTGGATCTCATGACAGGACTGGGACCAGGCTACTTGGATATTCTTTCCCAAAACACCATGTCAGGGTGCCCCCAAGTCCTAGGAGGTGACTCCCAGACCTCCTCCCAGACTCTTCAGTAAAACCGGTGCCCACAGGAGGCTGTGCCTGGTATCCTTTGCTTACCCATCCCACAAAGATTTCAGCATCCTCTTTAGAGTGCAGGAGATGCAGAGGGATCTACAGTGACACTGGAAATAGCGGGGGGAGCGGGGGACCGAATTTTTCTTGGGGAGTGAGATTCTGAGCTGGCAGCAGAGAGCCCTGAGTTCCATGGGGTTAAGAGGTGCCTTTGTTTCCTCAGCCCCTGGCAAGGTGCACAGCTAATGTGAGCACAGGATTCCTTCCCAGTAGCCTAAATAGGAGGTGATTAAAGAAGGAATTGATACTTCAGGAAAGAATAGAACAGACTTGAGATCATTCTGCTTGAGGACAGATCATTTGTTGTTGTTAGGTGCCATCAACTCGAGTCTGACTCATAGCGACCCTCATGGGGTTTTCAGTGGCTGATTGTTTTGGGATTGCTTTGGGAGTGGGTCGCCACATCCTCCTCCCATTTTTGTGGTGCTGGGGATTGAACCTGGGTCCTCAGAGAGTGTGGAGCAGTGCTCTGCCAACAGAGCTAAACCCCAGCCCCGAACATATCATAGGGTAATTAAAAATACATTTTTTCAATTTGAAAATATTTTAAAAGTATAAAAATGTTTAATATATATATATGTGTGTATATATATATATATATATATATATATATATATATATATAAAGCCAAAAATCTTGGCTATTTCTGTTTGTTATTCCAGATCTACTCGCCACCCTTTTCAATTCTGCTTCAATTGACTGATCTTTTGAGCCTTTTGTCTTCTTACTGAGGAGTCTGGAAGCACATGTAGGCAATCAAGTAGGTAAAATTGGGGTACTTGGGGAAGAGGGGGAGATCCAGGTAGTTTTCCTCTGGCTGTCTCCCAAGGGGCACCCTCAGGCTGCCTCTTTATGACTTTCCCTCCTTTTTTGTTGCAACCATTCTCTCCCTTCAGGCATGGTGTCTCACCTGGAGTCCAGCTATAGCCTGGGCCCCAGGGAGCTCTGGAGCATAAATTGCGCACGGTATGGTCCACCCTCGAGGCAACAGGGCTGCCCTTGGCACCCTCATGGGGGTTGGTTATTGGCTGTGGAGCGCCTTTGGGGAAGGCATTGCTGGGAGGAGGGGCTGCTGTTCTGTGAAGACCATCTTGAACAAGGGCCAACTGGGAGCCACTTGTCACCAAGGCTGGGGGGTGGGCACGCCAGCCTTTGAAGGTGGGTCTGGGGGTTCCGCAGTTGTGGATCGCACTCCCCTTAGTCTTGTGGAGTGATTGGAAGATTATCATCGTCTTCATTTTACTCATCAACAAATTCATTTCCCTTTTTCATCCTTCCTTCCCTCTCATCTTTCCTTTCTTCCTTCCATAAACATATAGTGAGTTTCTGCTACATAACCCCCATGTGTCTGTCTGCTTGTGCTGTGAGGCTTGTGTGTTGCTGTGATGCTAAAAGCTATGCCACTGGTATCTCAGATACCAACAGGGCTACCAATGGTGGACAGG
This sequence comes from Pedetes capensis, assembly GCA_007922755.1. Classification (NCBI taxonomy): domain Eukaryota; kingdom Metazoa; phylum Chordata; class Mammalia; order Rodentia; family Pedetidae; genus Pedetes; species Pedetes capensis. The sequence continues at coordinate 210,359 of VMDO01000076.1, read as the reverse complement.
TGTCAGCTGAGCTTCCAAACTAAGATAGACTAGGGAGAAGGACCCAGCAGCCCACTCTCAAAACATTTAGCCATTGTAAACCCTATGAATAGCAGAGAAGCACTGTCAAATAGGATGCCAGAAAATGAGCCTCCCCGATTGGAAGGCATTCAAGAGACAACTAGGGAAGAGTTGCTCTTCTAAGTAGAGTCGACCTTGACGATGGGAATGGGACCTCCATTTGCTGATGTGGCAGGACTCAAAATGAGAAGAAACACAGTGGCTGCAACAATGTACTCAAACATAAAAAGATGGTGTGCCTGGCATAGTGTCAGGGATGTTTCGTTCTGTTTTACATAGGGTCCTTGTGAGTCAGACCTGACCAATGGCACTGAACAACAATAATTGCTATGTAGGCACCAGCCAGCTAGTCAGGAGGGACATTGCCAGTCTCTCTCACGGAGCCTCTTGCTGTCTCCTTGGGCCACCCCAGCCTACCCTTCCCTGCGGTACTTGAAGCAATCACTGACTGTTCACTTGTGTGGCTGCAGCCAGGAATGCAGAGAAAGCAGAGACCAGTGGAGACGGAAGTTATCTTTGAGGATTTAGAGTGAAACCACATGCCCAACGCCACCGTGGGGGTGACTGGTCCCCGGGCCCCAGGTTCTGCCATTTCCCCTTCCCTGGATTCCCCCTTTCTTCTTAAGTGATACGAGTGGAGAACAAAGGCTACAGGTTAGTTCCCATTCCTACCTCACTCAGTTCCTTTCAGGCCAGGCACAGTTTCTGTTTTAACAAAAGCCCCCATCGGGGCGACTCTGCAGATCGTCCCTGGCTCTGCCCTGACACAATGGGGTGAGGATAGATCTGTGTGGAATCGGGTGGAGGCAGGAACGGCGCCTTTCAAGTCTTGGCCTTGGCCGTAACCCAATCTCCCTCTCAGCCCCATTTGTGGGCTGAAACCATCTGGAGGAGCGACAGCGAGGAGATGGTGGCGGCTTTGACCTATTCAAGGTGTGTGCAAAGAGGATCCTTTTTTCACCTGGGAAATAAATTAGCACTTGCGATGCCAGCCGTGCTCGTCTCTGTCCGGCCAGCCTGTGTGTGCCCGGGGGGCTCCCCATTTGGCAGCTGGAAGCTCAGGTCAGATTGATAGGTGTTGGGACGGAGACGACTGAGGTCCGTCTTCACGGCAGCAGGATCTCCTCCAGGCCCTCTGGCGTCCATTCCTGTGGACCTGAAATCAGCATCTCCAACCCACAAAATGTCGGATTGGAGTTGCTTCCACCGGAGGGAAGGGAAATTGGCATGTGGTTATTGTCCATGGCAGGGATCCTGAAAGCCTTCCTATTTAACATTTTAGTTGCATTAAAAGAGGGAAAAGAAAAACAAACAAAAAAAACAAATCGCAGGCATCTCCAACCCAGAGAGGATTCAGCGGTGCTCACGCAGCGCGCCTGGGTGGAGGGTGGCGTGGAAGAAGGGTCCGCATCTCCCCCAACATCAGCATCTCAACGGCAGCCATTTTCAACAAGATCCCTGGGTTTGCTTGGCAAAACCCAGGATTGGAAAAACACAAGGTTTTCCTGCCAGATTCCATTAATTTCAGCAGCCGCACTAGCTGCAGCAATCTGGTTCCCTCGGTTGAATGTTTGACAAGAGTGGCTGGGAGTGAGGTTTGGGAGTCTTGTGGGGTCCTTTACAGCAGAGTCCCGGCTCTCTCCACCCATTTTTCTCTCCCATAAAAGCACGTGGTCAGACTCTGGGCAAAGGAGCTGGCAGTGGAGGCAAAGCAGGTGGAGGAGGAAAGGACCCAGAAAGGGGGTGGGGATGGAGGGGATAGGGACCAAAGAGGGTCCTGCTTAGGGAGCCGCCTCTGACCCAGCCAGGCAAGGCGTCAGGGGTCACTCCTCATCTGCTGGGGCTGGAAAGAGTCCAAGGGGCCTGCGGCTGAAATGTGACACCAAAGGGTGAGACCCGAGGTGTCCGCTCCCTGGGGTCACAGCACACTCCTGGAAAACAGGAGCTTCCCTTCTGCAAAGCATGACGGAGGTGGAGGCGTCAGTGACCCAGGCTGGGCAGAAATGGGGCTGGTGAATTTCCACTGGCTCCACGCTGGGGCCAGCTGGTGTGTGACCCACCTGGAACTTTTTAGGAGTCTGGCGCCTGTCTGTCAGCTTGCCGTGCTGCGGGGGCTTGCGTGTTGCTGTGATGCTGACAGCTATGCCATTGGTATCTCAGTCAGGTACCAGCAGGGCCACCCATGGTGGACAGGTTTCAGCTGAGCTTCCAGACTAAGACAGACTAGGAAGAAGGACCCGGCAGCCCACTCCCAAAACAATGAGCCATTGAAAACCCTATGAATAGCAGAGAAGCACTGTCAAATGTTCTGCTGGAAGCTGAGACCCCCAGTCTGGAAGGTATTCAAGAAACGACTGAGGAAGAGTTGCCTCCTCAAAGTAGAGTTGACCTTAATGATGAGAACGGAGTAAAGCCCCTGGGACCTCCAGTTGCTGATGTGGCACGACTCAAAATGAGAAGAAAGACAGCAGCTGCAACGATGGGTTCAAACATAAAAAGATGGTGTGCATGGCACAGTGTCCAGGAGTGTTTCTTTCCCTTGTCCTTAGGGTTGCTATGAGTTGGATCAAACTCAAAGACACCTAACAACAGCAGTGTTACAAGGCTGGTGATAGCCGAATCCTACTGATGATTTGGAAGCCTAGAGCATTGATTTTCGGGTAGGGAAGAGAGGCTATCTGGAGGAGCGTGCTTGTTTAAGACACCAGAGAGCATGTTGAGCATGTTGAGGGTACTTGTGATGAGAAAGAGGTAGGGGGGAGAAAGGAGCTGAGGAGAGCAGAGAGAGGGAGCGAGGGATGGGGAACGTGGTGCACGCCTGTCATCCCTGTGGCTCAGGAGGCTGAGGCAGGAGGCTCTTGGGTTCCAGGCCAGAGTTAGCCTGCGAAACTTAGCTAGATCCTGTCTCAATTTAAGAAATAAAAAGGGGCCTGGGGGTGAAGGTCAATGGCAAAACTTGTGCAATGCGTGTGCAAGGCGCTGGGCATCCAGTATCGCAGGGAAAAACAAAAGTAAATCAAGGAAAGTAAAGATAAGAGACTGTGCTCGGAGCAGTGGCCGTTTTCAGACTTAGCTTATGGAAAAGGTGGGTTGACAGATTTGAGGCCGGTAGAGCCAAGGGCTGAAAGGCTGTTGTGTTGGAAGGTCACGCTCACATCTGTGAGGTCCCCCTGGAAGATGGCAGGACCCGAATAAATGAGGGGGAGTGGCACGGGGTCAGAGCGCATGACCTCTCCTCTGCTGATGGCTGCCAGCCACCTTTTCCCGCCCCCTCGTTTACGGCAGAACTCTCCTGTCCTTATGGAAGTGGCTTCCTGACAGCGAGGAGGTCTAGGTTTCAAAAGGGTCTGGGTTTCAAGCGGCAGAGGGAGGTCAAAGGAGGAGGAAGCGCTGCAGCCCAGGTGCTGTGGAGATGGAGGCTTGCCCGGGAGGGGAAGAGCAGAGAGGGCAGGGGTGTCTGACCTGCCTCGGCCTCTGACAGAACAGTGCCCCTTGTCTTCTGTGACTCTGTGGGCCACCGGGCTTTTGCTCACAGCTCCAGAGAGAGCGTGAGAAATGCTGCTCTGGGCCATCACCCAGCTCAGACTGGCTGGGGTCGGGAGGTGCTGTGGCCTGGATCAGGATGGAAGCCTGGGGTTCTCAGGGGTCCCCGATCTTGGCTGAGGTCATCCCCCAGCAGAAAGGAAGGCTGGGAGCGGCTCTGATGGAGACACAGGTGCTGGCAGGCGTCCGGCTTGTGGAGATTGGCCGTGGGTGGCTGAGGCTTAGCCAGTGATCAGCAACCATGCACTCAGATGGCACCCGGGGCGGCGGGCTCTCGGGCTGCATGGCCAGTGAGGAGCCCCTGGGGAGCTGGGCCATTGGAAATGGGTGCATTGCACAGCCTGGGTGTGGAGGTGGGGCGGGCTGGGTGCACCAGGGTCCAGTGCCTCAGAGAAGCCAAAGCCTGGGTCAGACCATGGGGCCACTCGGCCCTCTATTTAGCTTCTGGCCACTACCCCGATGGGCACAGGATGACAGTGAGAGCCTCTTCAGGGGGACGTCAAGGGCTTGGTGAGCAGCTCGCTCGGCAGATTGGCCTCATCCCTCGGTTTGTCCTCCTTACATGTCTGGGGAGTACTCAGAAGCCTTGTTACTACTGGCCCAGGTCCCACCTGTCTTCATAGCAGGTGCTGAGTGGCTGCCCCAACCCATCTTTCCTCCCTCTGGAAGCCTGGGTGAGCAGAGGGCTAGACCTAGTCTGCTCCCCATAGGGTGGTGTGCATTGTTAGTCCCTTGTGCGGACTTGGCCAGCCATGATGGGGTGCCCCTAGCTATCAAAGTAGTCCTTTATCAAGCTGGACAGCAACTCATTCTTTGGACAGGTTGTCAGGAGGGATTAATCCCTGGAGAAGGACATCAGGTTTGGGAGAGTGGTGGGTCAACAAAAAAAGGAAGACCCTCAACTAGATGGATTGACACAGTGGCTGCAACAGTGGGCTTAAATATAAAGAAGACTGTGTGCATGGCATAGTGTTGGGGAGTGTTTCATTGTGTTTGTACATAGGGTTGTTATGAGTTGGACCTCACTCGCTGGCACCTAACAACAGCAGCCACAATGCTTAGATCTACCCTTCTCTCCTACAGAGGGAAGGCTTCATGACCACAGTGAAAGACAGAACAAGAATGGAGGGAGAGGACATCTTGGTGCCATTGTTTGGCGAGGACGGTGAGTTTGCCGGGGGCCGGCCTGAGCATGCGCAGGAGCTCCTGGCCATCCACGTCATGCCCCAAGTGACCCTTCCCTCCTTGCGGTGGCCTCTCAGCACACCTGCGCTTCTGGTTTGGGGACAAATCTTGCTTTGTACAGAGGCCCTTGCTGCCCCCTGCAGAAGCTGACATGGGTAGACGTGTCCTAACCCCTGCATCCTCATGCAGGCAGCTGGTTAAGCCTTGGCCAGCTGGGTGCTTCCCTCTACCTGGGACTTTAAATGTGGACAGGCAGAACATCCCAGCAGAGGCAGAGTGTCCAGCGAGTGTCAAGAGTGGTGGCTCCTGGGCCCTCGGCCAGACTGTGCCTGCTGTGGGAAGCCATGTCCTCAGCCCCTTGGGCTCACAGTCCTGCCCTTGGCTTCTTCTCCGGTGTCCCCAGCTTTTTGTCCCATAAACGTCTTTTCTCCTGAAATGAGAGTCACGTTCTGGTTTTCGCAACTGAGACGGTTAACTGAGAAGCATTCCCCTTGGCCCAAAGCATCCTTCCCTCCTTTTCTTAAATCCAGACACCCTTGGCTATGCGCCGCTTGGTTGAGTTGGGTCCATAATCTTGTCGTTGTCTTTGCTGTGGTATCAGCTCTGTGAAGGAAGGGAACGTCTTTTGGGTTTTCCTTAAGAATTTCTACCTTGGTTTGTTTGCTTTGTGAATATTTTTTCTTTCCCCTAGTTTTTTATTAGTGTATACACTGGGGTTTAGATCAGTTGGGAGAGTGCTGCTCTGTGCTCTCTGAGGCCCTGGGTTTGATCCCCAACACCGCAAAAATGGGAGATGGTCCCCATATCCCACTCCTGAAACAATCAGCCATGGAAAACCCTATGAATATCAGAGAAGCACTGACAGAGTGCCAAGCATGGCATAGTGTTGGGGAGTGTTTCGTTCTGTTGTGTACTGGGTCACTATAAGTTGGACCTGACTCGACAGCACCCAACAACATTAATTATACAAAATGATGGATTTCATTATGACATTTTCACCCATGTATATAATGTACTTTGATCATATCCACACCCCTATTACCCTCTCTTATTAATATTTGATGATGAATGACTGAGTAAATGAAAGAATGGCCAGGTGGCTATATAGGTGTTTGCCATTGCCTAGGTGGAGCAAGTATCTGAACCTAGTGGCTCTTTGTATTTGCGGTACTGGGGTGCTGAGCCCTTCCTTATGGAGTTGACTCCCATGATCTACCCAGGGGTCAACTGCTTTTCCTGAAGCCGAAACCCTTCCGGTGAAGTTGCCCCTGACGCTCTTCTGCAATGCGCTTATCATATCATTACTAAGGGTCTAAAGGATCCTCCTCGGGAGGCCATGTGTGCTTTGGAAGAGGTCTGGGAAGTTCATGAGCACCTCTGCAGCCCGGGGTGGTCCTCTTCCCTTGTGGCCAGGGTAAGGCTTCTTTGTCCTGAGCTCACCCTGGAGGGAGCAGGGGACGCTCGATTCTCTGAAGTGTGACAAGCTAAGGGAGCTGGTCTGTATGTGAGACCTGGAGTGGCGCAGGGCTAGAGCTGGGACAAGGGACACTGAAGGGACCTTCATTGCCCTGGAGCAGCCTCCCCCTGAGCAGTGAAGGGGTGGGGTGGGTGGGTTAACCCAGGGCTTCCTCCCGGGGTGGAGTTGACCTTGGGAGAGGGGCAGGGGCAGCATGCCCAGCCTCTCCCCTTGGGAGTCTCCAATGCCCATCTGAAGAGTGTGGACATGGGTCCCCGAGTCCCCACACCCCAGATGATTATGAGGAGCTCCAGGACTGCAGGCACTGAGCCTCCAGCTCCAGGAACGCAGCCTGTAATTACCTCACTGCGAGGTGCTCCTGGCGATGGAGGAGGAGGCTCAGCCGCTATTTGACACGATGACACGCTCGAACGTGGCAAACGGAGAAGAGGGGAGCAGTGTGGGACTGCTCACTTTTAGCACAACCTAGAAATGTCAGAGGAGCCTCAGGAAGGGAGATGCGAAGTCTGCCAAGTCTGGGAGAATGAGTTGGTCACCCATGACCTCCTCCCCTTAGCTGTGGGGGTGGCTGCAAGGGTGTCTCGAGGGGTGTGGAGAGGAGCTTGGTGATCCCTCAGGACAGGCACTGAGCCAGGCGCCCTGCTGGTGCTGGGTGTCGACTCTGGAGACAGCCCACACTGCCTTCTGCCCTCCAGGGAGTTGTGTCAGGCAGGACAGACCCCGACACCTCATATGCACTAAGAGCTGTAGAGACTCAAACCGAGGATGTGGGCCAGGTGCCGTGGCGCACGCATGTAATCCCAGTGGCTGGGGAGGCTGGGGCAGGAGGATCGCAAGTTTGAGGCCAGAGGCAGCCGGTGTCACTTCGTGAGATACTGTCTCGAAATAAGAAGAAAAAAGGGAGCTGGAGGTGCAGCTCAGTGGTAGAGCACTTGCAAAGCATGTGTGAGGCCCTGGGTTCAAGCCTGAAGTACCACAAATGAATAAACAAACAACCCCCAAATCACTGAGAATATGGGGCTGATAGTGGCTGAGGAATCCTGGCACAGGGAGCAGGGGGTTGTGTATGTGTATACAAACATTATACAAAATGATGGATTTCATTATGACATTTTCACCCATGTATATAATGTACTTTGATCATATCCACACCCCTATTACCCTCTCTTATTAATATTTGATGTTAAGTGTAACAGAGAGGGTGGTACTGAATGGGGCGCTGAGGAGTTGGGTGGGCGGAAGGGGAAAGTCAAGTAGGCACCAAGGCCTGGCTTGGCCAGGGAAAGGCAGGCCATGGGCAGCGTGGCTGGGCTGCTGGGTGTTAGGGCCAGTGGAAGGTGAGGCCGGGCTGGGTAGAGAGGCTGCGTTCACCCTCTTCCAAGGGAACCGCTCCGGTAACTGTGCTCCTGGGACTTACCTGTCACGGTCCCATGCCCCCAACCCCGGTTCCAAGCCGCAGCTGTGACAACATAAGCTGGCCAGCCTGTGGCCTGCCACGTTGGGCAAGGGCCTGCGACAGCAGAAGGGCCGTGCTGGGAACCAGCTGGGCAGCTCTGGAGCTCCCAGGCACTGCCCTGACCCCCTCTCCCTGGCATGTCCTTGAAGAGGGACTCAGGTCCGCCCTGATCACTCCTCCCATGACATGAGCCTCTCTCCTCCTCCCGTATCCCCTCTCCTAGCTTATGTCCCGAGAGGGTCAGCCCCAGCTCCAGAGAGCTTGACCTTGGGGTGAAGACCCAGCGGCAGGGAGGTTTGCAGGCGGACGGCAGCTGGCCATGTTCAGGTTTGGGCCAGAGCGCTCCCGGGGGCCTGTTTTGTCTGCCAGGAACAGATATGCGATGTGGCATTTCCTGGCCCCCGGGGATGGGCTGCTGTCCCTCTGCGGAGGGACCACGGGGCTCCCTTCGACCTCACCTCCGCCGTCCTCCCCTCCTTTCCCGGCTGTCTTTCGTTCACGCGCCAGGCCCCGGCCGCTCTCACAACTCCTTCCCCATTTGCTACAAATCTTTATTTCCAGATTAGTCGCCACGCACGCAAAATGCAACGTCCCTGATTTGAGGACCCAAAACAGTGATTACTAGATTGGTTCTCTGTCGCTGAGTGTGGAGGAGCAAACAATGACTCACAATTTTACTTTGTATGGTGTCTTTCAAACCACGCGACGCCCGGGGCGCAGCGCGGAGCTGCTGTAAATAACGCAGTAACCAGGATAAACATTCTAAACATCTTTGCATCGAGCTCTGGCTTCTCCTGCCGCTCTCAGCCAGCGGGGCTGGCAGGAAAGAGCGGGGGGCTGTGTAGCCCTCCTGACCCAGGGGTAATGGCAACGAGACTTGGGCTAGAGGGAGCGGAAGACGGGCTGCAGTTCATTAAAATAAGGTCAGGACAGGGGCAGAAGGGTGCAGAGGGAGGCAGAGGTGGTCCAATCAAAGTAGGTGTGCTTTTGGAGGGGGTTTCCTCCTTGGACAGGGCTGGGGAGAACTGGGGGTACAAGGTCTTTTGTCTGGGAGTCCTTAGGGTATCAGAGAAGGATCTCAGGTTGGTTGGCTCTTGGCTGTTTGACTTTTATAACTTGCTCTGTGCCTCAGTTTTACCTCCCTGAGCCTGGGTTCTCCATGAGGGGGTAGTTATCAGTCATTCAATGCCCTGGCACACCTGACATTCATTGGTCCTGCAGCTCCCACAATCCCCCGTGGTGTGGGTCTATCCAGGGCTATGGCCCTCTTACATCTGACTAAAGCAAAAGGACAGAGCCCCCCAGTGCCCGCAGGGGAGTCTCTCCTCTGCTTCCACTGGAGCTCAATGCCTGACTCTCACGTGTGGGCTAACCCTTGGAGGAGGGTGGGTAGAGCTGAGGACTGGGACCAGGAGACCATGACCTTGACAATGGAATAGAACCAGCATGCATTTGAATCCTCCTGTGGGATTGTAGGCAAAAGGCAACTTCTCTGATCTTCATTTTGCCAACTTCATTTTTATTTGTTTGTTTGTTTATTTTTAATTTTGTGGCATGGAGGGGTTGAACCTAGGGCTCGCACATACTTTGCAAGTGGTCTACCACTGGGTTGCACCCCCAGCCCATTTTTTTTATCTTGAGATGGGGTCTCAATAAGTTACCCCAGCTGCCACTGTCCTCAAAATTGTGATCTTCCTGCGTCTGCCTCCCGCATTGCTGGGATGACAGGCACGCGCCACCACGCCTGGCTCCATCTGCCAACTTTAAATGGGCACAAAAGTACCTATTTGTGTAGATTTGTCAGAATAAGCGCTGGGTTCCTAGTATAGTGTCTGGTGTGCAATTAAAGGCTGGTAAACATTATGGTTTTAATTATTGCAACAGTGATTTCGAGCACTGAGAGGGAAGCCCACTTTGCCCTGTGGGCTGCATCTGGGGACAGAGCTGCAGGGGAGCGAGGAGAGGTGGCCAGCCTCTGCCCTGCCTGACCCACCTGGAGCCCTAGCCGCCAAGGCCTCTGGGCCGGGCTCCTGGCGCGGCGCTCGCTCTCGTGTTCAAGTTGCCGGAGCTTTGTTCACGGGCTCCTCCTAATCTGGGTGAAGCTCGCCATATGGAAAGCAGGGAAGAGTGTTAGAAAAGCTTTCACACGTAGATAGCGCCGCGCTTTCTCTGCCGAACGCGGACTCCCTTCCCTGGACAGATTTCACACGCAGATCTCCAGGGTGTTGGGTTCCCTCCTCAAAAGGGTGGACTGTGGAGACGCTTGCAGGCATTGTCTGCGACCCCAGGAGAAACCTTCTCTTCTTTTTCCTCCCTGGGGGCGCGGGCTTTCTACCCTCCAGGGTGGAATGACTTGGCTCCCCGGGCAGGGCCGAGCGTGCCTGGCTGTCCCCAGCCCCAGCCTGCGAGGCTGCCAGGCCAGGTGCACCCCGAGTTCCTGGGGGTTCCTCTGACGCTGCTCTCATTTCATGTCTGGAAGGGAGCTGGGCTGCGCTGAACTGAGCCCAGCCCTCCCGTTCCCCAACTCACAGCACACTCTCTAGAACTTTCTCTCCTAGCCAAGACATCTGCCACGGTGTGACTCCCTAGCCTCCTCCCCCTGCCTCCGTGTGTCTATTTTAGTTGTTAAGTGGATGGCTTCATCTGTTCACCGGGGGCTGCACTGTGCCATCCCTCACCTGCTGACGCACCCACCACCCGCTGGGCAGGAGCTCCTGGGGGCCCCATGGCCAGAAGCACAAGTTCCTTCCCAGGCAGCTACATTGTCCACCTTTGTCTGCCCCTAGCTGGGGCTCTGCAAACGACGTGGCCTCATCTCTTTCTCTGTTCTTCCCCTACCTGTCGGAATTGATGCTTTTGAATTATGTTGCTGGAGACGAATATTGAATATCCCATGGACTGCCAAAAGAGCCAACAGATATGTCCTAGAAGTGCAACCAGAGTGCTCCTTGGAAGCAAGGATGGCTAGACTGCATCTTACATATTTTGGTCATGTAGTCAGAAGGGACCAATCCTTGGAGAAGGACAGCATGTTTGGGAGAGCGGCAGGTCAATGAGAAAAAGGAAGACCCTCCACTAGATGGATTGACACAGTGTCTGCATCAATGGGATTAAGCATAAAAAAGATGGTGTGCTTGGCACAGAATCAGGGAGTGTTTTGTTCTGTTGTACACAGGGCTGCTACGAGCCAGAGTGGACTTGATGGCACCTAGCAACAAACAACAACCAGCTTAAGTACGTAGTGCTAACACCAACTTGCACCTAGTTGCCAGTAGGGTTAGGGGCAAAAATGGTCCACAGATACAGTGATAAAAATAAGAGCAATAACCAGCCATTTATTGAACTCTTACCATGTGCTGGCTTTTGTTCTCATTTCTTACTCACAATAACAAGGCAAAATCTGTTTTCTCCCACCAGAACTTGGAGGTTGAACCCAGGGCCTTGCACATACTTTGCAAGTGCTCTACTGCTAGTCTGCACCCCAGCCCATATTTATTTTTTATTTTGAGTTAGGGTCTGGCTAAGTTACGCAGGCTGCCTGTGGCCTTGAACTCATGATTCTCCTGCCTCTGCCTCCTGAGTTGCTGGGGTTACAGGTGTGCGCTACCGTTCCCGGCTGTGTGGTTATCTTGACTTTAAAAATGTGGGACCTGGGAGGTGGAGAGGTTAAATGACTAGTACTGAGGTGCACAGCTAGTTAGCGGTAGAGCAGACATTCAAAGCTGCACCTACTGACCCCAACCCTGGGTGCTTTCTGTCAGTCTGCTCCCCCACCTCTCCCAGTGACAACACCAGGCTGTACCCCAAGATGCCTCACCGCTGGGGTCAGGGGCAAAAGTTGCATACAAATGCAAAAAGTCTGGAACCAAAGGCCAGCGCTTTCCCGGCTGGCTGGCTGGCTCTGCAGATCCCTGTCCTGTGTAGGAGAGAGAGTGAGCCCCAGCAGGGCAGAGTCTCTGGCTTTGTTCTGGTGGACGTCACCACCCACAGGGGCTTGGCTCTCCTTAGGACCCCTGTGTAGCATTTGCCCACCCCGTGGGAGGAAGAGGGGCTTGAAATTGTTTTTGAGCTGTTTCCATTGATTTTCTTTAATGCACAGAAACATTTCCACTCACACATGGGGTTAGTTGAGGGGGAAAAGAAAAGATTGGATGCAAATTTGGGGGTTGGAGGGGGGACTCAGGGAGGGGGCCCGAGCGCCTTGTCGATTGCTCTTCAATTTATCAGTATTTTCCTGGAGCTCCTTTGCAAAGCCCTGTGCTTAATCTCCTGGCAGCACGGGGGATCGCGAGAGGAAGTGGGGCTTCCTATGTCCCTTGGCTTCTACACTGGATTAGGCTGGGAAGTGCGGGCCCTGCTCCATGGACCTTGTGGGTTTAACCCAGAGCCTCAGAGCTGTTCTGGTTTTCTCAGACAGCATCTGCTCCTGAGGTCAGAGTTCTAGGACTTTCAGGGAGCAAAAGAGAGAGGGTGTGGTTGGACGTGCACTGTGGGCGTGGGACCAGGGGCCGAACGTCTGTGTTCAGCGTCTGACGCGGTCCCACCTGTCATCTGCAGTGGGAACCAGCCTCCACTGGAGGCAGTCCGAAGGGCCTGCCAAGGTCCAAGGATGCTTGCAAGCAAGGCAGAAAGGAAAAACAAAAGCATCATGGGCCAGGTTCTTAGGTAACCGACCTCCAGAAATGAGTGTGGGCAGGGGCTGGTCACAGAGGGGAAAACAGGCATCCCAGGTCTCTGCTCCCAGCCTCCCTCTTGAGTACCCCAGAGACCTCAGGTGGATGGCCTCAGAGCCTCAAAGAAGCTCCCTCTCAATTTCCTGTGGTTGGTCCCTATTGTGCCTGTAGAAGCTTGTTGTTTTGGGGTACGTTTGAGTCAAATCCAACTCATAGTGACCCTATGTATGGCAGAACAAAACATTACCCAGCACTGTGCCATGCACAGGATCTTTTTATGTTTGAGCCCAGTGTTGCAGCCACTGTTTCTTCTCAGTTTGAGTCATGCGAGAGGAGGTCCCAGGGGCTTTACTCCATTCTCATCAAGGTCGACTCTACTTTGAGGAGGCAACTCTTCCCCTTTTGTCTCTTGAATGGCTTCCAGCCTGGAGGATTATTTTCTGACACTATATTTGACAGTGCTTCTCTGCTATTCATAAAGTTTTCAATGGCTAATTGTTTGGGGAGAGGCTGCCAGGTCCTTCTCCCTAGTCTTAGTCTGGAAACTCATCTGAAACCTGTCCCCCATGGGTGGCCCTGCTGGTATCTGAGATACCCGTGGCATAGCTTTCAGCATCACAGCAACACACAAGCACCCACAATATGACAAGCTGACAGGCATGTGGGGGTTATAGAACCTTATTACATAGTGAATGTGTATTGAATGAATATGTCAAGGAATGAATGATTGAATGAGTGATTGAATAATGAACAAAACAAGGAACAGGAACCTGACAGCGAAGGAGAGGATCATTTCAACTTTGAGAGCCCCCGGATGAAGGCATGGAGCGCATCTGAAGGAAAGAGAAGGACCGTCCAGGGCATTGTGCGCCTCGGCCCCCTATTTCCTCAGTAAGGATTCGATCGAGACACTTGCTCAGTACTGTCTCCCCCAGATTCTTCCTGAAGTAACGGAAGTACGACTTGCTGGTTGTTCTTGCTTGATTCCCGTGTGGAGGGCACTCGGAAGTCGGTCTGGGATTTTGGACTTGCTGTGCGCACTGCTGCGTGACCCGCTCCTTTCCATCTGACGTGCACATCACTGTGGCTGAATGCGACTTTTTAAATTTTTCTTTTGTTCGGTGCTGAGGACGAGCTGCCCATATCCCTCCGAGCCCTGGATGCTGGGAGGCTGTGATTGGCAGCGGCCCAGGACGAAAGACGAGTGTGCCTCAGGTGTCAGATCCGCCAGAAAAATTCTGCCCAGCCTGGGCTCATGTCGCCCCATTCTTGATGGCAGGAGTTTTGCATTTCTCTGGGCAACTCCCTCCCCTTGACTACCCACCAGCCCTCGGGGAAACTCAGCTCCCAGAGGCAGTGGGATCGCATCTGATGCTTCCTTCTCATTTTGTCTGCTCATTGCTTGGATCTGGGCACCCAGGAGGGTGGCATTAGGGGCTGAGGACAGCCACCATGAAGGGGTCAGCTAAGGCGATTGCTGCAAACTTAATTTAAAAACCGCTGACCTTCCGCCTCTTGGTAGACAAATCAGAAGCCAGTGAGGCCAGAGGACATCTTTCTGGCACCCTAACTCGATCAGCTCCAAATGCAAGAAAATACCCATCATGGGGCTTGGTTTCCTTTCTTATTTTGCCCGTAAAGTGGGAGAGTTGGGGGCTGCCCCAGGGGGCTGGTGGGGAAGGCAGGCTCGGAGGGGAGGCAGCAGGGAGGAGGGGGATGGGCTGGCTGAATGGGGAGCTCAAGAGCTCTTGTGTACAACGAGATTAGCACTATGTGAGCATTTCCATGCCAAGGTGCTAACGCAATAATACACGCGAGTTTGCCAACTTTTCAAATTGAATGTATTTGATTATTTGCTTTTAATTAGTGTGAGTTTTGGAGTATGTACAGGATTGTCAGGGATACATGCAAAGCCTCCCGCAGCCCACGAAGCCTCCCCTTGGTAAAGATGGTCCGGGATTGTTCTTTTTTAGCTGTGGAGAATGAGATTTAACAGCTCTGTTAAATGTTTTAGCCCGCTTCCATTGTGCCCGTGTTTCAACCCATTGGCAAGACCGAGCGAAGTGAGAGAATAAACCTCTTATCTGATCTGAATGTTGAGATCCGCTCCCAAGAAGAATTTTCCAGCTCGACTTCAGCTTTTCGTCCAACATCCCTGTTCTGTTTTGTTCGGGGTGGTGTGAGCATGTTTTCTTCTCTCTTTCTTCTGGAGTTGGCTCTTAAGCTGGCTTTTCCTCATCTGTCTTCCCTGTAAGTACCTTTTAGGAAACATCTCTATGCATGAAAAAACGAGTGGGCAGCAGAGAGAGAGAGGGGGGAAGACATTTGTTTATACAACTTAGAAGCATCTCGAGAGCTCTTTCCATCTGTTGCCAACCCAAGAGCAACCTGGGTTTGGTGGCCCCCGGCCCAGTGCTGCTCAGGATGGCTCGTGCCCCTGTGCTATGCCACAGAAAGGCTGGGCTCCTGTGGGCCAGGGAGCGATGGAGTTGGACTTATCTCTTGGTCCCCATGCCCTCTTGGTGGACAGTGCTATCCTGGCTAGTGGATCAGCTCCCTCACCTTTCATTTTCTTGTTTCATGCAGTATATCTCCCCTCCTTCCATGATGGCCTTGCCGGCAAGGGTCGCCTACAAAAATAAAACAAGGAGCCAGGCTGCGGTGGCGCGCGCCCGTAATCCCAGCAACTCAGGAGGCTGAGGCAGGAGGATCGCAAGTGCGAGGCCAGTGGCAGCCTGCGTAACTTAGTGAGGCCCTGGCTCAAAATGAAAAAATGGGCTGGGGGTGCAGCCCTGTGGTAGAGCACTCGCAAAGTGTGTGCAAGGCCCTGGGTTCAACCCCTAAATACTACAAAACAGAACAGAACAAAACAAAACCCCAAGTCCTTTCTCGGCCCAATCTTTAAGCCGCAGAGCAAGGAGAAGCCCGTGCACCAGCCCCATCTTCTGCTGCTTTCTGTCTGTCCATTAGCTACGGAGAAGGGTGCAGGAAGCTTGCTCTCCCCAGGCCCGCCCCTCAGCTTGCCTCAGCCCCAGGACATTGGGATGTGGACAGAGACCAAAGCCTGCCTGACACGGCTGACCACCTGCCCCTTCCTGCCTCGAGCCCACATCACCATCCCGACAGTTTGCCAGGGGCACAGAGGAGCCGCCGGTCACCTGGCAGGCACATCTTATCCACATTCTGAGAATGGCCGCCGGCCGGCTCACCCATTACCTACACAATCTCTCAGTTACATTAAAAAAAAAATCTCCCCCCCCTCAACAATAGAGAGGAACAAATGGTTGACAAATAACAACAGCAGCAGCCCTCCAACAAAAGCACGTAATTATTACAATTATACTATCCTTGATTAGGCTGCCACGCGTTGCATTTCAATGTAATTGATGTTGTAGGTTGACATATCGGACACCAGATATTCTCGCCTGTCCCTTCTCCCTTTTGTTTCAGGAGCTGATTTGCATTTTCTATGCTTTTAGTAATGAAGACTTAGCACTTTTCCTCCATTAGAAAAAAAAAAAAAGAGAGATACAATAATCTGCAACTCGGCACTTGTTTAAGGATTCCGACCCTCGAAAATGCCACTTTGCCTCACACATTAGCTGCTTACAAAGAAGGAAGCTAATGTATCATCTAATTGGGCAAACCACTGCATCTGATTTCTCTCAATCAGACTATTAGCTTCGTAATTACCCATCTGCCTCGTGTGGAAAAACGGCAAGGCGCACACCCAGCTAATAACGTTCTCAAGAGCTCTCCACCACAATGAGAGGAGGCGGCGTGGAGGGAGAGGGAGCCTCTAACCATTTCGGTGCCAAGGTGGTCACACAATGCAGGGGGTCTCTGCCAACCTTCCCCCCTCCGAATGTATTTAATTATTTGTCTTTAATTAGTCGGGGTTTGGGGGGTCTGCCCGGGACTGCCGTCACCGCGGCTGCGGCAGTGGGTGGCAGGTGGCCATGACCAAGGCTGAAGGAGGGTGACCAGCAGGAAAGCCTTCCTGCGACCTCTGCAGGAGATGCTTGGGTTGAGGGAGCATGTCCCCTGGGGCAGCCGGTGTCCTTGAACGGGGACAGAGATTTTCCCCAAGACGCGAGTAATGTTTCTCGTCTCTTCTTCTTCCTTTTCTTCTCCTTGGGCCGGGTTCTCCCCTTCCCATGTCAGTAGAAATGAAAACCCATGGCAGCACCAGCACTTACCTGGGGACAAGGACCTCAGGAGGTGTCCTCAGTGCCACTGGGCAGGGGGTGTGAGTGTTCTGATTTAGCTGTGGCCTCATGAACTCGTCACGATTTCTGCTTGGTCACTTGCCTCTAATACTGTCTTCTAAACGCTCCCATTCACCTTGGCAGCTGGAGGGTTTTTCGCCCTCTGAAGATCCTGTGACCTTAGGCCGGTCATGGGAAGCCTTGTTTTCTCCAACTCCGTGACCTGGTAGGGGAGGCTGGGCCCGACTGCATCCTCCGGGATAGAGGTGCTTGGCACATGGGTGTGTTTGCCAGGCAAGTGGGGCTGTGTTTTGGTGCACACTTGAGTGAAGTTTTTGAGGTCCCCAACGTCTTCAGTGTCTGCAGTTGTACCACCCTGGTGTCCAATCCCATCTGATCTCAGAAGCTAAGCAGAGTTGAGCCTGGTTAGTCCTTGGATGGGAGACCATCTGGGAATATTGGGTGCTGTAGGCCTGGAAGAAGGACCCAACAGCCCACTCCTGAAACAGTCAGCCTTTGAAAACCCTGAGAATAGCAGAGAAGCACTGACAATAGTGCCTGGCATGGCACAGTGTTGGGGAGTGTTTCCTTCTGTTGTACATAAGGTCTCTATGAGTCAGACTTGACTTGATGGCACCTAACAACAATAGCAGCAGCAGCAGCAGCTTCTTCAGTTGGAGTAGCCCACTCATTATATTTGTATCCTTCTTGTTGATCTTATTTGAACAAAGATTCTAACTAAAAATTTTAATACCAACTGGATAGATATGGTTTGCCTACTAATGTCCAATGACTTACTGTCTATTTCAGGCCAGTAAAGGGTGCCTCTTGGGATACCGGTTCTTACTATCTAATGGTTAGTTAATTTAGCTCATAGATGTTTCCATCTAAAAAGTTGGATATCATATCGAGAGGAGTCTTTTTTTTTTCCTGTGGTCCTTGAGGGGGCTGAACCCAGGGCCTCGCACATGCTTTGCAAATGCTGTACCACTGAGCTACACATCAGCCCATTTTTCTAGTATTATCTTGAGATAGGGTCTCACTAAGTTACTCGGGCTGCCTCTGGCCTTGAACTCTTGATCCTCCTGCTTCTGCTTCCCAAGTAGCTGGGATTAAAGGCATGAGACACAGCACCCGGCTTCAAATGTAGTCTTTTCAGAATGGCACCATGAAGAATTTTGCTTTTGTATATTTCTCATGGCTGAAGTTTCATTGCCTATAGCCGTAGCACTATGGTGTCTGATCCTGTCAGGTCTTGGAAGCTAAGCAGGGTTGGGCCTGCTTAGTCCTTGGATGAGAGACTGCCTGAGAACACCAGGTGCTGTAGGCTTGGGAGAAGGACCTGGCAACCCACTCCCAAAAAACAATCAGCCATTGAAAACCCTATGAACAGCAGAAAAGCACTGACAATAGAGTTTTGCCTATTGTACATAGGGTCGCTATGAGTCAGACACCGACTCGACAGCACCTAACAACAACAAAGTTTCATTATGGTATGATTTGATAGACTCATTGATAGCTAATATTAAGCTATTAGGTTGAGGACAGAAATTTACACATTTATTCTATCATCCAGGACAACGTAAAAAACCTTCCATAGGTGTGTGATGTAGCGAGAGGTCCTGTAGCTACTCTTTATCGTGGGCATAGGTCCTGCTTAATATAACTTTCAGTGGTAAAAGAAAGATAAGTTTTTTCCTTAGGCAGGTAAGAGACAGAGTCCTAGGAATCATCTGGACTTGCTGAATGCTCTGTCAAGCTGGTCAGGGTTTCCACGGTGTAAAATCAGCAGGCCAACGTATCCATGAGTCCACCTAAGCCAAGTCACAGCCGTCTTACAGAGATAGGCTGCCAGCAGTCTGTTCTTTCTCTCTTTCTTTTTATTTTTTTGCTATTTATATATGATATATTCAATTTATATTTATTTTATTTACATATTACAATGTATATTACATATACATATTATAACATATATAGTATTTATTGTTGTTGTTTGGTGCCGTTGAGTCGGTATCCAACTCATAGCGACCCTCATAGGGTTTTCAATGGCAGACTGTTTGGGGATTGACTCTGGAGTGGATTGCCAGGACCTTCTCCTATTTTTATGGTGCTGGGAATTGAACTCGAGAGCTCAGAGACTGCAGTGCAGTGCTCTACCAACTGAGCTAAATCCCCGCCCATAATATTTATAGAAACATATAATGAGGTTATGAACGTAAAGAATTAACTTACACAATTATGGAGGCTGAGAATTTCTACAATCTGCCACCTGCAAGCCAGAGTTCCAGGAAATCCAGGGCATCAGTTCCAGTCTGAGTAAGAAGTCCTGAGGTCCAGGAGGGCAGATGGCAATAAGTCCAAGTCTAAGGGCAAGCGAATAGCTCTGTCTCAGCTCAAGCTGACAGGTGGCAAGGAAGCAAGAATTCAACCATTCTTTGCTTTTTGGTTCTATACAAGTTCTCAACCGGTTGTATAATGTTGCTTAACTGTTCTTATTATTTTATTTAAAAATCCTTTTGTAATACACCATTGAAAGAAGTTGCTTGATCTGTAATATCTATCTTTTCTATCTGTAGGAATATTGCAGACCTTGTAGCTACTTGTATTTCTTAAGACCCTGTCATTTTATGGGTGAGACTCTCACAGTGTTGTGTGGAGTCTTATGCATAAAGACCTTCTAAAAATTCCTTCTAGGTTTCTGGGTTTAAGGAAAAGTTTGGCTTCCTCTGAACTACATGTACACTCTATATTTAAAACTGATCATCTTTCCCTCTTTGCTTTGACTGCTAGGAAGCTGAAAGGCAAAATTTTACCTAAGATCCATAGAGTTAATATATTTTATGTGCTAATGTCACTAAAGTTTTATCATTTTATTTGTTCCTTTATAAACAATATTTTCCCTTTGACTTCTATAAATATTTTTCTTAAGTCTTTCTGTATAACATGCATTTTTGTGCAGCATCTAAATACTCAGTGGGAAAAAGTTCTGGTGCAGAGAGCAGAGAAAGTAAGTCATTTGCCTAAGTTACACAGCACTGATGCAGTCAAGAAATCTTCCTTGTGCCATGAACAGATGTTCCCAGTTTCAGTGTTCACCACAGAATCTGCTAGAATGAGTTTGCCTTGTGACATGCTATGAATTCTTCAATTTTCTCTGGCAAGGTGCACATCATTGTGAGACCAGGGTATCACGCACGCTTTGCAAGCACTCTACCACTAAGCTGCACTCCAAGCCCATGTTTTATGTTTCATCTGGAGACAGAGTCTCACTCAGTTACACAGGCTGCCTCTGGCCTTGAACTCTGGATCCTCCTGCCTCAGCCTCCCGAGTCGCTAGGATGACAGGTGTGAACCACCGTACCCGGCCATGCTCCCATTTTAGCCCCACATGTGAATTACTTGCTTGGGGCTGGCCCATAGCAGTCACTTTTTTTGTTTGTTTGTTTAACTTGCCTTCAAGCCCAGCTTCCTTCAGTGACTGATGGGGTCCCTTTCTGCTCTTCTGTTCCTCTCTCTGAGTGGTAGTTAATTCTCACCCTCACTGGCTGGCTGTTGACTTTCAGAGCAGTAACAGATTACAGATCTTGTTTGGTGACTGTTCATCCTCGGTGGGCTTTCTGGACACGTGCATGTGGACATGGCAGAGGGTGTTGGCTATTCCTACGGCCCACATGGCCTTGTTGAGTCTGGTGTCAGAGGCCCATCTGGAGACCCCATCTCTTTCATGACATGTTTCTAGAGCTTTCTCAGTGCCCAGGAGCGTGCATCCTGGGTCCACTCCAGGGCTGCCCTTGTGAATGTAGATTGTGCATTCTCTGGTCGCCGTTGTCTGTGATAAAACAGCCTCTCTCCATCCCTTCTTTGTGGGTGCCATTCTGCTGAGCCGGGTTGGACAAGCCGGGTTGGACAAGCCGGGTCTGTTTTCAAAGGGTTCCCTAGGGGAGGGAGATTCCAAAATGCAACCATTCCTTTTTGTGGTGGAGATATCCTCCTTGCTGTTTTTCACACTGCCCTCTCCCTCCCTAGCTTTTTATTGAAAAGTGTCCTATGGCTTACTGGTGTTTCTTATAGGTGTAATTCTTTTGAGATTTTGGGTATCCTCACCTTTTCCCCACTGACAATAAGCCAGGAATGTGTGGACATTCATAGCCAGTACTAAAACTGGGGCCCAAGTGGCAACTCTGTAATGAATCCTCCTTGGAAAAACTCTCAGGAAGCTCTTCTCTGGCCCTCAGTCCTGTCCTGACGATTTCGTTTCATCCCCTTGCCTCTAACTCTTTCCTCAGAGGAGGCAAGCCTCATATGAATACCTGGCCAATTGCAAATGCAGCCAACTTTCAACTGATTCTGAGTATATTAGGGTGCAGTTTATCTCTGGCAAATCTTGCTTTTCTCTTTTAGTTAACATCTCTCTTGCTCACTTAATTTCTTTATTGCATTTATAACCGTTGCCATCTGCTATTCAAACTGGAGTTCAACAGGATCTAGAAGAGTGAAACTTTTTAGATGAAAAGAATTATTCTGAGGCCAATGAGCCTGGGAAAGATAGACGTCTTGGAGAAAGGATAGCTCTGCTCAGATGCACCACAGGAGATCTGATGCCCCATGGGCCTTCTCAATAACCTAATAGTCTTCCACTAGGCTTATTGATGAGGAAATCAGGATCTTTTTTTTTTTTTTTTTTTTTTTTTGTGGTACTGGGGGTTGATCCCGGGGCCTCACACCTGCATGCTTTGCAAGTGCTGGACCACTGAGCTGCACCCCCAGCCCTTTTATTTTTTTTCCTTACTTTCTGAGACAGGGTCTCACTAAGTTACATAGACTTCCTCTAGTCTCGAACTTGGCATCCTCCTGGCTCCGCCTCCCAAACCGCTGGGATTACAGACGTGCGCCACCACGCCCAGCTGGAAATCAGGATCTTGATCAGGTAAAGGGCTTATCAAATGTCACAGAGCTACACGGAGGAAGCTCTAGTTAAACAATCCAGGTTTAGGTGTCTTTATGGTCGATCGTGATTTTTACCAATCTGAAGGTAAAACTACCCATTTCTCACATGGGAGATATTGGGCAGAATTGACTGGTAAGCCAGAGCTGGAAAATGAGATAATTCTTAGCTTCCCAGCTCCTTTGGATTTTTGTCTTCAAGATGCCATTTCATGATTTTGTTTGCAATATCATGAGTAACTAGGGCAGAAGATACACCCATAACAGAAAGCAATCAGAACCTCAGACTGAGGACATATACTCCTCGATAATTTGACACAAAAATTATTTCATCTTCATCTGCTGTTTGGATTACCTATGTGATCGCTCCCTTGCATCCCTGTTGATTATGAGGAATTGGTGTTATTTATGCCTTCACGTAGGAGTTGGAATATGTGTGACATCCTCAGCATCTGGATGAAGTCCAGTCTGTGTTTTTTTCCCCCATCTGCTCCTGGTATCTTAAATAAAAATGTTTGTATCTGCATCCCCCAAGCCCTGTTGTAAATTGTAAATCATGCCATTATATCTGGTAAAACCACAATGTCAAGCAACAATTCACAAAGCCACAAAGATTCTCCGGAGTAATTTTCCTGTTCTCGTTGATCAATTTTATATTTTCCCCCTGGCCATATGCACACATTAAATGACACTAATTCACTGAGAAAACTCATAAGGGATAATATTTCAAGTGGCACAAATGGCAGCAATGCCTTTACAAGTATCTATTTTATAATTGCCTCTGCACTCTACCTGGATCTGCCACTCGCTCTTGCTTTCAGTTGAGTGAAATGGACATAGAAATGGGGTGGGAGTGAGGGAAAGGGGAGACGGTTTTAGTTAAATTAGGTGTAAAAATAGGAGCATCTCAAGTCAAACATCGTGTGGCTGCAATGATTTCTTTCTTCTGGGGAAGGATATTTCTTGTCTGATCCTGAGATGACAGGTAGGGAAGCAGGCTCATACCCAATAGGTGCCTGCAGGCCAATATTCCTGACGCCTGACTTGGTGGCCAGACTGGATAGAGGTCATTGATTTTTTTTTTCTTATCAATTTTTTGATTGCTTTAAGTGAGAATTATTTTATTTTATTTTTAATTTATTTTTATTTATAGTTTTTTAGTCAGTGAACAACTTAATGGGTTTCATTATGCCTTTTCCATACATGCAGTGCATTGTACCTCTTCCCCACTGCCTGGTCATGATCCTCTCATCCCCTTCCTCCCCACCAATGGTCCTCTTACAACTTGCATGTTTTGTTTGTGTGTGTGTGTGTGCAATGTGTGCGTGTTTATGCATATATTGTTTTGTTGTTAGGTGCGGTAGAGTCTGACTCAGTAGCAACCCTTTGTACAACAGAATGAAACACTCCCTGATTCTGTGCCAGGCACACAATCTTTTTTATGTTTAAGCCCATTGTTACTATATCAATGCATCTAGTTGAGGGTCTTCCTTTTTTTGTTGACCTGCCACTCTCCCAAACATGATGTCCTTCTCCAGGGATTGGTCCCTTCTGATAATATGTCCAAAATGTGTAAGATGCAGTCTAGTCATCCTTGCTTCCAAGGAGCACTCTGGTTGCACTCCTTCTAGGATGGATCTGTTGGTTCTTTTGGCACTCCGTGGTATATTCAATGTTCATCTCCAGCACTGTAATTCAAAAGCATCAGTTTTTCTCTTCTCCTGTTATGCAGCATCCAGCTTTCACAATCGTATGATGCAACTCAAAATACCATGGCATGAGTCAGGCACACCTTTGTCTTCAATGTGACATCTTTACTTTTGAGCACTTTAAAGAGGTCTTTTGCAATAGCTTTTCCCAATGCAGTGCATCCGGATTGCTGCTTCTGTGGGTCTTGATTGTAGGAACAAGTAAAGCAAAATCTTGGTCAACCTCAATCTTTTCTCCATTTATTGTGAAGTTGCATACTGACTCAATTGTAAAGATTTTTGTTTTGTTGATATTGAGTCGTAATCCGTGCTGAAGGCTGTGTTCTTTGATCTTCATCAGTAAATGTTTCAAATTTTCACTTTCAGCAAGCAGAGTTGTGTCATCTGCATAATGCAGGTTGTTAATGAGTCTTCCTCCATCCTGATGCCGCGTTCTTCCTCATAAAGTCCAGGTTCTCAGATTATTTTCGCAGCATAGAAACTGAAAATGTGTGGTGAAAAGATACAGCTCTGATACACACTTTCCTTAACTTTAAAACAGGCAGTATTTCCTTGTTCTGTTTGAATGACTGCCTCCTGGTCCATGTACAGATTTCTCATGAGTACAATTAGGTGTTCTGGTATTTTCATTCTTTTCAATGATACCCATAATTTGTTATGATCCACACAATCAAATGCCTTTGCATAGTCAATAAAACATAGATAGACATCTGTCTGGTATTCTCTGCTTTCAGCTAATATCCATCTGACATCAGCAAGGATGTCCCTTATTCCCTGCTCTTATCTGAATTCTGCTTGATTTTTCAGCAATTCCCTGTCTGTGTAATGCCACAGTCCTTTTGAATGATCTTTAGCAAAATTTTATTTGTTTGTGATATTGATGATATCATTTGATAATTCCCACATTCAGTTGGATCCCCTTCCTTGGGAATAGACACAAATATGGGCCTCTTGTAGGCGGTTGGTCAGGTAGCTATTTTCCAAATCTCTTGGCATAAGCAAGTGAGTACCTCCAGTGCTGCATGTTTGCTGAAACATCTCTATTGGTATTCCATCAGTTCCTGTAGCCTGTGTTTCACCAGTTCCTTCAAGGCAGCTTCCACTTTGTCCTTCAGAACCATTGGTTCCTGATCATATGCAACCTCTTGAAATGGTTGGTCATCTACCAGTTCTTTTTGGTATAATGACTTAATGTATTCTTTCCATCTTCTTTTGATGTTTCTTGTGTCATTTAATATTTTCCCTGTGGAATCCTTCACTATTGCCAGTCGAGGCTTGAATTCTTTTCTTCAGTTCCTTAAGCCTGAGAAAAAGAGAACATGTTCTTCTCTTTTGGTTTTCTATCTCCAGCTCTTTGCATATGTCATTATCATATTTGATTTTGTTTTCTTAAGCTGACCTTTGAAATCTTCTTTTTAGTTCTTTAACTTCCTCATGTTTTCCTTTTACTTTAGCTGCTCATCCTTCAAGGGCAAGTTTTAGCATCTCTTTTGATATGTAATTTGATCTTTTCTTTTTTCCTTGTCTTTTAAGTGACTTTTTGTTTTCCTCATGAATGATGTCTTTGATGTTGTGCCACAACCCATCTGGTCTAATGCATTATCATTAGTGTCTAATGCATCAAACTTGTTCTTGGGGTGGTGTCTGCAAGCTTGGTGCCTTCTGAGGGCTGAGAGGGAGGATATTCGCGCGTCTCTCTGGCTTCTGGTTATTTCCCAGCAGTCTTTAGGGTTCCTTGGTTTGTGCCAGCACAACTTCAGTTTTTCACTGGGCATTCTTCTGGGGTGTATGTCTGTCTGGGTCCAAGTTTCCCCTTGTTAAAATGACCCTGGGCCTATTGCATTGGGCTCACCCCAGTGACCATATCTTAATTGCTTCTGCAAAGGCCCCATTTCCAAATAAGGTCACATTCACAGGTACCAGGGGTTAGGACTGATTCCAGCGTCCTTTTTGGGGACACTGTTTAAGTCATAATTGCTCCAGGATATTCCCCTTGGGGTGCAATGGGCTCACTTAAGTGGGTTTCTGGAACTCCATTCTCTGGGCTAACCTGAGGTCTCTTCTGTGTGAGTTGCATGTGCCTTAGGAGCAAAAGCTTGAGCAACAGCATCTTGTTTTCTGAATACCAATAATGTGGGTGAGCTTTCTTTCAAATGATATTGGGGGACTATAGGGCTCATACACCTATCTATTTTTTACACAGCTTTAATGAGATGTAATTAACACACTATAAAATTTTCCCATTTAGCTGGGTGTGGTGGCACAGAGGCCAGAGGCAGCCTGCATAACTTAATGAGACCTGTCTCAAGATAAAATATAAAAAACAAATGAAGGGTACGGCCCAGTGGTAGAGCACTTGCAAAGTATGTATGAGGCCCTGGGTTCTACCCCTAAGTACCACACCAAAAAAATTACCCATTTAAAACTATAATTCAGTGACCTTTAGTTTATTCACTGAGTTACGCATCCATCACCATAATCAATTTTAGAACATTTTTATCGCCTCTTAAGGAGACCTCATGCCACTCAGCCATCCCCCCAATCTCTCTGTCCCTTTTCATCTGGCCCTGTTGTTGTTAGGTGCTGTCAAGTTGAGTCTGACTCATAGTGACCCTATGTACAACAGAACGAAACCCTCCCCAACACGGTGCCACACCTGGCACTGTGTCAGTGCTTCTCTGCTATTCATAGGGTTTTCAATGGTAGATTGCTTCAGGAGTGGATTGCCAGGTCCTTCTCCCATTTTCGCAGAGCTGGGGGTCAAACTGAGGGCCTCAGAGAGCACATACTGGCACTCTACCAACTGAGCTAAACCCCAGCCCTGGGCAACCACTCATCCACTTTCTGACTGTACGTATTTGCCCACTATTATGATCACATAATACGTGGGCTTTTGTGCCTGGCTTCTTAAATACTGCATGCTGTCAAAGTTTGTCCATGCTGCAGGATGAGTCAGAACTCAATTGTTTATGGCTGAACAAAATTACATTATGTGAAAAAGCCACATTTTCTTTTTCTACTCTGTTGGTGGATGTTAGAGTGGCTTCCATTTTCCTGGTTATTGTGAGTGACGCTACTGTGAACATTCTGCAGCGGTGTCTGTTGAACATGTGTTTTCCTTTCTCTTGGGGATATATACCTGCGAGTGGAATTGCGGGCTTATGTGGTAGCTTTTTTTTTAACATTTTGAAGAACTGCCAAACTTTCGGAAGGAGCAGCATCCTTCTACACCAGCAATACAAGAGAGTCATAGTGCATTTTGCAGCTCAGTTTCTTTGGCTCTTGCCAGCTGGGCATGGTGATGCGCCTCTGTAATCCCAGCAATTGGGAGGCTGAGGGAGGAGGATTGCTGCAAGTTCAAGGCCAGCCTGGACTATGTAGCAAGTTCCAGGCCATCCCCGGCAACATTGCCAGCCCTGTCCCCAAACAAAAAAACAATACAATAATAACTACAAATGTTCTTGGCATTTTCTGCCTGCTATGTAGGCAGACACTGGCCCTCAAGTCTGCAGAGTCCCCTGGGTTCCTCTAGCCTGAAACTTCCTGCTTGTCTGTGCCCCTCCAGAGGCAAGCCCTGGAGGACCTCCCAGACACTTCCCAAATAAGAGAATAAGCCTGCTCTGTGCCTGGACATGGCCTGACTCTTGGTAATGTGTAAAGACGGCAGCTTTCAGCTGTAGAGAGGGTGAAGAGGATTAGCATTAAGTCCATGAAATGATTAAATGCCTTTTAGGACAATCCTCCGCATTAGCAGTGAACCTGAGGGTGTCTTTAACCTACCTGCCACTGTGACATCACAGAAGCAGGAAGGGCACCTTCTTAGAAAGCATTCCTGGTTGCCCTGGCAACCACTCCTGGACCAAGGGTGCAGTTCTGCATTTCCTAGGCTTCCTTGGTTGGGACAAATGGCCTCCAGGTGGTACAGTGTTGTGGTTTTTTCCCCTCACGTGGAAATTGCTGGCACTAATTAGGATGATGCCCAGAACCTTCTTTTCCTTACCTAATACATCCCAAGTGCCCAGAACTGTACCTGGAACACAGTATGCGCCTAATCATTATCTGCTGAACAAATGTACCACGTGGTACCATGTTCAAAGAGACTCCGCTCTGGGTGTGCATTGGCCCTAGATGGATCTACATACAAGATCTCTGTTTTACACAGGGGGAAACTGAGGCTGAGGGAAGAAAAAGTCACTTAGCTGAGTTAAAAGCCATTTGATGACAGGGACTCTTTTTCTATGTCATATGAACCATCCCTGCTGGGCCAGGTGTGTAACTCAGCGGCAGAGAGCTTTACCACACACCATAACAAGAGTAGAATAATAACAACGCTCCAGGATTGCCTGTTCTATTCCTGCACAATCCTATGTTCTTGCGCTAGGGTGGGATCCTTGGGGGACTGAATATGGGGGAATCTCCCTCTGCAGGGAGGTGATCCCAGGAACAGAGTGGACACTGTGCCCTCCTTTGGGACAAATGTGGTCTGTGGGGTTCAGAAATAACCACAGGCATGAAAAATGCACCTTTGGGTAAGCTCCCTCAAGCTCTGGGCACCGGAATTGTCAGCAGTAACTCAAACTGGACCACCCACCCCTCACCCAATGCATGCTACAGGGCATTCTTGCTGGCTGATCTTTCCAGTGGCTCAGAGCAGCCGTCCAGGGAGGGAGGCATGGGAGAGCTGCAGCTGATGGCACCATGGCGGGATGTAAGGGCTCAGAGAGAAGCTGCAGACCCACCTGTGTTTTCCTGGGAAAACAGACAGAGCACAGCCAGACAGGAGCCTGGGTTTCCCCAAGAAGCCCCACCTTCATGATGTTGCCTCCCACATGCACGGGGATAGGGCTCTGGGAAGGGACAGAAGGCAGAATCCTGCAGCAGGCTGCCGGCTCCTAGGCCTGTTTCTGGCTCCAAGTACCTGGGTCGCCCTTGCCATTGACGGTGCACAAAGCCATCCGGAGCCTTTCCTGATGGGAGGCATTATCTGCAGTCCACAGCCTGAGCAGCCAGTGCTCGGAGGCCTCGGTGCGCCCCCCACGTCTCTCCTCCCATCCTTGGCGGGCATAGGGGCAGACAGTGGCTCCCACACCGTCCAGGTCCTCTCTTCCAAACCTGAGCCTTATCTCCCAGCCCGCGCTGCCTTGCGGAGCCTTCTGGAGAGGATCGAGCTGCGAAAGGCGCAGCCTTCCAGACTTCGGAGTCTGTGCTGAAAGGGCAGCCTCCCCATGCCACCCGGCTTCTGGCCACTGTCGTTCTTTGCCACTTCCCCTTGTGGGGCTCGGCGGTTGCCAAGAGAACCCGCGAGCCATTGATTTCCTTGCTTCGGTGCATCCAGGCTGGCCTTTACCCACACCCCAAGTTTCACTTTATTTTCTGCCTGGAGTTACTTAAATAAAATACAGGGACTCTAGACACAAATGTGGGATGATTTGCTTTTCTACTTAAATGCTTTGTACATAATAGTCACTATCTCAATAGCATTTTTTTTTCAGTACTGTTTGAACCCAGGGCCTCACGTATGCTTTGCAAGCACCCTATCCCTGAGCTGCATCCCCCCGCCCATGTTTTTAACTTTTTATCTTGATTTAGGGTCTCGCTAAGTTGCACAGACTACGTCTGGCCTCGAACTCATGATCCTCCTGCCTCTGTGTCCAGAGTCCCTGGGATTATAGGTGGGAGCCACCACGCCAGGCTTCCATAGGCTCTGTCCTCATTCATTCATTCATTCATTCATTCATTCAGTCCTTGGTCCATCCTTTGGAACATACACTCATTGACCTTGTACTATGTGCCAGTCTACAGCTGTACCACCATCTGATCCCCTCAGATTTTGGAAGCTAAGCCTGGTTACTCCTTAGATGGGAGACCGCCTGGGAATACTGGGTGCTGTAGGCTTGGGAGAAGGATGTGGCAGCCCACTCCTGGAACAATCAGCTATTGAAAACCCTATGATTAGCAGAGAAGCACTGACAATAGTGCTGGGCGTGGCACCGTGTCAGGGAGTGTTTCATTCTGTTGTACACAGGGTCACTATGAGTTGGACCCGACTCCATAGTACTCAACAGTGAGTAGCCATATTAAAAAAACAACAACAAAAAAAAGAGAAACAGATACCTTCCCAAAATGTTATTATTTCAATATGTCATCAATATGAAATTATTAATTGGACATTTTACATTCTTTTCTTCATACTAGGTTTCAAAGTCCAGCAGGTGCACTATGCAGATGGCACATTGCCATTTGGGCTGGCCACATTTCAAGTGCTTAAAAGCCACAGGTGATTAGTGCTTACCGTACTGGGTGACTAGACGCTCCTCTAAGTTCAGTTCTGAATAATCGCATCCTCATCACTGAGGCGGGCCGGGGTAGACATCGTGTTGACAATGGGTCTTACTCTAGGAGAAAGTGTGGATATGGTTTACAGACTTAGGCCTGAGCCTCAGGAAGATGAGAGAAGACATTGAGGAGGGGCATTTACGAAGCCTTGTAACTGACTGAGTCATTTTACATCCTTTGAGTCTAATAGTAAAAAATGGGGACGATACTACATATCATTTTAAAATTTAATCTCTCAACACATTCATTTGTAATTTTCAAACATGTTCCATGTGTGATGTAGAGGGAATAAATAAAAGCTGGTCGTCTAGCAGAGGTAGTGCGAGAGGCAGTGCTTCTGATCTCCGGAGCAGAGTCTTGAAAGGTTGATCCTGAAGGGCTATTTTTCGCCCTTGACAATTCTCAGGCAAGGCACAAGTTTGAGCCTTCTGAAGTTGGACCCAAGCTCCAAGAAATACTGTTGTTGTTAGGTGCCATTGGGTTGAGTCCGACTCATAGCGACCCTATTTTCATGTCTTATTGTATTTTATTTCCCCCAATGGGTGCATCCAGAGACAGAAGCCCGGGCCTGGGTGAGTCTTCATAATGAGGGTAGTTTTTCTCCCTTCAAAGACACTGGGATGGTGTGGGGGAGTGCGTTGCCAACCTGCCATCCGTGGAAGCCAGGACACCAGTCCCACACAGTCCTCTACTCCTTGAGACCCTTTGTGACTCCTTTAGGATCCTTGGATTTTCAAGGTTTTCTCTGATCCTTCACACAGAGACTAAGACTTTTCAATCTCCTTCTCAGAGAGCAGACAGGCAATCTGTTTAAAAAAAAAAAGAAAGAAAGAAAAGAAAAAAAATCTCTAGAGCCAAAGGAACTCTATTTTTTCTTGTCCTTGCTCAAAGCTTTTATAGAACATCTTGAGCTTTCAAAGGCAGTGCGCGTATTGATTTTTTGTCCCTGACCCCCAGGGTTCATTGCTGCTGTGTTTTGGGCTAAGACTCCCCATAGAAATCCCAGTGGCCTCAACTCGGGAAGTCTTGGTGATTGGACGATCTCCGAGGCAGCTTCCTTATATAAACCATCACAGATGTCCTTTGTAATTTGTCACCTTCTCTCTCTGTGAGGCTTTCCTCACAGAATCTTTGCCATGTGGCTTGAAACTTTTAAACCAGCCTTCGGGCCAGAATTTCTGCAAAGAAATGGAGGCCTCTACCCCTGTTCCACCTCAGTGAGCAGTGGAGGCCTTTCAGGGTCTGTCACCCACCCAGCCACCCCAGTGCCCACTTAGAGAGAGATTTCAGCTCTTCCCACGTCTCACTATGTTACTGTACTAACCTTCTGGGGTGGACAGAACAGAATGCCACATGCTGGTGGCTTAAACCTCAGATGTTTATTTTCTCAAGGTTCTGGAGGCTGGAGGTCCAAGGTCAAGGTGTGCACAGCTTGGTTTCTTCTGAGGCGTCTCTCCTTGGCTTGCAGATGGTGACCTGGGTCCTCACCTGCATGCATGAATGCCTGGGGGCTCATCTGCTTCATCAGTTCCCTTATGATCTCATTGAACCTTGTTGTTAGGTGCCATCGAGTCAGGCCTGACTCACAGCGACCCTATGTACAACAGAATGAAACCCTCCCCAGCACTGTGCCATGCCCAGCATGATGTCAGTGCTTCTCTGCTATTCATAGGGTTTTCAATGGCTGATTGCTTTGGGAGTGGGCTGCCAGGTCCTTCTCCCATCTTTGTGGTGCTTGGGATGGAACCCAGGGCCTCAGGGAGTGCAGAGCAGCACTCTACCAAATGAGCTAAAGCCCAGCTCGTATTTAACCTTAGTTACCTCTTTAAAGACCCTCTCTCCAAATACAGTCATTGAAAGTTGGGATGTCAATATGTAAGATTTGGAGAGATATTATTCACCTCATCCCTCGCTGGAGGTCATCCATCTTGAAAGGTGCATGAGGTTCTGTCTGTGGGGCTCATGCTGATGTTTTGTGTGCAGCAGTGAATTCTGTCCGAGACTCCTTCCCACACCCTACTCTTCCAAAATAATTCCAGGATTTATGGAAGACCTGAATTTTGTGCACAGGAGACTCATTTCCGTGTCCTTCTGTCCTTTGAAGACCCTCTTCCCTCCTCCTCCTCATGGCCCCCCATTTGGTGGGCGAGCAAGAACTAAGTTGCTTTACTCCTTGCAAATGTTTCATCCCTCTACAACTCAACTTTCTGGTTTGCAAAATTGAGCTAACAATCTGCCTTGTGGGTGCTTGTCAGGTTTAAAGGAGAGCCTCCTAAAAGAAGGAGAAGTACTTAGTATAGCACCTGGTATGCAGAAGGAACTCAATACAGATTCCTTATTGTTCTGGTCAATTTTTTCTTTCTCTTTTTCTTTTCTTTTTATTTCTTTGCCTCCAATGCCCTGCAAATCCTTGGTAAGGCCTTTCCAGTTTGGTATTATGTGTTCTCAAAGCTAAGAGCGACAGCTGATTTATAGACATTTATTTGGGGATGGCCATAATAACCCTCCTGCCTGATCCACCACAAAATTAGCACCATTAGGTGGAATTAAAAGCCCAATCCTGCACATTTCCAGTTTTGCCTAGTTCAGGTGGGTCTCTGACATCATCCAGGGGGCTGCATGGCATTCACCTGTACCAGCCTCACCTTTTCTCCCACGCAGCCCCATCGTGGCTGGTGTATTCTTTCCACTTACCTAGATCTGACTCATCCAAAGAGACCAGATGAGGCCTGCAGTCCAGAATTAAATTTTGTTCTTGTTTTGTGGAATTCAGAGGACTTGTCTCTGTGAGGAATGCATAGCAAGCGCCTTGGAAATATTGACTGATCAACTGGTCATTGGTCCCGATCAGTGAGGCCAAGTTCACCAGAGAAAATATTCACCCAGTCCGCACTCAAAAGACCACTCCCTATGGGTCAAATGTCACCCCCAGTTCTGAATCTTCTGTTGGTAATGGCAAGAGTCCACTGAATCCAGAGCCATTAGGGGAGGAGAGGACAGTGGGTGTATTTTCGCATCTCTCACTAATTCGGTACCAGAACTAAATATAGTGTTACTTAAGGTTATGAAATAGGCCCATTTTAGAGTCATTTTAAGTAAAGCCATCCATGGAAGCGTCAGCATCTTATGTGGGTCACCTGGATTCCCGGGGACTATGAGAAAATGAGCCAAGTAGGTTTCAAGCTAACGTTCCTGTTAGATTTCACTTCCTCGGTTACTTTTAGCTCAGCTCCTTGCAGGTGGGAGAGGATCGCCTAGAACAGGGACTCTCCTTTCCCCTCTGGTCCCTCTCTGGGCCAGGGCTGACCTATCTGCCTGGCTCCTTCCTGGGCTCCGGCACAGCAGGTGTGGGGCTGGTGCATGGATTGGAGCACATGGCCCTTGAGTCAATCTGGGCTGACTGTAATCTTTGGGGCCTGCTATTCTAGTCTGTGGGGTACTCCTGGAGGTGGCATCCTCCAGCCCCTATGAACCTCAGCTTCCTACTATCAGCACAAACCTAGTTGACCGCTGATGTACTTTTCATCCTCTCTCCTTAGTGATATTATTGTTAGGTGCCATCAAGTTGATATCTGTTTCATAGTGACCCTACGTACAATAGGTGAAATACTATAGTCAGTGCTTCTCTGCTATTCATAGGGTTTTCAATGGTGGATTATTTTTGGGGGGTGGGTTACCAGGCTCTTCTCCCAAAGTTAGCAATGTTAGAAGTGGTACGGCTGTAGATGCCCCACATGTCACCTGGTAAAAGTCAGGGGAGCCCCGGATGGAATGCTCCTGAGCTCCCACTGTCCTCTGGAAATTACCTTCCTGGCGGCTCAGCCCTCCAGCCAGGGCAGCGCCAGCTGCTCCTCCAGAAGGGGAGGTGAGCAGATGAGCAAGGCTCTTCAGAAACCCCGGGGCTGCCAGCCTGAGAACCACTCCGGAGGCATCAGAACAGCTGCAAAATATGATAAAAATCACTTGAAAAGTTCATTGATTTTTGCAGCAAAACTGTAAGTACTTCACTTTATAATAATTGTTCCCTCCTGCTCTTGAATCTTGTACTTGAGCTACAAGGGCGTTTGGGTCAGGCAACATTCAGTGAACGGCCTGCGAAGACAATGGCAGAAGGCTGGAGAGACACTTTAATCATGAGCTAATTTACAAACCAAAGCAAAACAGATTCGGGTTTTGTCTAAGATTATTAGAAGATGTTAATTCCGTGCTTAAATTATTTCTCTCACTCCTTTCCTGGAAGCTCATAACTGGGTTTAAAAAAAAAAAAAAAAAAAGAAAGAAAAGAAAAAGAAAAGAGAAAGGAACATCAACCCCATCTCGCATGCCCCAATTCTTATCTTCCTAATTAAATTTTGTGACTTGGCGTGCACAGGCGGGTGGGTTACATTTTCCCCTTTCTTCTCTCCTCTCTGAGGACAATGTACTTGTTATTTAAATTCTTATTGCTTCTTGGTATGAGCTTCTAGCACCTACATTAAATGGCTGTTAGCCCTTTCTCCCTACATCTTTTTTCTAGGTCAGAAGAAATAATGAAAGAGCTTGATACATAGTTCCTTGTGAGTCCACAACCAAGAAGGTCCCAGCAGGCTGCCCAGCAGAGGCTCTGGCTGCCTCTGTTCTCCTCCAGTCCCACAGGGAACTGTGCCACAGTCCGTAGAAGGATCTGTCTGCCCCACCCTGTCTCAATGGCCCTACTATCCTTCCAGGCTGGCAGGAACCCATGGCCAGGATTTAAAAGTACAGGAACAAACAAACCCCAAACTGGGCTAGCTCTCAATTATCCGCATGAGTGCAGGGCTAATCCAATATTCATTTCCACTTGGCTTTGAAATGCCTTGTGTGATTTGCACAGGACAGATTTACCTGCCTGTTTCTGCTTTGCTTGGGTGAGTAGTGTTAGCATTTTCAATATGTCCGCAGATTGCACCCCAGTGACACTGGTGTGGAAGGGAAATCAATTTGGGTAGGAGCGACTGACAAAGGTTTCCACGTATGGTGTCACTGAGGTGGCTGCCCGCCCCCACCCGGTCATTCCACCTCCTGGCCATTTCTGCTCACTTGCTATTTTCACCCATTCCAAGCATCTGGGTATACTACGGAATCCCAACTCATTTCTACTCCTCGATGACAAGAAGAGGCTTGTTGTCAATGGATTCATTTACTCAATAAGCACTTCTTGAACGTCTGCTGTGCACTATGCTGGGGACTCAGGATATACAGCTTTGGGGTCATCATGGAGCGGATGGAACTAACACACATAAGAGACCCACAGTCACACCCACAGGCACTTACAAATGAGTGTGATGAGGGCTGTGATGGTTGTTCTAGAACCTTCTGTAGGGACACCTAATGAAGACTTCTTGGGGAATGGAAGAGACTTTCTAGAAGAAAGACTATGGTGCCTGAGATCTGAAAACTGGTCAGAGTGATTCATGAGGTCAAGAGGGGTGGGGGTGTTCTGGCTGAAGGCCAGCAGAAGTGGTGAGCTGGAGGGTCTGGAGGGTGGGCAGTGGGGCCATGGCTGTCAGGGGCTGGAGGAGGGAGGGGATCTGAGGGAGCCCAGGAAAGGTCTTGTAGCCATGGAGAGCACTTGGGTATCACAGTCAAGAAGGTGAAAGTCACTGAAGGATTCAATGCCTCTTGTTTCACAAGAAAGTAAATGAAGATGGGTACTGGGGAGAGACCACAGAGGAGGGGCCAACTAGATGCAGCAAAGCTGGGGCCAAACCCAAATATTTTGGTCAGAGTCCTTCTGCCATGCTCACCCACAAAGACTATCCTCTCTGAACAAAACAGACAACAAGCTAAGGAGCAAAAAGTCAGGACATAACACAGGCAAATTGACTCATAGGAACCATCTTAATAGATAACAAGTTATCTGACACTACTCCAAAGGGGCAATTTATAAAACTATTGTTTAATATTTATGAGGTGCGATCAAAAGATACGGTGAATGTTTAAGTAAAAAAACCATTAGCAGTAAAAGACACGTTGCCATTAAAATACTCCCCTTGGCTTCGGATGCACACCCCGCCGTCCTTGCCGCTTCCTGAAGCAGTTCTGGAGGATAAAGAGAAACCGATTTTCTACCAATAAAAATGGTACGTCTCTGTCTTTGTGTTCAACATGAGGCAATGAATGTCCTGCTTTAATGCAGTGTGACAGTCAAACATATTTGGATTGTACTTTTTCTTATATAAACCTACTTCTAGAAGATTTCAATCATACATAAGCGTCTTACAAAAATGTGGTAATGCCTTCATGTTAAAAATTAAAAAAAAAAAATTCTTTCCCTCTCCTGGCTTTCATATAGACCAAAGGTATTCTGACTTTTCTGAGGTTTTCCCTCTCTTAGGACTTTTATTTTTTGGGGAATGAGGTATGTGCGTGTGTGTGTGTGATTTTTCTCAAACAACTTCTTGGGAGGCTTAATGAAAGCTTCCAGGTTTAGATAAAATAAGCGCTTATTTGCCAAACAGACTTGTGCCTACTTGACTCCGTTTCCAAAGTCCACCTGGCAGAGATGGGTGGCGTGCCCCAGCTCTGCAGCAAACAAACACCGTGACTACTAAAAAGACTCAGCAGAGCAGGGTCAGCTCTGACAGGGGCATCATCTACTCTGGTGGACTGAGCCCACTTGTCCTTTGTCTGTGATGTAAGTCGCATGTGGAAACCTGGCCCCCTGTCCACGGTGGATGTGCTTGAGCAGTTTCTCAGATGTTTTGTAAACTGTCGCCTCTGGGAGATCCCAGGCCTTTGTTGTTGTTGTTGTTGTTGTTGTTGTTGTTGTTGTTGTTGTTGGGTGCTGTAGAGTTGTGTCTGACTCATAGCGACCCTCATAGGGTTTTCACTGGCTGACTGTTTTGGAGTTGCCTCTGGAGTGGATTGCCACGTCCTTCTCCCATTTTTGCGGTGCTGGGAATCGAACCCTGGACCTCACAGATTGCAGAGCGGTGCTCTACCAACTGAGCTAAATCCCAGCCCTGCCCTAGGCCTTTGGGTTCCCTAAATCTGGTTCTGCCCATTCCTAAGCGGGAGCAGGAAGGAGTAAGGGGAAGAGTATGTCGATCTTAACCTGGAAATTCACAGTGGGAGCAGAGAGAGCACCGATCAGTCTAAGAAATATTAAGGACTTTCTGACTGGATTGTCAGGGAGAGTGCCTGGATTCTTGCTGGAGCAGGTGGGGGCTGGTAATGCTAGCCACCAAGATAGGAAGCAAAGGAGAGGAGAGGCAGGGCAGAGCTACTGACTTCTGCCTGGACATATGGCTTTCCAGGTCCTCGGCATCTATCCAAATTGAGATGCCAGCTAAGCAGGCTAGTGGACAGGGCTCTATGTCAGGAGCCCTATCCAGGAGAGAAATAGAAAATTTGGGTGCCATCCACAGAAGATGAAGCAAACCTTGGAATGAGGTCATGCAGAGAGAGTGTAGATTACGTGGAGAGAAGGGGCCAGAACAGAATTTTGAGAACAAACAGTTTCCAAAGGGCAAATCAAAGATTGTTGTTGTTGTTAGGTGCTGTGGCATTGTGTCTGACTCATAGTGACCTTCATAGGGTTTTCAATGGCTGATTATTTTGGGATTGGCTCAGGAGTGGACTGCCATGTCCTTCTCCCATTTCTGCAGTGCTGGGAATCGAACCCGGGACCTTAGAGACTGCAGAGTGGTGCTCTACCAACTGAGTTAAATCCCAGCCCCAAACCTGAAGACTAGGGCTATAAAACAGATGATAGTAAAGAAAATGGGCTGATACAGGAAGCAACCCAGAGTCATTGCCTCCATGTGACTTTTAAATTTTTTACATTTATTTTATTCACTTATCTTTACCAGGAAATATTTCAGACACTTATAAAGATATAAACGCCATGAACCCCCCTACCGCCTGAGCACAGAGAAGGCACCGTGTGCATCCCTTCCTTTCTGCTCTCCCCAAATCCCCTTTGGGAATACAATTCCCACACTTGTCTTCACACTTTTATGACACCCCATGGCCTTACCACTGGCACACCTGCTTCCGTCTTTCCAAGCATATGCCACCAGACATTCATAGCCAGCGAGAGCCAAGTCTTAGTGTTACAACAGGTGCCCCATTCCTACCAGCACGTGGGATCTGGGATCAGTCTGCTGGGTGTCCTCCATAAGATGTCTTCTTGTTGGGTTCCTTCTTTGGTCCTTTTTGGTCTGAAGGCGTGGTTCCCTGTCTACCTGTAGAACCAGGCCCCTGGTTTCCTGGTCCCAGCACTTGTCTGTGTCCTGCATCATTCTGGATAACCCCCTTGGAGGTATATGGATACGGTCTGTTTGGAACTGGATGCTTTTAATTCTGAGGTCTGTCCTGGACAGAGCTCTGTTCATGACCGTCTTTCTTCAGGTACTGAGTCTGACTGCTGGGTCCCTAATTCTGTCCGCTACTCCTGACCTACTCTGCTCTCCTATCTGCCATATGAAAAATCTCAGTAAGCCTCATGGTCTAGCTGGGTGGACTGGGAAGTGTTAAGCCTATGGATTGGCCCACACTCGTGATGTACTTATCATCCAAGAGGTGATGGGTCATTTAACTTCTGATTTTCCTACTAAGATTTTCTATGAAGCCGTTAGTGTTCCGCAAACCATCACTTAAATACACCATGGTAATTCATCTTAAAGAATCATGCGATCATCTTATTTTAAAAGCAGCTTCCCTCCGTAACATGAAAACACATCTCCCCTTTTCTTCCTACCCTCCATCCCATTACTGATGTGTTTTATAGGAACAGAATTTTGTGCAGAGTTTCTTAAAGTGAATGTGAATCTCTTTTCAGCCCAAGGAAGTGTGTCATATTTGGGGGGGAGGGCTCATATTTCACGTCTGACTCCTCTAAGGATTGAAAAAGTTTCAAAATATCCCAAGAAAAATTTGAGTTAGAGCTCAGGAAGGACATTAGGACTCAGGGACATCATAGGATGTTTCCTATAAAATAGTATTAATCTAAAGAAGGAAAGGGCTGGGGTTTGGCTCAGTTGGCAGAGCACTGCTCTGTGTGCTCTGAGGCTCTGGGTTCGATCCCCAGTACCACAAAAATGGGAGAAGGACCTGGAAGCCCACACCCAAAACAATCCTAAAAACAATCAGCCATTGAAAACCCTATGGATAGCAGAGAATCACTGCCATAGTGCCACGCATGGCACAGTGTCAGGGAGGGTGTCGTTCTGTTGCACGCAGGGTCACTATGAGTCAGACCTGACTTGACAGCATCTAACAATGACAACAAAAGAAGAAAGTGCCAGGGAGGTGGCATTGTATCCATGAGGGCTGGAGGGAAGAGCTAAATGACTTCTCAAGGTCTGATCCAGCCCTAAGATTCTTTGATGTGGTTGCCCCGTCCCTCCGGCTGTCTGTTTTTGATCCAAGGCTTTGCCTGCTGGTGTTGAGAGCTGTGGGTGAGAAACTTGCAGCTCTGCGCCCCTCAGCAAGCCAGGACCCTGCGCCAGCTGGCCGACCTGTGCTCTCTGGGGATTCCAGGCCAGCACCAATGGCTCCCCTGATTTGCTTCGACTGTTTGGCTGCCAGGGTAGGCCCATGGTGTGGGGAGCTGATGAACCCCTTCCAGGGCTGTTCTGCCTCCATGAATTAACTCATTAAGTGTTTTCTCAGTATCCTCCCTCACTGAGGAGAGACACTGACTATGTTTTCCTTTGTCCTTTTTGCATATCTCTGCTTACGCTTAGCTGTCTGGATAACTCACTTCTGGAAGCAACCATCTTATTCAGCTGCCAGAATTCAGCCTAGTTACAGAGTTGTGGGTATAGTTCAAGTTGAATAGGAGCCTGTTCCATCCCTTTTTGAGTATAAAGTGGAGTATTCCAGATATATTAATCACTTATTTGGGGGTGTTTTTAAGTGTTATCGAATTGGATCCGACTTATAGCAACTTTAAGTACAGCAGAACGAAATGCTACCCAACACTGTGCCATGTCCATGATCTTTTTATGTTTGAGCTCATTGTTGTAGCCACTGTGTTTCTTCTCACTTTGAGTTGTACCACATCAGCATAAAGGAGGTCCCAGGGGTTTTACTCCATTCCCATCATTAACGTCAACTACTTTGAGGAGGCAACTCTTTCCCAGTCATTTCTTGAATGCTTTTCAGCCTGGGGGAGGGGGTCATTTTCTAGCATTCTATTTGATACTGCTTCTCTGCTATTCATAGGGTTTTCAATGGCTAATTGTTTCAGAAGTGGGCTACAGGGTCCTTCTCCCTAGTCTGACTTATTCTGGAAGCTCAGTTGAACCTGTCCACCCTGGATGGCCCTGTTGGTATCTGAGATACCAGTGGTATGGCTTTCAGCATCACTGCAACGTGCAAGCGCCCACAGCATGACAAGCTATCAGGCACGTGGGGGGTATTTGGGGATAGGATGATTTTAATTTGATGTTGTGTCCACTGCAAAGAACAATTGGATCAATAACTTTTTTTGCTGGGTTTGTATATATTTTAACACAATAGACTCTTGTCATATACACTAGATGTGGTTTGAGATCCACATGAATCCTCAAATTCATAAATGTGAAGAATATTTTACCTCTTATTTGATGAGATATTTTTATAACAGTGAATATACTTCCAGAAACCATTTTACAAATTGCTTTCATTTGTGTATGGATATGTATGCATGTATATATTTTTTCCTTTTTTTGTGTAGATTCTTTTTTTATTAGTATTTTTTAGTTAGTGTACAACTTAATGGGTTTCATTATGACATCTGTGTATGTACATATATTTCTATGCAGTGGCTTTATTCTTAATATAGAATCAGGCTACCCCTGAATCAAACTTTTGCTCTTTAACCTGTTAACCTACACCATCCTATTTACAGGGCAGTCCTGAATTCCCCAATTGTTATTTCTCAGAACTTTCATCAGACTCATGTGCATACACAGGTTATCACACTATATCTTAACCTTATCTCCTGCCAATTTTATGTTTAGTATAACAGAAACTGCAGTGTTGCGAAAATTTCCTCATAGCGAATGAGTTGCTGTCAGTCAATGGGTTAATTCATTCCAAATGATTTTTGAAATGTGGCTTACACTGTATCAGCAAGCTTTCCATTACTGTAACAAAATACATGAGCTAGTCGACTTTTAAAATGGAAAGGTATTTGGCTTACACTTTCGGAGGTTTCAGTGCCCATTGCTTTGGGGCTGTGGTGAGGCAGCTCATTATGGTGGGGAGCACATGGCAGGGCTCATCTCATGGCTGAGATGTCAAAGAGAGGGGAAGAGGCCAGCATCCTCTGATCCCCTTTGAGAGCACACCTCCATGACCTAAGACCTCCACCAAGGCCCAACCTCCTAAAGGTTCCACCCCCTCCCAAAAGCTCCAGGCTGGGAACAAGCCTGGAATTCATGGGCTGTTGATGGGGAGCACTGACCCAACCACAGCAGTCACTTGCCTCTTCAATATGAATTTCTATTTTAAAACCCCTGAGCAGCACATGAATTTATTCTCGTTGGACACACAAACCATACAGACAAACCTGCAGCTTCCTGGTGCTACAGCTCCAACCCACTTTTGCAAGAGGTGGCCCCAGTTAAATATCTGATGTCCCTCTATTGAGCCCTTTCCCTGCACATTACTGGAGGAAATATTTAGAAAATTGAAAGGTCACAGACTCAGGAGCCCATCTGCTTGGGAGAACCTTGGATTCTACTTGGATTTGAAATCCAGCCTTGTTCCAAATCAGCTGAGCGATTTGGGCAAATTTATTAACTCTGTGCCTCAGTTTTCTTTGCTATTCATGGGGTTTTCAATAGCTAATTGCTTTTGAATTATGGTGCTGGAGACGAATATTGGATATACCACAGACTACAAAAAGAACCAACAGATCTGTCCCAGAAGAAGTACAACCAGAGTGCTCCTTGGAAGCAAGGATGGCTAGGCTGAGTATTATGTATTTCCGAAATATTGTTAGTAGGGACCAATCCCTGGAGAAGGACATTTTGTTTGGGAGAGTGGCAGGTCAGTGAAAAAAAAGGAAGACCTTCAACTAGATGGATTGACACGGTGGCTGCAACAATGGGCTTAAACATAAAAAAGATTGTATGCATGGCACAGTTTTGGGGAGTGTCTTGTTCTGTTGTGCATAGGGTGGCCATGAGTCAGACCTGACTCAGTGGCACCTAACTACAACAACGCCTCAGTTTGTTCTCCTGAAAAAAATGGAGATAATAATAGTACTTAATCCACAGGATTTTTATGAGTATTAAAAAATGTTTTGTGTAAAGCACTTAGAAAAATGTTTGACATACAATAAAGCTCAAAGATTGTTGCATATATTCATATTACATAGTGTAGAAAATTATAGTGATATATTTTACATGCGATACTATACTGCCCATATTTATGTTCATAAGCATTATAAATAGATATATGTATTGGGGAATCTACTGAGATTATTATACCGCTTTTCCTTTAATACATTAATGCTGTGATTACATTCATAGAAATTCAAAGATAGGGCTATCTTTATAGTACAAAATTACCTTGAGTCATTATTATTTCTTAATGTGCTGCCAATTTGCAAACATTTTATTTAGGACTCTTACATGGCTATTCACAAGTGATATCGGCTGATAGTTTTATTTTCTTATGTTCTACTTCTGTAGTTTGCTATCAGAATTATGCTAACTTCATAAAATGAATTCAGTAGCTTTCCAACTTTTTCTGTGTTATGCAGAATTTGATATGAATTGGATATTTTCTTTCTTTGAATGTTTGGTAGCATTTTTCCAGAGGCTATTGGTCTACTGTTGTTTTCATTTCTTTTTGACACTGTTATAATTTTTACATTCCCACAGAACCATCATTTTTAATCTAGATTTAAAATTTATTGGCACAACATTGTAT
The DNA here is from genome assembly GCA_007922755.1 of Pedetes capensis. Lineage (NCBI taxonomy): Eukaryota > Metazoa > Chordata > Mammalia > Rodentia > Pedetidae > Pedetes > Pedetes capensis. Next base: position 167,877 of record VMDO01000076.1, on the reverse strand, counting down.
ACAGAATTCTCTTTAACATAGCCATAGTTAAATATCCTTTTCCATGAATTTGTACCTTTTATTTTTTTCTTGATCAGACTCAGCTAGTTTATTTACTTTTAGTCTCTTCAATGACTCAACTCTTAGTTTTATTGATCAAACATTTTTAAAGACTATTATCCTTCATTGCCTGCAGCTGTAGCCCTGTGGCATCTGATCCCATCAGATCTTGGAAGCTAAGCAGGGTTGGACCTGGATGGAAGACCACCTGGGAACACCAGAAGCTGTAGGCTTGGGAGAAGGACCTGGCAACCCCCTCCCAAAAATCAATCTGCCATTGAAAACCCTATGAACAGCAGAGAAGCACTGACAATAGTGTTTCCCCTGTTGTGCAGAGGGTCGCTATTAGTCGGATACCGACTCGACGGCACCTAACAACAACAACAACAACAACAATTATCCTTCATTAGTTTCTGGGATTATATTCACTAAGTCTTTGAGTTTCATCTAGCTTATTTTTTTCTTGACTTTTAATTAGGTTGGCTATTGACAATTTTATATTTTATGAGATATTCTTAAGGAATTTGCTTAGAATTAACTTATAGCACATATACCATATTTTGAAATGTCATAGTCTGTTTTTCATTTCTAAATAGTTTACTTACACATTTATTTCTTCTTTAATCCTACTATTTCCCCCCAGAAGTATATTTGCATTTCTGGATGCATATTTTTGGGGTAGCAGGGTGCTATGGAGGATGCTCTCCTATGCCACCCAGAGCTCCCTTTAGGACCAACACATTCCTCCTCCCAGGTGCAGAGAGTGTGGGCTGCCAATGGGACACAGCTGAGTCCTCTTTGGTATTAAGTACTGGAGCCAAAGGGAGCGGCTCATCCACAGCTCCACCCCTTCCTGCTGTAGCTCACGCCTGTTGCTGACTAGGAGGGGAACAAGTTCTCCATGCTTCCACTTGGGACAACTCTGAAGGGCCTCTGGGACCTAGAATTCTCCGTAGGATCAGGTGAGACCTCTGGTACTAGCGCACTTCCATTCAGCGTCCCCCTGTCTCACAGGAATTGCTCCAGAGAACCCTAAATAAAACCCCTGCATGCAATGCCCATCTCGGAGTCTGTCTCCCAGTCTGTCTCCCAGTCTGTCTCGGAGCCTGCCGTCTGACAGGGCCATCCTCTGTTGCTGTTTCGAATGTAATTTACATTCGTGAACACTTTCTTCATGCACCCATCGGAGAGTTTCTAAACTTAGAGGTGGGATTGCTGGATGAAGGGGCCATAGGCACCTTCACCTTTCCCAGATCGTGCCTACCAGCTTCTCAGGGGCTCTGCCAGCTTCTCCTCCTGAGCAGAACACTCACATCCTCCCCAAACTTTTCACTACTCCCTTTACTGGAGGTTTCCTGGATCACTCCAGGTGTGTCTCTCACAAATAGTTCATACAGAGTTTAAAAAAAAAAAAAAAAGCTAAGCAGGTCAGCCTGGTTAGTCCTTGGATGGGAGACCGCCTGGGAACACCAGCTGCTGTAGGCTTGGGAGAAGGACCCGGCAACCCACTCCTAAAACAATCAGCCACTGAAAACTCTATGAATAGCAAAGAGACACTGACATAGTGCCAGGCATGGCACAGTGTTGGGGAGTGTTTCATTCCGTTGTACATAAGGTCGCTATGAGTTGGACTTGACTTGATGGCACCTAACAACAACAACAACTTAGTTCTATATTGTTTGAACTGGCATGCAAAGTAGGTCACAAAGAACTGGTTTTTAAAAAGTGAGGGCTGTGAGAGGGGCCACTATTTATGGAAAAAGTATCTCCTGACACTATTTTGGTATGTATGGGAGTATAAGTTGAATGCGACTCTCTCCCCTTAAAGCACAATCCGATGGAAAGATGTGGCTCGTGTGCTCAAATGAATAAAAGCAAACCCCAGAGCATGATGTAGGGAGTGTGGCCGGGACTGAGGCAGGTCAGTCCTGGAGGTGTCAAGGAGGCCTCCTGAGGGAACAGAATTTGAGGTGCACCAGAAGGAAGGCAAAAAGAAGGAGACGGGTGATATTATCTGTTCTATTTCTGGTTGTGCATGTTTAATGATTCTTTGTGCAGAGAAACAAAAAGAAGCTACCCTCACAGACTTTACCAGAAGGTCAAAGGTCCTGAATCTGCCCCAAGGGAGACCCAGTATTACTCTTGATAATCTTTATAATCAGCAACATGACTTTTCTGGTTCAGTCTTGGGATCCTCCCAAGATTTTTTTGGGTGGAGGTAAGAGTAAGCAGGGGGCTGCAGGACAGAGCCTCTGGTTTTCTTTGGGAGGCCTGTCATTTGTTTCATGTGCAAAGATGCCTGGTCAGCTCCCCAAATAAATGACCATGTGTCTTATCTATAGACTTGACTATGGACTGGAGGAAATCAATGATCAAATTTAATAGGAAGCCAGTCTAAGAGCCTTAAAGAAGTGAGCACAAACTTGTCTTTTTAAAAAGTAGTTCCTTTTAGACTTTTGTTTTATTTTTAATTTTGTGGATGTGGGCGTGAAACTCCCTTTTGGCAGCAGAATCGAACATCTCCTGGCAGATGTCTATATTCCTAGAGTCTCTGGAAAAAAGGGGCAGGGGAAAGAAGTGGAGATATTGGGAATTGATTAAAGAACAGATGAGAAGAATAAATACAAATTATATCAACTGAGTTGGGATTCCAGTGACCAAGCAGGGCTTAAACAAAATGGCTGGTCAGTTTTCATCTCAGATGGAAATGTCATCCAATCGTTCCCCTTCTGGGAATGATGCCACAAGCAATTACAGAAAATTGACTTTATACCTGAATTCCCAAATGAAAGGGAAAAGTTCCAGGCACCTGAATTCTCAAATGAGCACAAAAATATTCAGAGGAAATGATCTGGAACAATGTATCAACAAATTGTGTTCTTTGAAACAATGTATCAACATGTACAAAGTTTTGTACACAAGTGGAAACCCAGAGAGGGGACCAGTTTAGCCTAGGTTAATCAGGGAAGATTTGCTAAAGATACAGTGTACATTTTTTTGAGAGGTGGGGTGGCAGGGGCAATGAATGCATGTACTGGGATTGAGGGCAGGGGGTAAATTCCTGGTGGTCAGATCGCCCTTCTGCAGCAACTTCAGACGACAGAGATCCCAGCTGATGAGCTGCCCTTCTCCATGCACCTGAAATTCCCTGCATCCACAGCCTGTAGATTTCAGGAAGGGAGAACTCATTCCAAGTTTTCTCTGCAGCTCAGCTCCATGTGAGTTTGTAGACAAAGCCTGTTGGGGTATTCATTTCCTTCAAAGGTTTATACTTTATGCCCAGCATTAACATATCAATGCCACCCGCGTGCATCCATTTTCATTACGTTGCTTTCAGCTTGGAATAGCTAACATGCCCTTCTAATTCCATTAAATGTAAACAATTATGAAGAAAGAGAAGACGCCATTTGTTTTCTTTTAAGACCTCAAACCACATTATCTTATTCTCCTAACAGGTGAAAGTCCTCTTGCCCAACAAATTAGACATGGACAAATTGTTTTTTCAGGCTCTTTTGAGAGAATTCCTTTCTGTTACCTTTCCCATTCATTTGCATGTGAGGGATAATATTGATTCTTAATCATAGGCACTAGAGGAGGGGAATCATATTACGAGTAATAGAAAATGGCTGAGAATCCAAAAGATATTTTTATTTGGCTTTGGAATATACATAAATTGTCACCTTAGAATATGAGAATGCTTGACATTCCAAAAATTTATTTCAAACCAAATGAGGAAGCCACACAGAGAAGACATCATGTCCCTGGAACAGGGAGGCTACGTCCAGTTTCCAGTCCTGCCGGTCTCTGTTAATTCCACCTTGCAAATCACTTCAAGCTGTGGAAAAGCATTAAGGACTCTCAGACTCTTTCACATGCTTTTCTCTGCCAGACTGGGCTAATGCCATGAAAGAGTTAAATAGACCACTTTCAGTGGGCTTCCTGAAGTAAGCAGAGAGACTGGAGACATCAACAGAACCACAGTTAACACAAACTTCAGAATAAATCCATAAATGGCCTACGTCTGAGGTTGCAACAGAGCAACACTCTGAGTACAGGAGTTAATACAGATTAATACATCTAGGTGCATTATACATCAGACACTCTGGTTGTTAAAGTGGATAAAGACTAAAAAAATAAGCAGAGGCAAGCAGCTTACTGTACCTGGGAAGACGTACATGGTTTAGTTTCTCCTTAGGTCTTCAACCTTATCTACCCCTGCATGTCCCTTGCTGACTGTGCCATCTGCACATGTCTTCTGTTTTTTTCCTTTTATTTTTTATTTTGAGGCATGGTCTTGCTAAGTTATACAGGCTGCCTCTGGCCTTAAGCTTGTGATCATCCTGCCCCAGCCTCCTGAATAGACAGGATTACTAGCATGTGCCACTGCACCCAGCTTTTGTGTGTGTGTGTGTGTGTGTGTGTGTGTGTGTGTGTGTGCAAATGAATGGGTTTCATTATGCCATTCCCGTACATGCATGTCATTGCACATTGCTCATATTCACTTCCCTGCTACCCTCTCAGGTCCTCCATCCATGCACCTGCTGTTTCCCTTCCTCCCCAGAAACAGTCCTCTGTCTGCTGTTGAACATTTTTGTTGCCATTTTTTTTCTTGAAATTTGTGAATGAAAAGGGAAACAGGTGATTTGTCCTGTGAAGTTTTCCCCATTCTTCATTTTGCTGCATGCAGGGTCATTAAACATATGGTGTTTGTGTATTTACCTCCGGGATGTCCTGTAAACCCGTAATTCCTCTAGTGGGTTGTCAGAACTTGGTGTTTTCCAAAGGGTACTTCGTGAGTGATATTCAGCACATCTACTCGGAGGTCATCTTCCTGTGATATCAGTTACCGTTAAAGATCACTGCATAGATCCATCAGCAGTTAGATTACATGATAGCAATACTCAGATTTTACTATTCTTCCTTTATTTGTCAGCTGGAATAATTTTACAGAAAGAAAACCCCTCTCAGCAACTATTTGTTTACTTTGAGATATAGCTCATTAAGAAAGGAGAGAAAAATGTCCATTCTTCTTTATGTGCCAGTTTTCAGGATAATGAGTTGATTTTTTTTTTTTTCTGTTCTCCAAAGGTGATCAGTGAGATGGTGGCGTTTTATTTTTTGGTGTCATTAGGCAATAATGGACTTACCACATATTTGATGTGTTTCAATAAAGCTGTTCCAACTTTTTGCAGTTGGAGTCCTTTACTCTGGCACCTGATCCTTTTCACAGTCTCTAGTTTTCTTCCTTGCTGCCTGATCTGACCACATGTCCTGCCTGGGCTCATCTTGTGTCTTTCCGATTCCAGACCTAGAATTTGCCATGTTACAAAGGAACTTTTGTTTCTTTTACTGGAAAGTTGTGTTTAGGTATCAAAATCAGAGCATAAAAAGATACAAATCCAGAATCTCAAAGGTCCATTCCTATTGTTGATGTATTTATTTATTAAATAAACACAGCTAATCTCTTTTGATAGTCCCAAGCAGAGCAGAAGCAAGTGAGGATTGATGCTGGTGGGAATAGGAATGGAAAGAAAGACATCTCTTCCTGTTCTTTCTTCCACCCTCTCCCGCCTCCCCTCCCCTGTCATTCCCCTGTCCCAAATCTCTGAGCATCACGATTGGCCAAATGTTCTTTCTCTAAAGGGACCATTGCTACTGGTCTCCCAGGGGTAGTTTATGGGAATGACTCTGGGCGTAGGTAACTGGTCAAAGGTCTACAGAGAGAAAATTCTCTTTGCTCTTTTTAAAAACAAAGCATTCCTCTCTATTTCTATGTCTGCGCCTCCGTTTTCTAAGTTTTAAAGACACCATTCTTTTATGTTTGATACCAAAAGGAAGGTAAAACTTTAGTTCTAAACATGGGGCAGCAGAAATCTGTGGGGCTGAGAGGGCAGGGACAAGAGCTGGGAGGCAGAGCTGCACCTCTCCATTTGGGTGGAGAGCTGGAAATGAGGGTGTCCATGGATCCAGAGAACTGGGGACTCATGTCCACTCTGGTCCAGGAGCCGGTCTGTACCAGCATAGCCATGTGAATCGCCGGGTGTCATTACCTCTGGGATCAGTAGCAGGTCTCAGATGGAAGGAAAATAGCTACCTCTTCAAGCGCTTAGGCTGAGTTCTGCTGTTATTGTTTCAGGGGAAAGCCGTGGCGGTTTCTGAAAGTGAAGTGGTTACTTCCTTTGTTGTTACCCAATATTTCTCAGTTGATGTTTTTTTCCAGGATGCTTTTCCATAAAACTTATTGTTCAGAGGGAGACATAATGGAAATCAATCGCTAATTAGATTTGTGTCTAAATTAATAAATCACAACTATTCAGACCCTATCTGTCTGCATAATCTCTATTACAGTGAACATAATTGTTAGATTCAGTATTTAATGAACCATATTGTTGGGCAAAATTCTTATGACAATTGGACTAATAGAATAAATTAACCTTTATTCTTCCCAGCCTGACACGGCTGTGGACCATGCTCATAGGAGAGAACCTGGAGAGTCTCATCGTTAGGTAGCCATTGTGACTTCCTGGTCATCTGATGGAGCCCAAGAGGCTCTGAAAAATTAGTGATGTTTGTTTGGCAGTAGGTATCTTTACTGACAATCAGTTGTTAGAGAATTTGGTTCTGTGTGTGCATGTCTTCCCTGAGATGGAAGCCATGCTAAGCTGAAGAGGAGGAAAGTTCCGTCAAACCTCAGCACCTTGTTTTGAGCACTCATCTTTAGGATACTTTTGAGCTCCATGGTTGTTATGTAGTGAGGTGGTTACTGAAGAAATAAATCTGAGTGCTTTCATGGGCGAATACATGCTCTAATGGAGAAAACAGATGCTTTATGAGCAAGTATCCGTTGTGAAGAAATTGAAATATATTTAACTAGAATTAGTTTGATGGACCTATGTGGGGGTGTGCCTGCAGCCGTAGCACTGTGGCATCAGATCTCCGAAGCTAAGCAGGGTGGGGCCTGGTTAGCACTTGGATGGGAGACTGCCTGGGAACACCAGGTGCTGTAGGCTTTGGAGAAGGACCCAGCAACCCACTCCCAAAAAGCATTCAGCCATTGAAAACCCTATGAACAGCAGAGAATCACTGACAATAGTGTTTCACCTGCTGAACACTGGGTCGCTATGAGTCAGATACTGACTCTATGGTACCTAACAACGTATGAAGGTGTGACTCTAAAGTTCTGTGATCGCCTTCTTAGAGAATATATCAACTTCTACATCCTTTTTCAATGCTATCTCTCTCAAAATATGAGCATAGCAATTCATCCTAGTGATTCTTGAACTCGGATCCCAACGAACTCTGCTTTGGGAGATGTCTTCTGTGTTGGACACTTGTCATTTTAAATGCCTAGGATGGCATTTGTAGCAGGAAAAATGGTTGTCACCCAGAACAAAGAAATATTGGGTGATGTTACAGTTGAGGATGAAGTCTGGCTTACCTTGTCCACCTGTGACACCGTGTCATCAGCCAAGGGCAAGAGTCAATGCCAAACACACGTCCCCTGATGCTTGGAGTGGGGACAGTTGCTGACCTCACCTTTCTCTCCCTGATCGCTAACACACTGACCATCATTTGCTGCAAAATCCTCTAGCACCAAATGGTGGCCAGGGCCCTTTGGTTTTGTAGTAACCATAAAACTGGCTCCAATAAATTCCAGAAGGCACACGGACATTTCCCCTGGTTCTAGTCCCTGGCTTCTGTTTCTTGTCTTCCTGAAGGGGTGGGGGTGGAGGGGGAGGATCTGAACTCCAGGATATCAACTGTGTCACTGTGACTGTTTGCTGGTCACTGCAAGTGGACACCCATCTACTTGTTTATTTTGTTTCGATAAACTTAGTAAACTCCTTGCAAGGGACATGTGATCAGGACCTTGACTTTGCTTTAAGTAAATTCTTATGAGGAAAATTGAACCCTAAAAGACACATCTTCCCACTCCCTAAATCCCACAGTCTTGGGGTGCGATATGGGTGCAGGCCCACATTGGAGTTCCATGTGCCATTTAGGAGTTGGGTCATCTCCACTTGACCATTTTAGATTATGGTTAAAAAACCCCTCAGTCTTCCCAAACAGATCAGAATTAATTTAGAGAAGTGTCCATGGAGAAGGTAGGAGACGTTTGAAGACTTAGACAGTAGGGTGTAGCCGACAGGAGTGGGAAGTCTTTTCAGAGGGGAGGCGTGGCCCTGGGTCTGTCTGCATGGATGGTGGACCCCTGGTCTATCCTCAGGCTCGGAGGCAGTGGCCCTGACCCCTACCTAAGATGCTAGTGCTTCTCTCTCTCTCCTACAAGAGGAGGTTAGGTGATACCCAGCTGCCTCTCCAAAGCTGGAATTCCAGGCTGTACCTCCCACCTCCTCCCCTCTCCCCTATTTTTGCTTCTAAGCACTCTGTCCCCAGGCCTCTGACTAATTTTAGCCCAACTGTTCCTGGGCTCGGGGTGGGTAGAGCAACTGCTCCTATCGGTCTGCGCGTGGGTGTCGAATGGATGGCAGCCATTAGCTGGGCTCTCCTTGGAATGGAGCCCAGTCCCCAGGCAGAGCTGGGCTCGGAGACCCCCCGCAGGAAGGACTGGAAGCTAGCAGAGAGCTAGAGATCCAACCCCTTGCCACAGGTAGTTTCTGAGAGGGGAAGGGAGCCCGTTCCATGCGGCTGATTTTAGGAGTGGGAGAGGAACAGGGAAATCTGTTCTTGAAGATAGCGCGCACAGGCTTGCCGATGACATCCCTTGCTCCAGCTGCCTTTCCAAAGCCATCAGATGCAGCATCCTGGAGGTGGTAATATGAGGTGCAATTTATCATGCAGGCTGAGGGACCTCACTGCAGATATTTCTCTTTGGGGGCAAAAATATTTAGTTTTGAAATTATTAAACAACATCATCTTCTTGGTGATTTTGTCCTTTTGTAATCTGCACAGCGCACGTATGTATTTGTGTCTGCAAATTACTTTGGAAAATGCATATTATTTACTTGTTCTGAAGAGGCTCTTAGGCTCTGTTGTCCAAATAGGAAATTTGGATCTAATAAAATGAGGCTATTAGGGACTTCTGGACAAATAATAATGGAGACTAATACCTTTAAAAATCTAAAATTAAGGAAAGCAGTCATTCTGGTTAGATACCAGGACAAAGTTCAAAATAAACCTCCACAACTCATTTCTTTCTCCCTCCTTCCTCTGGAACACGGGCAAGGCAAAGCCCCGGGTATAAGAGACGCTTTGTTCTGAGCTCTGAGAAGCAGCTGAGGCTTCCAAGTGTCCTCACCAAGAACGTCTCCTGTCCCTGGGGTCCCGTGGGAGCTGTGAGTAGGTCCAATGGGATATGCTCTGCACATTGATTCTGGAAGCATTTATGCAGACAGAGTATGTAGGGGGCCAGGTCTCTGCCTGGCCTTTTTATCAGATGGGTACTGCGGGGAGGTACAGGTCCACATCATCCCAGATGAGCTTACGATCCCTGTGGGGAGCTTCAAGGCAGCCACATGATGCCTTTGGCTTGGACATGACTTCTGCCTTGGGCCGCACCCAAGCTTTGGTGGGGTTTTTCAAGTTTAGTTGCCTATCTGCCTTGGAGGTCTAGAATTTTGGCTTTTCTTTGTTCAGCTGCCCTCTCAAAGGTGTGTGTACGGAGGGAAGCTTCGGGACCCCTTTGCCACACAATCCTTTTTCTTCCTTTAAATTCCCATAGCACCGAGTCCCCCATAGCTTGGCCATGCACTGTGCCCCGCTGTTTTCTTCTCTCTACTACCATCTTGTCCTCTATAAAATAAGCAAAGGCTGTCTTTCCTTTCCTGCACAGTCTTAGTGCCATTTCGGTGGGTGGACTCGGGTACCCATAGAGTTGGTGCACTAGAACCAAGGAAGAATCCGACACCGGCTCTCCACCTCCCTCTCCTTCGGTCCCTTTGGTGGTCTCCCAGGCTGACAAGGCCACGAAGACCCATGTTCCATGGGTCGTAGTTTGAGCCTCTAGGACACGATAATTGCTAGCTCCTTCCAGCTCTAGGGCTGGAGGTTGTGGCTGTTTCAGGGGTAAATGGCCACCTCTGGCCTCCAGAGTTGGCTTTGATGCATATGAGGTAACAGAGGCTGCTGCCTCTGGCTTTTGGCCTCCTTAGCACTTACCTTCTTCACATGAAAAGGCTTAGTAACATGGGGTCTCCTCAGCCAGTCTCCTGAAGCTGTATGCCTGGTGGAGTTTTCTTTCACATGGCATGTCTCTGGTTGATTTGGGGTGGCCCAGGGCAATACTTCTCTACATGTCTGTCAGCTTGTGCTGTGGGGGCTGGCATGTAGCTGTGCACTGAAAGCTGTGCCATCAGTATTTCAGATACCAGAAGGGCCACCCATGGTGGACAGGTTTCAGCTGAGCCTCCAGACTAAGACAGACTAGGGACAAGGACCCGGCAGCCCACTCCTGAATCATTTAGCCATTGAAAACCCTATGAATAGCAGAGAAGCACTGTCAGATATAGTGCTGGGAAATGAGCCCCTTAGGCTGGAAGGCATTCAAGAGATGACTGAGGAACAGTTGCCTCCTCAAAGTAGAGATGTCCATTAAGGTGGGGATGGAGTAAAACCCCTGGGACCTCCTTTTACTGATGTGGCCTGACTCACAGTGAGAAAAAACATGGTGGCTGCAACATTGGGCTCCAACATTAAACGATCCTGTGCACCGCACAGTGCTGGATAGTGTTTTGTTCTGTTGTACTTAAGGTCGCTATGAGTTGAACCCAACTCGGTGACACCCAACAACAGGGCAATAGCCACATTTCTCTGAAGAGTCATCGACAATGCCTTATATCTGGGGACCAGAGTGGCCAGTGCTGGGCTGTGACTGGTCTGCTTTGAGGGGTGTCAGAGCTGAATGAGAGGCCCTAGGGGAAGACCCAGCCAAAGGGCAGACCTCACTTTCTGCAAAGCCCTGACTGCAAGTCTTGGGAGAGATTGTAAATCTTTTTGGAGAACCATGGCTTGGCCTTTTATTCTGCCTGCTCCCCATGATTCCACCTGATCTTGTGACACGCTGGCTGCCTTCCCCTGGAGCCCCTGGTTTCCTAAATGGTAATGGCTGAAAGATCCAATCTGTCCCACACAGGTAATTTTTGCCATCTTAATGTTTGTTAAGCTTTTTGATTTACTGAGAAGTTAGTCATGTCAGGTCACAAAACCGCACATTAGATCTGCTTCGTGAAGCACCTTGAACGAACGGTTTAACTCATTTATTTCACCATCTTTAAACCAATGTAGCTGAAGAATTGTGCCTCCCCTTTATAAATCTTCCCATTTATTTCTGACTCAGGTTGAGGGGAGGGAGCAGCCCTGTCTGTCCTACTGTCTGACGCCTGGCCATAGAAACTGGATATGAACTGCTCATAATGGCGAGCAAGCCCAGCTAGCACGTGTTAAATCAGCCAGAGAGAAACTCATCTGGGAAGCCAGAGCAAGGTGCCTTGCACATAAGACTTCCGTTTGGTGCTTGAGATTCACCAGTTGCTCACGTTCCCTTCTGTGCTAACGGACTCTTCTTACATTCTTGCTCTACTGACCTCTTTCATTCCACCAAATCCAGCTAACAGGAAGGGAAATGGAACCCACCAAGGACCTACAGAGAATTATTATAGGTTGCCCCATAAGAGAGGGCGTAGAATTGTGTGAAAGGAAGGTGAAAGGAAGGACCTATGTAAGTTAAACCAAGAATCAGACCCTGCTTTTTCTCCATTCAACTCTGTTCTTTATTCCTTCTTAGGAAAGGCTGTTTTCAAAACCACCAGGACTATTCTGGGAATCTCTCATGTCCCCCAGGAGCCATGGAGAGACTTATCTCTGAGGTAAGACCTGAAGGTTGTGCTAAGTGACTTTGCGGCGCTGAGCTTGGCCAAGAGGCACCTTCTCTCCTGGGCTCGTCATGTTTGAATTTGTTTTGGATACTATAAGTTTTATTTATGGCCTAATATATAATCAATTTTTTAAAATGTTCCAAGGGTATTTGAAAAGTATAAGTACTCTGTTTTCTACTACAAAGTTCAAAATTTATTATCTGGCTTATGATCTTGATCTTCAAATCTGTTATATCCTTATTTATTTTTAATCTCTTTCATCTATTGATTTTTTTTTTTTTTGAAATGCCAATTTCAATCTCCCACTACTATGGTGGTTTTCTCAGGGTTTCCCTCCATTTCTAATTGATTTTACTTTATAAATCCCTCTGACTTCTTAAAATTGTAAGTGTTTATAATGGTTATATCTTGTTTGTGAATTGTACCTTTGACCACTATAAAATATTCATTTCTATTTTCAATAATCGACAATTGCTGATATTTCTGACTATTATTATTTAGAATGTTTTATTTAAATATTAAAAATGAATAAACAGAAAACCACAAAAGATAATATATTAAAACCAAGACAACACCCCAAATGAACAAATATTAGCATTTTTCACATGTAATTCAGATTCTTAAAATGTAGTAGATTTTTAAGCTGGGTGCCATGGCACATCCCCATAATCCCAGGGTCTTGGGAGGCTGAGGCAGGAGGATCTTGAGTTTGAGGCTAGTGGCAGCCTGTACAACCTAATGAGACTCTGTCTCAAGAAATATAAAAGGGGCTTGGGATGTGGCTCAGTGATAGAGCACTTGCATAGGTGAGGCCCTGGGTTCAACCCCCGAGTACTGATAAATGAATACATAAAAAAATAATTTTTAAAGAGCAGTTCAGATTCATAGGTTCATAGCAAAACTGAGTAGGAATTACCGATTTCCCACATACCTCTCCCCCTGCACCTACACTGTCCTTCATCATTAACATTCCACATCAGTGTGGCACCTTCTATGACTAACTTTGTCAGGTTATTGTCAATTGAAGTCCATAGTTTCCATTATGGTTCACTGACAGTGGTGTATATTTTATGAATTCGGACAAACTTACAATGACATGAATCCTCAATGAGAGTATCATACAGACTGGTCTCACTGCCTTAAAATCCCCCTATGCTCTGCCTGGTCATCTCTTTCTCTTCTCTAATTCCTGGCAAACACTTAAAGTAAAAAGTTACTATCTCCATAGTTTTTCTTTTTCCAGAATGTCATAAACAGTATGTGGCTTTTCAGGTTATCTTTTTTTCACTTAGTAATATGCCTTTGTTTTCTCCATGGCTTTTTAAAGCTTAATGGAATATTATAGAGCTCAATGGAATATTATTCTATAATAATATTAGGATGTACCACAGTTTATTTGTGATTCACCTGCTGAAGAACATCTTGGTTGCTTCCAAGTTTAGGCATTTATAATTAAACTGTGTGTAGGTTTTTGTATGAATGCAAGCTTTCAACTCATTTGGGTAAATACCAAGGAGTACTTGCTGGGTCCTGTAGTAAGAGGGTATTCAGTTTTGTAAGAAACTGTTGACTGTCTTCCAAAGTGGCTGTTCCATTTTTCATTCCCACCACCAATGAATGGGAGTTCCTATTTCTCCACATCCTTGTCAGCATTTGGTGTTGTCGGTGTTTTAGATTTTGGCCAGTGTGATAGGCATGCCGTGGTATCTCATTGTTTTACTCTGCAATACCCCCATCTTGCATGTTATTCAGCATCTCTTCGTATGGTTATTTACTATTTGTATATTTTCTTTGGAGAGGTGTTTTTTAAGATCTTTTGCCCATCTTAAGTTTGGGTTGTTTTCTTATTGTTAAGTTTTAAGAGTTCTTTCTATATTTTGGGTAATGGTCCTTTATCAGATAAGTTTTTTGCAAACATTTTCTTCTAGTTTCTGACAGATTTGTTTTTAAAGAGATAAGACATCATAAAGTTTAAATCCTATTTCCTTTCCTAGTACAATTCCATCCTACCTCTTGGTAGGATTCCTCTATGGGGAATAGATTTGGTGTGTATTCAGCATAGATTTTTATATATTTTCTACACACACATATATAAATAGTACATGGTGACTTTGTGCATTTAAAAATAACTTAAAAGATTTCATATTGTACAAGATTTTTTTCTACTCAGTCTATGTTTTACAAAACTAATTCCTCCTTTTTTTCCTTTTTTTTCTTTTCTTCATTCATTCATCCTGCTCTATAAAACATGTAATGTGATGGATATATAAGCAAAACTGATTTGATAGTTATGTAATAGATATACCAAATGACTTATACTCTATACCCCACCAACATTTATAAATAAAAAATCTTTATCCATGTTAATACATATATTTACTAATTTCAACTGAGGTGAAGTATTCTATCATATGAATATATGGTACATTTTGTATTCATTCCATATGTTGGACATTTGAATTATTTCTAATGTTTTTGTCCTTATGAAGAAAGCTTCAATTTCTCATATTTGTGTGAAAGAGATTCTGTAGTATATGAAACTAGAGGTAAAATTCTAAGATATAGAATGGTCAAGTTTTTAAAGCTATATTGCCAAATCTCTTTTCAATGTGAGTATGTCAATTTACCAAGTGCCTGTAATCCCAGCACTCAGGAGGCTGAAGTGGAAGGCTTGCAACAACAACTGTTTCAGGAGTGGGCTACTGGGTCCTTCTCCCTAGTCTGTCTTGGTCTGGAAACTCAGCTGAATCCTGTCCACCATGGGTGGCCCTAGTGCTATCTGAGATACTGGTGACATAGCTTTCAGTATCACAGCGACACAAGCCCTCACAGCACGACAAGCTGACAGACACATGAGGGAAAGCTACTCCAGGGGACATTCATTCTCTGATACTTTGGCTTGCTCTGCATATACTAAGAGTGCACCTTTCTACCCCAAATCCTCTACCCTCAGCCCTTTTTTCTATCATGGAAAATGCCCAATGGATGTGGGTGGGGCTCTGACAACACAAGACCCATGTGGCCATCCTTTTCTCTATTGTACCGCTGTTATCTAATGCAGCACCTAACCTACGTTGTCGCTCAGTATGTATGTGGAAAGAAGACAAGCTGTTGATGGTGGCACCACGAAGGCACTCACAGTGCAGTGAGGGAGACAGACTTGCACACCACGGACTACAAGACCACCAGACACGTGCTGGCTTGTGGATACTTGTGGGGCACGATCGGATTCTAGGCCCACAAGAACCAACCTTGCCTGGGGGCGGAGGAAGATTTCACACCAGAGTAGAGGTCTGAGCTAAAGCTTAAAGAAGGGTAGAAAGGATTTTGTGGTAAGAGTTTATGATGCAGGAAGCAAAACTGAGTGGCAGAGGTATTCGTCATTCCTACAAAGAGTGGAAATACTCTGGGCTGTCATCTTCTCACCCTTCTCCTTACTCTACTCTGGAAGTTTTCTGTAGTCAAGCTTTGGGCCATCTCTCTGGCACTCCATCTTGTCTATGAAGTCATCATCGGCTTAATAGTCTAAACAGGTGCTAATTCACTTTCCTCTCTCCTTCCCAAAAAACATTCGAATGACATAGTGATTTTAAATCTTTATGGCAAAGGTAGTCTTTTCTTGATCTTTGAAAAGGCAGGTACAAGATAATCTTTTCCTGATCTTTGAAAAGGCAGGTACATAACAAATATTTTCCTTCCGTATTTACTGTTTGTTGGAAGTCTAACCCTAATCCACCATTTATTAAAACGGGACAGGATTTATCAAATTGGTTCAAGTTTATCAAATATGCACAGATCTTTACATAAATTAATTTGCTTGTTAAATATTTGTGAAATTCATTAAGACTTTGGAGGAACTTAAGATTCTGAGCTGCCCAGTTTAATTTGGCTTAATTTTTTTAAATGTAAGGAGTGAGAGGCTGTGAAGTACGCACAGGGCTATAGATGTTCAGTGGAGAGAGGGCCAGTGGACGGGAGTCACCATCTGGGGCCTGACACTGGGCAAAGAAATGTCTGAATAATTCTCAGTGGACATCTCTGTTCACCCGGCCTGGAAGATGTTGACGGTGCAGGTCAGGACACTAGGCTCTCTCTACTGTCTGATGATGTCGTAAGAGCCAATGTCAGGGCAGAGCTGGGGCCCGTGGACTCCTTTCCTAACATTTTTATTATTGTCATTAGGTGCTGTGGAGTCAGTGTCCGACTCACAGGCAACACGCTATTGTCAGTGAATCTCTGCTATCCATAGGGTTTTCAATGGCTGATTGATTTTTGAGAGTGGGTTGCTGGGTCCTTCACCCAAGCCTACAGCACCTGGTATTCCCAGGCGGTCTCCCATCCAAGGACTAACCAGGCCCAACCCTGCTTAGCTTCCAAGATCTAATGCCACAGGGCTATGGCTGCAGGCTGTATATATATAAAGATTTCAAATCCTGAGTTTGAGCCCTGTCTTCTCCATTTATAGCTCTGTGTTGTTTTTCATCCAGTCCAGTCCAACTCATAGATACCCTCAAGGGTTTTCAATGGCTGATTGTTTTGGGGGTTGTTTTAGGAGTGGATTGCTAGGTCCTTCTCCCATTTGTGTGGTGCTGGGGATCAAACTCAGGGCCTCAGAGAATGCGGAGCAGCGCTCTACCAATGGAGCTAAACCCGAGCCCATAGCTCTGGAGGCCAGTCTTCTCTCTTTTCCCTCTCGACTTCCCGAGGTGGGGTGGGGCCTCTGTTTCCTCTGCCTGGATAGCCATTCCTATGCAGGATCATTGTGCTCAAGTTAAGATCATTATGTCAGCTGAGATTCTACTTCCAATGCAGTGGGGTTGGGGGCCTTCTAGGAAGGCCTGGGGTACTCTGTGGTCATCAGATGAAGGGCAGATGCATGGCCTTTGGCTCCTGCACAAGGCCAACACTTTGCCTCTCTGGTTAAGAAGTGTGACTGAAGATGGCAGAATGGAAGGTGCTGTGGAAATATATACATGTATATATATGTATACACACATACATATACATACACAGACATGCATGTATGTATATGCACACACACACACACATAACGGGGAGAAAGAGAGAGAGTGAGTTAGAATTGATTGCGCTCAAGGGCTGCTGATGTTACTGGAGATTTGTGGGGAGCAGAGAAGGGCAGGTCTTTGTATCTAGCATATAAAAGAATCTATGCCCAACCCAGAAGTTATAATAGAGAACATTGTTGTTGTTGTTGGGTGCCGTTGAGTTGGTATTCGTCTCATAATGACCCTGTGTACAACAGGCAAAACACTATTGCCAGTGCTTCTCTGCTGTTCATAGAGTTTTCAATGGCAGATTGATTTTTGCAAGTGGGTTGCCAGGTCCTTCTCCCAAGCCTACAGCACCTGGTGTTCCCAGGCAGTCTCCTATCCAAGTACTAACCAGGCTCAACCCTGCTTAGCTTCCCAGATCTGACAGGATCAGATGCTACAGAGCTACAGATACAGGCCGACAGAGGCTAGAACAGGTTTATTAAGGATAGTATGCCTTTAAGGAATTACGGGGAAATCTGAGGCCCCTGAAGCAGCTCAGGTGCGTGTGCACTTGGAAACCTGCGCTCCCTGGGTGAATCTGCATGGGGATGTCTCCATTCCCCAAGGAAAGGTAGAGAAGTAAGGGCCTACAGGAGAGCTGAGCAGGCTTTTAGAAGGAAAGGTGTCTTGGACAGACAGGATGGCGGGCTGGAGAGAAGGGAGAGACGGGCACCAGTCACTGGAGAGGGAACAGAGACAAAGGAAGCGAGGGAGAGCTTGTGGAAGAAGAGAGAAGAGAGAGCGGGTGCATGTTCCCTCTAGTTACATTCAGACTGGGCACACCCAGTGTGACATCAGCCCTGGGCGTCCAGCTCTGGGCACCTAGTGGGTCCTGGGCCCAGGGTCTTTGTTTAGTAAGTGGCCCATGGGCTTGGGTTGGTATGGAACCCATTTGGAAATGTCCCTCCAATGTCCTCAGACATGTGTGTGGCTTCATCGGGGTGGAAGGGTGGGAGCCAGCTTTAATTCCCTTTTCCTGCATGTTGCCCGCTAGTGCCTGAGTGAGCCCGCCCATCCCTGGGAAGCAGCTTGCTCTACACAGGACTGGAAATGGTTGCAGCCGGTTTGCATGTGTCTTTTGGGTTGGGGAGGGGAGAGCTCTCGAGTGGTGGGGGTGCCACAAAATGGTTCAGATTAAGGCTGGCCTGGGGTGCGTCCTCAGCTTCTCCTTGCCTTCCGAGACTTGGAGGGACACTTTCTAATCACTGGGAGGCAAAGGGCCCTGGAAACAATGCCCCCAACTCAGTGCCATGTAGGCGGGGGCTGAGGGTGGGAGCAGGATTGGTCTCGTTCCTGGGGCCAGTCTGAAGCTGCCACTCCTTGAGGAAGAATGGAGATGTCCCTTCCCACCCAACCCAGCGTTCACCTCCCATTGGAATCGGGCCTTGGCGGCAGCTGTTAAAATGCTACTTTTATCTGGGACAAGATGCACCTGCTATCTGGCCGGGAGAGCGATGAGTCCATCAATAACCTCTGCATGGAGCAAGCTGTCAGGCTGGCAGAACCCGGGGGCCCGAGGGAGGCTCCGGTGGGCACCTGAGTTGGGAGCAGGGACTTATCTGGGCAGAAGGGTGCTCAGGTGACACTTGGAGCTGGCAGAGCAGGCGCCTGGTCTGTGTGTGAAAGAGAACACATAGACCCCCAGACCAAATTCTGTCTCCTGAATTTTACCTAGACCCACCCAGGCCAGGTGGCCCAGGGTGGGGATTCCTCCCTGTCCTGTCTGTCCTGGGTCTACCTGTTTTCTTCTGCATGGTGGCTGTCTGTTTGGGGGAGCCATCCAGAAGTCCAGTGGTTATCAATTGGGAGAGCTCAACCTGACACGTGAAAAGTGCTTTGTGCTGCGTCCTTGACATAACTAACCGCATGTTAACAACAGCTCCTCGGGGCCAGGCTGCCTGTTTGTTCAGAATCTTAGTGGGTAGGCTTCGTGGCCCCAGCTTCCTAGCACTGCTTTACCCCTTGTTTTAAGGCAAAGTGGATCTTTGTGTGAAGGATGCTCCACCTCCTTTCCCCCCATCTACAAAGGAGATAAGTGCTTCTGTTCACCTATTGTGACTCACAAGCAGCCGAGTGGCACTTGTGGTGTTTGAATGTCACACAATAGGCATTGTCACGGATAGAGAAATGTCCTTTTCCGTGTTTCTGAAGCCTTGCATGCTGATCATCTCTCTTGCATGGGACCTCGCTCCCTCTTCCTCTTTATAAGCTGGCTGTGAACGATTCCTGAAAACACTGGCCTCCATTATTTCCCCCCAGGCGTGTGTCCTTGGATTGCTGTGCAGGAGCTGGCTTTTCCCTGGGACACTATTTTGTGCTTAGTCCATTCAGTAGACCTCAGCCAGACCTTAGTGAGGTCAGTGATGGTTGAAGTGAAGAGACAATGATCTTGTTTTTCTTTTCTTTTCTTTTCTTTTTTCTTTTCTGTCTTTTCTTTCTTTTCTTTTTCTTTTTTTTTTTCTTTTTTCTTTTTTCTTTTTTGGTACTGGGGGTTTGAACCAGGGTTGGGTGGCTTGATTGTCGGTGCTTAGTAACCAACACATACCGCATGACCACTCTGGTAGCAAGGCAAAGTCATTCTAGAAATAGTTCCTTGTACTCAGGCACTGCATTTAATCGATACTTCAGATCTCTTTCCTGTCCATCAGCTCATTGACTTTTTTCTTCTTCTCTTCTGTCCTGGAACTGCTGTTTTCAGAACTACAGGCCTTTCACGTTCTTGTCCTGTTCTTTTTCTCTTTTTCCTGGAGCACATCCTCAAGTAATTTTCTAATACAAGTATGGCAGATACACATTCATAATCTTTTCATGCCTGAAAATGACACACTTACTGGACAAGTTATCTGGGTATTAAATAAATTTCCCTCAATTTTGAAAGACATTATCTCCTCCTTTATCTTCTGTTATGCAGTGTTGCTTTTGGGAAATTTGCTGCCAATTTTATTCTCTTTTCTTTGTAGGTACATTGTTCTTTATTTTCTTTTCTTGGTGAGAACTTCTAGAACCTTTTATTAATCCTTGTAGATCTAAAATTTCACATTTATGGTTCCTTTTTCATCCATTCCACACATGGACGAATTTATCAAAAACTTATGTTCTTTGGTGCGAGGAATTTTAGTCTATTATTTCCATTGTCTCTGAGATTCTTATTAAATAGTCATTAAAGCTGTTTTTGATTTATATTTCTTCTTACCTTTTCTATGATGTTTTGCATCTTCTTTAATATCACTTTTGGTGATTTCATTGATTTTTACCTTTCAAATTTGTTCTGTATTTCCATTTCATATGTACATATATATGCATATACATATAATGAATTTCCATGTGTTCATTTCTATAATATCTTCCTGTCTATTAAGATAGCACTCCATCCTTAATTTATGGGTATTTCAAGCCTTTACATGAGATAGGGTGTTTTCTTTTCTTAGTGCTGGGGATTGAACCCAGGGCCTCAGCACATGCAAAGCAAGGCTATAGCAACTAAGTTAACCCTTTAATCCTAGATAAGTGTTTTAAAAAATTCATGTTAGTTTTGTTTTAATTTTCTAATCAGCATATAATTACCTGTTTTCTCTGCAGGTGCTTTTGGGTTATCTGGAACTTTCTCTTGCATAGTGCTTTCTTCAAGTGTCTGGCCAGTCTGGCTGTTCATTTGTTTATGGGATGAGGTGGTGGAGGTACTGGTTGGGATCTTGGGGCATTTGGGGAGGACAGGATGCCTCCCTGTCTTCCTTTTAAGGTAGAAGTTCTGGAGAACTGCTTTAAGAAACTTGAGTTGGTAAGGGGAAAAGGTGTTTGGCCAGCCACTATGCAGAATGCCAGTGTGTTCCTTCTTTTCCTGCCTCCTGCTTTATCCCCAGCCAGTTGTTAGATTAGCTCCTCCCTAGACCTCAGACGCCTGCAGCTGTAGCCCTGTGGCATCCGATCCTGTCAGATCTCGGAAGCTAAGCAGGGTCGGGCCTGGTTAGTACCTGGATGGGAGACCGCCTGGGAACACCAGAAGCTGTAGGCTTGGGAGAAGGACCTGGCAACCCCCTCCCAAAAATCAATCTGCCATTGAAAACCCTATGAACAGCAGAGAAGCACTGACAATAG